>PVHT021183507.1:5788804-5815465 GCA_004024745.2 Catagonus wagneri
TGCAGGCAGCTTCCTCGCCAAGGCTAGCCACTAGGTGTGGCAACCCCTGACCTGCTGGTGTGTCCTTCTGTAAATCGGGAAGCAGAGCAGAGCAGAGCAGATCCGATCTCACGGGAATGTAGTTTGGAGCGACCAGTGATTGGCCCTCCCAGCCTCAGTTTCCTCACCTGTAAAAGGGGCACGCTAGGAGTCCCTACCTCAGCACGCTGAAGAGAAGACACTGCTTGTGCGTAAAGAGTCTGGTACTTGGTTAATATGAGTCCTCATCATTGGAGGAATCAGGAACGTTTAGCCTCAGGTGGGAGCTTTGGGATGAGACAGTGAACCAGAGAAGACAGGATCCTATGGAGAAGTGGGTGAGTGAACCTGAGTTCACAGATGAAAATCAGAGACACCTGTGAGCGCAGGGTGGTCACTCTAACCTGCCCAGCTGCCTCTGGGAACCTCCAGGGTGAATGTTCGCCAGGGAGAACGTGCCAAAGACCTGGGGTCGCAGGTAGGGAGGCTTTTCTTTCTCTAAGGGGGGGTGGGGGGAATGCAGAGACTGCGAGGGCCCGAGATTGTTGCTGAGGAAATTCAGCCATATGGCCCCGAGCCCCTGGCGCCGGGGTACGGAAGGCGCAGCTGCAGCAGGAAGCGCCAGGTGACTAGCCCAGAACAGTTGGAGTCGGACAACCAGAGCCTGAAACGAACTTTCCTCCCCAAGCTAGAGTGAAGGGTGGCTTGAAGGTGACAATGGAGCACGACAAAGCATAGCAGGTGTAGGACATAAGTGGGAACGAAACGGGATAGTTAGTCAAAGGCAGGCTGAGCAACCCAAGCGGAGGGTCCCGCTTTGGGGAAGGTGCCCCTAGAGCCACATGCGGGGTGCGGGGGCAAGGGTGGAGTGTCCCGGACGGACATGCGGCGGAGCCAATGGTGAGGTGCTGTTGGAGAGCGTGGGCGGATCTAGGGCTGCCAGAGTGGAGGGCACGCGGGCTGCACTGAGTTCACTCACCTGGGGCCTCCGTCAAGGACCGGGTTGGGATTGAGTTCAGGGTGGCTTCCAGGCCTAGCCCGAAGCCAAGCAGCAGCCGCAGCGCCAAGCCCAGGGCCGCTGTCCCCAACGCTCTGCCCGGCGCCATCCAACCGTCTCTCACATCACCCTGCCCCACGCCCGGCTCTGGTTACACGCAGCCCCAGGGCTCGCTCTTATCCCGCCTACGCTTGCGCACAGACCTGGGGGCGGGCCCACGGCCACGTGCTATGAGTACCGTAAATGTCCGAAATCGAGGAGATCTACGATTTGAGACTCTCTCCCGCTTTTCACACTAGCAAGATATATCGACAGGTATGGTGAAATTAGAAACTTCTGGAGATGATTGCGAACTTACGTTGACAAGTATTATCTATTTACAGTACTTAACGTTCTATATGTATACTATACCAAATGTTGCTGCTTGGTTATCCTGTTTAACTCAGGCACTCCTCCTCCCCACCCTCCTCCTGCTTCTGGCGTTTTTTTAATTACTTTTTCGTTTTTCTTTTTAGGGCTTCTCCCATGCTCACCCCTTAGGCACATAAAATACAATTTCTGCAGGTTTTTCTATCCAGTTGGCTGCTCTGTATCTTTTGTTTTTCCCATTACAAAACATGGCATGCTTCCTATTCGAAAATGCTGAAAATTACAGCTGCTTTGATTACATACATATATAATAATCTCCAGTTCTCCAGGAGAAATGGGGTAAGAGGCAAAGGTGATGCAAAGGCAGATGGAAAGAGCAGCAAATACGACTGCCCGCCTGCAGGGGGGGAAGGGAGGGGCGGGGAGGGGCGGGGAGGGGCGAGGAGCCTGCTTGGTGAGGTTGGCACCTGAGGTCAGGGAGGAAAGTTGAAGCTGTGGATTTAAGCAGCAGCTGGGTTCAGAGCCAGCTCCGTGAGCCTGAGGGAGTCCTTGGTCTCGCCACACCTTGGTTCTTCTGTCCAGGACGAGGCGGTTTAACAACAGCTAGGACCTCACAGTATTGCTCCTCACGGACATAATGCATGGCATACAGGAAGAGCTCAGCAGGTGTCAGGTCTCTTTCCTACTGCACTCCCGTGCCAAATTTCAAGCCTGTGTCATAAAATTTTTGGGGGGATGGGTGTTGTTATAAACAACAAACATTTATTTTCTCACAGTCCTGGAAACTAGGAAGTCCAAGATTATGATGTCAGCAGATCTGGTGTCTGGTAAGGACCCGCTTGGAGTTCCCCTTGTGGATCAGTGGGTTAAGAATCTGATATAGCGTCTGTGAGGGTGTGGGTTCGATCCCTAGCCTTGCTCAATGGGTTACAAATCCAGCGTTGCTACAGCTTGTGGTAGATGCGGACCAGATCTGGTGGTGGCTGTGGTGTAGGCTGGCAGCTGCAGCTCCAATCTGACCCCTAGCCTGGGAACTTCCATATGCCACAAGGGTGGCTGTAAAAAGCAAAGGAAAAAGAAAAAGGAATCGATTCTTCATTGACAACCATCATTTCACTGCAACCTCACTTGGCAGAAGGGGGCTGGGTCGTAAAACTTGATTCAGGAATCTTCTTTCTTAATTTTTTTTTCTTTTCAGGGCCGCACCCCCAGCATACAGAGGTTCCCAGGCTAGAGGTCGAATCCAAGCTACAGCTGCTGACCTACACCACAGCCACAGAAACGCCCGATCTGAGCCACATCTGTGACCTACACCACAGCTCATGGCAACACCGGATCCTTAACCCACTGAGTGGGGTCAGGGATCAAACCTGCATCCTTATGGACACTAGTCGGGTTCTTAACCCACTAAGCCACAAGAGGAACTTCCCCCCTGTGTTCTTGTATAGTCAGTGCCCCCTAAACACCCAGAGGTTCTGGAACCCACTCTGCCACTCTCAGGGATAGAGCCAAGCCCTCAAGGAAGGGATGGTGACAATTCTGTGCCCAGTGACAGCATGTCGCCCTGAGCTCAAGAACCACAACCCTCCCCTGCTCCTGGAGCTTGGGATTAAAAGACTCAAGCACCAATTTTACCCTGAAGTCCAAGCAATACGTCCCTTTAAAAGTAAAATCAGAGGAGTTCCCATTGTGGCTCAGTGGTTAACGAATCCGACTAAGAACCATGAGGTTGTGGGTTCGACCCCTGGCCTTGCTCAGTGGGTTAAGGATCCGACGTTGCTGTGAGCTGTGGTGTAGGCTGCAGACGCGACTCGGATCCCGCGTTGCTGTGGCGTAGGCCAGCGACTACAGCTCTGATTAGACCCCTAGCCTGGGAGCCTTCATATGCTGCGGGTGCGGCCCTAGAAAAGGCAAAAAGACAAAAAAAAAAAAAAGTAAAATCAGAGGCTATACTATATATATTTTTATAAATTAGGTCATGTGCTCCCTGAGGGAATCCAACTAGTCAAAGGAGCAAAAAGCACTCTGGTGGCTTAGCCAGGTGCCCCAGGGCAGTGTCACAGGTATGGCTGGTCCTTGGACAGCTCCCACCTCTTTATGGGAGGAGCCGGCGTCACGGCTTTCTTCGCAGTCTCTGCTACAGCTGAGCTGGAAGATGAAAAAAAGACTTGAGTTAGGCCCAGGTTTCCAGAGAACAGTGTGAAGGATGCTGAGAGAGACCCGGGCCCCTGCCTGCATTAGGACTACATCTGTTGAAACCACAGATCTGGAGGCCCAAGTGCGGGCTGTTTCAAAATGCCCAGACACCTCCATTGAGGTCCCCCAAAGTGTCAGCTCACTCTGGCTGGGGGTTCACAATCCCCCTCTCTGCACCAAGCTCCATGTGAACCCCTGGTCAGCCTGCTCTGGTTCCTGGGCCCAGAACGAGGAAGAATAGCAGGGCTCCTCCTCCAGCACCCTTGCCCACTCACACCCCACCCTAGCTGCCCCAGAATAGGACACTGGCAAAAGGGCCAAGCAACCAAATGACACATGCCCCCTGCTCCTTCTTCTCTCAGGTACTGAGCACCTGCTACGTGGCAGGCACTGCGTGCAGGCACAGTGCTAATGAGATCAGGCCCTGCTGTCCTCAGTCTAATTGGACTGGATCAATATGCAATTAAAAAATACGCCCTTTGGCCCAGGGTTGGCTCAGGGTGAGCCCCAAGGAGACACTGTACCAGCAAATCCCAGGCAGGTACCCACCCCACTTCCGGAGTCAAGGGCCTACACATACTGTAAGCAAGACAGAAGAGGGAGTTTCTGCTGTGGCTCGGCGGTAATGAACCCCACCAGTATCCATAAGGTTGCGTCTTCCATCCCTGGCCCTGTTCAGTGGGTTAAGGATCCAGCGTTGCTGTGGTTGTGGTGTAGGCCGGCAGCTACAGCTCCAATTTGACCCCTAGCCTGGGAACTTCCATATGCAGGGGTTCCAGGGCCTTCCATCCTCCCAGGAGCCTGAAAGAGGTGGCAGCCTCCCAAGGAAATGCAGACATCCTGGGCTGGGTAGGGGGTGTGGAGGAGTGGTGCAGCTTGCCAGTGTGAGGCTGGACTATGGTGACTCTGAAGACGGCAACCTGGATGGCGGACCAAGTTCTAACCACACAGCAGACCCGGCCCCATCACCCGATAGATCTCGTCACATTGCAAGCCCACCAGCCCCATCTTACAGATAAAGAAGCTGAGGCTCGAGAAGGCCAAAAGACGGTCCCAAGCCCACACAGTGAATCAGCTGTAGAACCCAGACACCACTGGGGGCCTGGGCAAACTGTCTGAAACTGTGCTACTTGCTGGCTATGTGATCCAGGCAGGTCACTTGGCCTCTCTGTGCCTCAATATCTTCTGCAACAAGGGCCATTACTGCCTAACTCACAGAATTATTAAGAGGCAGATATGAGATTGACTTCATTCTAAGAGCTTACAAATAGAATTACAAAGATTAAGCCTCGTGATGACCCTCCTATAGACTGAATGTGTTCCCACGAAATCTGTACATGGACATCCTGCGCCCCAATCCTATAACCCAAGGGGGAGGCGACCAAGTAGATCATGAAGGTGGAGCTGTCCTGAATGGGGTCAGTACCCTTATAAGAGACCCTAGAGACCCCTTGCCCTTCCAATATGTGAGGACTTGGCAAGAAGATACCACCTATAAACTAGGAAAGGGCCCTCGACAGACACTATATCTGCAGGCACCTTGTTCTTGGACTTCCCAGCCTCCAGAACCCTGAGAAACAATTTCCTGTTGTTTACAAGCCACCCACTCTATGGTATTCTGTAGATGACAGAAATAGCAGAACTCTCTAAATACCATTATTGTTCCTATTTAATTAAGAGACAGTGCCCGAGGCCAGGGACCAAAGTGGGCTTTGAGGAGCCTGAGGTTTATACAGTTCTCTAAAAGTAACACAAAACTATAAAAACAACAATGCTTGGACTTCCTCCAAAGCCCTTAAAGGACCCTTGGGGCTTCCTCTTCTTTGCAGGAAACCCACCCCAGGCCGGGTGGGAATTCAAAGAGCTCTCAGATGAAAAGCCCCCAGCAGCACACTTCCTGCCATGGTTGACACTCAACAGACCTTGGACCTTGAAAAGCACATGCAGGAGAAAGGGCTGGGAGCAGGAGGGGTGTTGAGGTGTCCTTACCTCACTGCTGGCTTGCCCGGCGCCAGCACCTTCTGTGAGGACATGACGATCGAGGGCGGCCTGGCTTCCCGGCGGCCATCGCGAGTACAGTAGTAATTGTTGGAGAGCTTGTGGCTGGGGCCCACGGGGAGCTTGGGAGCAGGCTGAGTTCTGAGGAAAAAGAACATGGGCACTGAAGCAAAGTGACAGTGGTTCTCACTGCCTGGCTGGGCTGCCGCATGGACCCGTCACCTCAGTCACAAAAGCAGAGGTATCCCTGATTCGGCTCTATGGGCATATACCTGCGGATGGACCAGGACTCAGAAAGAGGGCTGGCCCCTGCATTAGATGTGAAGGCAACGGGCTGGAAGGCAAGGCCTGGGTCTACTGCCACAGCAGGTCCCCCACCTGCCCTAAATGTGGCAGGTAGGGAAGACCCTTTCACATGGGCAGGCCTTGGCTCACCCCTCCATGACCCAGAGTTTGGCAGTTGGCCTCAATTCCACCTGCAGGTTCTCAGGAAATGAAGAGGCCAGAGTCTGGTGCTCTCCTCACAACCTATCAAGTAGTCATGGTCAGCAAACACTTGGGCAACAGCCCCAGACTTAGCTCATTCTGAGGAGCTTTGTCCCCAAAGACCAGACTACGAACCTCTGGGTTTCCAGCTATCTCCAGAACTTTCCGGAGACTTCTGCTGGGATCAAGGCTCAATACTCAAAAAGCACTCTAGGAATTCCCATCGTGGCTCAGCAGTTAATGAACCCAACTAGGATCCACGAGGATGCAGGTTCTATCCCTGGCCTTGCTCAGTGGGTCAAGGATCAGGCATTGCCCTGAGCTGTGTAGGTCATAGACATGGCTCTGATCTGGCGTTGCTGTGGCTGTGGTGTAGGCCGGCAGCTGTAGCTGATTCAACCCCTAGCCACAGGTTCTGCCCTAAAAAGAAAAAAAAAAAAAAAAACTTTATCTGATGTCCCTGCTGCCACCTCGTGGTCGTGGTTGCTGCCACCAGAGGGAGTAAACACAGCTGGGGTCAATATACAAAGTTTGAGGCCAGAAAAGGAATGGCTAATCTCACTAATGGCTAATCCCACTAATGACCACTGTGGCACAACAGGGTCAGCGGCATTCTGGGAATGCTGGGATGCAGGTTCGATCCCTGGTCCAGCACAGTGGGTTAAGGATCATGCGACCTACACCACAGCTCAAGGCAACTGAGACTTAGGTAGCAACTGAGGCTTAGGTCACAACTGAGGTTTGGATCTGATCCCTGGCCCAGGAACTCCATGTGCAGCTGGGTGGCCAAAAAAGGAAACAAGACAAAACAAAAAAAATCACTAACAAAAGATGAGTTTCCATGGAAACTGGTGCTGTTAGGGAGGGCAAAAAAGAGAAAAATCATAAAAAGATCAGGTTTCAATTCAACTGTGTTTTCGTTTTGTTTGGGGCTGCGTCCATGGTCCATGGTGTGTGGAAGTTAGTTCCCGGGCCAGGGATCGTACGCACGCCACGGCAGCACCCAAGCCGCTACAGTGACAAGGCTGGATCCTTAGCCCGCTGCACCACAAGAGAACGCCCTTTTCAACTGTATTTTTAACCAACTTTTTTCTGATAACCATTTTGCCAGGATTTATGTTTTTTTGTTTTTTTTTTTTTGCCTTTTTGCCTTTTCTAGGGTCGCACTCACGGCATATGGAGGTTCCCAGGCTAGGGGTCTAATCGGAGCTGTAGCCGCCAGCCTACGCCACAGCCACAGCAACACAGGATCCGAACCACATCTGCAACCTACACCACAGCTCACGGCAACGCCAGATCCTTAACCCACTGACCGAGGCCAGGGTTTGAACCCGCAACCTCATGGTTCCTAGTCGGATTTGTTAACTGCTGCACCACAATAAAACAAATGACAGTCATTGCATCAAAAACAAAAAAACAGGTAAAAATAAAGTTTAAAAACTTAATATGAAAATATCGAAAGAAACTAAGGAAGGAAGGAAGGCAAGCAATATCCTGTGTTGAAGTTAGAATCTGACTAATTCCTGGAGTGCAGAGACCACCCCCTGTAAGAACAACTGCTAGAGTTTCTGTTGTGGCTCAGTTGGTTTAGGACCCGATGTTGCCTGTCTGAGTATTCTGGTTAGATCTCTCACCTCGTACAGTACATTAAGGATCCAGCATTGCTGCAAGCTGTGGCATAGGTCACAGATGTGGCTCAGATCCTCTGTTGCCACGGCTGTAGCATAAGCCTCAGCTGCAGCTACAATTCAACCCCTAGCCTGGGAACTCTGCCCCAAGTGCAGCTGTATAAAGAAAAAGGAGGCAGTTCCCATTGTGGCTCAGCAGTAAGGAACCCAACTAGTATCTATGAGAATACAGGTTCGATCCCCGGACTCACTCAGCGGGTTAAAGATCCGCTGTTGCCGTGAGCTGTGGTGGAGGTTGCAGACTCAGCTCAGATCCCAAGAGTTCCTATGGCTGTGGTGCAGGCCAGCAACTGTAGCTCAGATTCGACCCCTAGCCTGGAAACTTCCAAATGCCTCAGTTGTATCCCGGAAGGAAGGAAGGAAGGAAAGGGGAAGGGGAGAGAGGAAAAGAAGGAAGGAAGGAAGAAAGGAAGGAAGGAAGGAGGAAAAGAGGGAAGAAAGAAGGAAAGAAAAGAGGGAAGAAAGAAAAAAAAAAGAAAGGAGGGAAGAAAGAAAGAAAAGGAAGGAAGGAGGAAGAAAGAAAAAAAGAACCAGTGCCCCATGGAAAGGCCCCAATGAATCACTTGGGGGTGCCATTATCCTTAAAAAAGTTGAAAATTTTACAAAACTGTTTCCTTAACTGGGCCACAAACTACTAGAAAAACAATGTAAGACTTTTGATATCTGGAATTAGTCACAACACACAGAAACTCACAGATTTGATTATTTTAATCCTCTTGCTCTTCCCCTCACGCTAACCCTGTTCCACTGCGGCTCATAAATGCTGCTACCCACATTCCTCAGTGTTTTAGCCTCACTACCCTTCGTTCTACTCTGGTTTCTGGCTCTGTTGGGCTTCACGGCCTTGACATTTCTGCTCCTTCTGCCTAGAATGTTTTTCTCACTATCCTTTGGCATTTCTGGCGGCTCAAATGTCAACGCCTGAGACATTTCCTGACCACCTGACCTGAAGTAGCTACCACTCAGCTTATTCATTTTATCTTGTCTTGAGAGCATTCTGGAAAACTGTTTTTTGCTTTTTTTTAAAAAAGCTTGTGTTTATTTCCCTACTATGTTGTTTCTCCCTCTCCCTAGGATATGAGCTCCATGAAAGAAACAAGAAGAGCTTTTCTTGTTCACACTGATCTCCCCAAGGGCTGAGGTTTGTAAATGTGGGGGCTTGTAAATGTCAAGTAATTTTGGGACTCAAAATCAAAAGAGTTTGAAATCCAGATACTTCTGAGTTTAAATCCCTGCTGTAACTTTCTGGCTTTTGAGTGATTTTAAGCTAATGATTTAGTCCCTCTGAGACTCGAATATTTTCATCTGTAGTTTGGGAATGTTAACACCAAACGACAGGACCACACTCAGAACTACAAATTCCCACTCAGAATCCACGCCCATTCTGGGTGTTCCAAGAGCAGCATTCTCTGACATAGTCCAGCAAGATTAAAGGCACATCTCTGCTTCCATGAGCCAGCTAGGGAGCTGGAGGCAGGATTTAGGCCCAGCGTTTCAGCGGTCTCAAAGAACAGGAGTTTTGTTTTTGATGGAGGAAAGGCAGGATTGGAGTCTGGGCAGCGAGCGGGGCTTGCTCACCGCTTGGAGATCTCCTGGTAACGCAGCTGCAGCTTCGCCTGTAAGTCTCGCTGTGGGAGAAAAGAGGAAGCAAGTCAGCCTGCAGGGCACCCTAGCAAAGGAGAAGGCCAACGAACAGGCGCAGTCCAGAGCTGGACAAATGAAGGCAAGGCGGGAGATGGGCATTTAGCGACAAGGATATGGACCCTGGAAGTAAAGAGAAAAGCGGGGAGCCAGGACCACAATATCCAAAGTTAAGATGGTACAGGCCTAGGGAGATTGCAGGCCTGAGCGAGATCCCAGCCAAGAGAAGGCCAAGGGCTGGGGGTGGAGGTGGGTGTGCCCCGGGCTGAAGGCGTTACGAGTTGGGGGTTCCGGGCTGAGTGACGGGTCCCAGCATAGGGGAATCTCAGCACTAAATGGCCTCAGTCCCAGAGGTGCCAGGAAGGAGATAAGTATCGACAGCGGGTCCAGGGCGCACAGAGCCCACAGCCTCCCAACGCAGTCATCCCCGCTCCGCGCACCCCGGATGCCCAGTTCCGCAGCAGCTGTATGACACGGGTAGCGGACGCCATCTTCCACCTGCGCTGAAGGGCGCCGATGACGTCTCTACGCTGGGACTGCTGGGAACATGGCGTATGGTCTCGCGATAGCAAGAGTGGGCGGGGCTAGGACGTTCAATAAAAGCTCCCTCCGAAGCACGTGACTCCTCTCCTCCAGATCACCGCCGCGCCGCCATCATGGACACGAGTCGTGTGCAGCCCATCAAGCTTGCCAGGGTGAGGCGGACGTACGGATTTGGGGGCCTGGGGGAGGGAGGAGAGAGGAGGGGAACCTGGTGGGCCAGATCTGATCCTAGCTTGTTTCCCCAGGTTACCAAGGTTTTGGGCAGGACGGGTTCGCAGGGACAGTGCACGCAGGTGAGCGGTGGAGACGGCGGGGTGGGCGGGGGGTGGAATCTGAGCCTCTGACGGTGACTCCTGTGCCCCAGGTTCTGTTCCCTGGTATCTGAGAACCGATACGTTCCCTTTTCCCCATGGCTCACAGAGGCTCCGAGTCTTCACCAGGGCCTTGTTTACTGGGTCTGGGCTCCGTCGATCTCATTTTTCTGGGCTCTGACGTATTGGTTCAATCTATCCCAACCACCGCTGTGACTCCACTTCCTAACGATTGTGCGCCCATCCTCGACAGTCCCAGAACGTTAGTTGTCCGTTGTCCCTTTGGGTTGCTTCTTCAGTTTCTTTTCTGGCCCATCCATGCCAGCAAGCCTCCGTCTCCTTTTTTTAAGAGTCTCTGGGCAGACACGTCTTCTGAATCCAGATCGTCTACTTATCCCACAGTGTTTATTCGTGGCCGGCTCTTATTTTTTTCTGGTCTCTCCATACTCTGTAGGTACGCGTAGAATTCATGGACGACACGAGCCGTTCCATCATCCGAAACGTGAAAGGCCCCGTTCGTGAGGGCGATGTGCTCACCCTTTTGGAGTCAGAGCGAGAGGCTCGGAGGCTGCGCTGAAGTTGCGGCCGGTGAGTGCACAACTGGAGTGGAAAGCGGCAGGTCCTTGGTAGGCCCTTGTCTGGTGGGAGGGAGGTTTGGCCAGGCCCAGGGATGACGGCTTCTTGTTAGCGGGGTGTGTAAAAAGGGTCTGCTGAGATTTGGCGCTGGGAGGGTGGGGTCGCTGTCAACATCTCATGTGGGGTTTGTTTACAGGGTCCTGGATATCTGGATCGACCACTTGGCCCAACATGATTTGCTGTTAATAAAGCGTTTATATCGTATGTAAACTTGGGGTTTTGTCTGGGTTGTCACTGGGCTTATGAAACTCCTGTGGAGCCAGGAAGTGGTCGCTGGCCCACTGCAGTCTGGAAGGGGGGTGTTCCCTAACGAGGCATTGTCTTTGGGGCAGGGAGAACCATGTGTCTGTATCTCCAAAACAAGACAAGCTGCGTTAGGAATGTTTTATTAGGGAAGAAGGCTGGTGGTGTGGGTGGACTAGGGGCTCTGTCACTCCTCAGCTCCCATCTCACCCTGGAGAGTTCAAAGTGAGCTCCTCCCGGGGCAGACCCTGCCCCCTACTGGGCCCAGAGCTGAGGTGGGAGAGGGAAAGATCTTTTCTGCAGATCCCAGGTCCAGTGTGTCAGGCCAGTCACTGAGCCAGGGGGTCTTCTTCGGTGTTGCCACCTCCTTCTTCACCAGGCATGGCCATAGGGGAGTCAGGGCGCAGCTGGTGAGAGAGAGGTTGGTGGGGGTTGTCACTCCACTGTGGGTTTCAGCCCCCATAAACTCAGGGGTGCTTAACCCAGTGGAGCTCTTGCCTCGCTCTCTACACTGATCCTGCCCGAGCAGGAACCCCACTTTTACGGCCAAACTAGGCTGCCTGAGCTTGAATCCCATCTGTGCCCTAGCAGACCTGGAAGAGGCCTGGACCTCCATGGCTCCTTCCCCACATCTCTACAAGAGAGTGCAGGATGGGTAGGCTGGTTGGATGAGTTTTAATTATAAAGGCGCTGAGAACAGTGTGGTATTTGCTTTTTGAATATGGACTTCTCCCAATTGGGGACAGAGTGCTCTGTCCCAGACCAGCCCTTCCTGCCTGCTTGCGGGCAAACTCATTGTCTCTAACCCTGAAGCTCTGACTTGCAGGGAGTCTGCATTTTTCTCCTCCGCTGTACCTAACTCAAGAAGGTCCTTTTTTGTTTGTGGAAGTTCCCAGGCTAGGGGTCAAATTGGAACTGCAGCTGCCGGCCTACAACCACAGCAATGCCAGATCCGAGACGTATCTACAACCTATGCCACAGCTCACGGCAACACTGGATCTTTAACCCACTGCACAAGGCCAGGGATTGAACCTGTGTCCTCATGGATACTAGTCAGGTTTGTTACCACTGAGCCATGATGGGAACTCCCGGAAGGTCCCTTATTCCTTTGCCATGAGTATTCCTGGGACAGTAACAGTCTACTAACATGACAGTCTGAGCTAGGTCTAACAGCTCTATTCCAGTCTTAGGTAATGTCCCCTCTAGAGCCTCAGACTCATGACCTTTGAAGTGAAGAGTCTCTGACCACAGCCATGTGCCTACCCTTGGGTGTTCTGCAGGTTGAACATCAAACCCCAGCCATGTGGGATTCAGACCCAGATTCCCCACCCCTCTGTTCCCCCTCGGGATGCAGGAAGAAAAGCCACCGTCCTGGTATAGCCACTTGGTATCCTTGAGCTGTGCGGCCTGGAAACTTAGTTGGGACTGGGGGCTGCACTCACCAGCGGACCGGGCTGGCCTGAGCTCAGATGGGCATGCAGCAGAGCAGCCACCTCGTCCTGTTCCGCCTCCAGGGCAATGGCCAGGGCACTAGTGCCCTCCTGAGGGAATGATAGGAAACAGTCAGGTTCCTGACCCGAGAGGCCTGGCTGTCCCACCACTCCCAAACCAACCCCGTGGTGGCTCACGTTGTCCAGGAGAGCAGGGTCGCAGCCTGGCTGGGCCAGCAGCAACCGGACAGTATCCAGGCGCCCGTACTCACTGGCGCACATCAGTGCTGTGGCGCCATCAGCATCCTGAGCATTCACATCTGCCCCACATGCCAGCAGGGCCGCTACCATGTCCTGGCGGCCGTGGCTGATGGCCAGCATGAGGGCTGTCTGTCCTGTCTGGGGAGTGGGAAAAAAGGGGTTGGGGCTGGTTTGAGCTCTGTGGTCACAGACGTTTTGGCTGCAGAAGTGGAAGTGATCCCTGGGTTCAGAGCCAGGGAGGAGGTGTCTACACACCTGGCTGGCCTTGGCGTTAATGTTGCCCGTGCGGAAGAGTCTCTGGACCACAGCCATGTCCTCCTCTCGCCCCACAGAGGTGAGTGCAGCCAGCATGACGGCCGAGTAGCCAGCTCGATTCTGGTGGTCAATCTCGCAGACCCCTGGGAGCGGGAGAGGGGGGTTGGTCAACCAAGAAGCAGACACCCCAGCCCAGCCCAGCCTATCCTGCTCACCTCTCTCCAGGCCTCAGATGTGTCATATCTTTAGCTAGGGTGGTCACTGGGTCGTGAATTGACAATTCCTCTGCCTACAAGCCTCCGTCCAAGAGCCACATGGCTCCTACCTTACATTCGAGGGTCTGCTCAAACCTCTACGTTCCTGCAGAGTTAACTCACCTCCATATTTCAAACTGGTTTGGGGCCTTGGTTCTGCTCCCTGCTGTATCCCCCAGTAGCTAAAGCAATGCCTGGCACCTCGTAGATGTTTCTATCTTCACAGCTATTACCCACCAAGCCACCAGTGTTGCTCCCCCTCACAGAACTGCCAGCTGGGTTCCCCTGGTGTTCGAGTCCACTCCAGTTTCCGCGATAGCCAGAAGCAGTAAAAGACGTTTGGCCTCGCCATCTATTTAAAACCCTCATTCGGGAGTTCCTGCTGTGGCACAGTGGGTTAAGAATCTAACAATGGCAGCAGCTTGGATTCAGTTCCTGGCCTGGGAACTTCTACATGTCGCAGGTGTGGACATTAAAAAAAAAAAAAGCACCAGAGTTCACATCGTGGCTGAGCAGAAATGAATCTGACTAGCATCCGTGAGGACGCAAGTTCTATCCCTGGCCTTGCTCTGGGTTAAGGGTCTGGCATTGCCATGAGCAATGGTATAGGTCAAAGAAACAGGTCCAATCCTAAGTGGCTGTGGCATAGGCCAGGAGCTCTAGCTTCATTTCTACCCCTAGCCTGGGAACTTCCATGTGCCAGGGGTGCGGCCCTAAAAAGAAAAAAGGAAAAAAAACCTCCTTTGCACCTAGAATACGTCCACCACAGCCGAGTCTCTGTTGCCTAACGTCTGATCCTTCCCCTGGAGTCCTACTTTCTCCCCTCAGCCTACGTTACAGATTAAATTGTGTGCCCCCACCCCCACAAAAAAAAAAGACAGGTTGAGTTTCTAACACCTGTGAATGTGACTTAAATTGGAAATCGAGTCTTTGCAAACCGTAAAGTGAGGTCGGACTGGAGTCATTAGAAGAAACATGATGCTGAAGGCAGAGAAGACAAGCTACCGTAAGCCACAAAATGCTAGGGATTGCTGGCGATCCCTAGGTATTTGGAGAAAGGCACGGAACAGATTCACCCTCTGAGCCCCCAAGAAGAAACCAGCCCTGGCAACACCTTGATTTTGGACATACGGCCTTCTAAATTGCGAAGAAATGAATTTCTGTTTTGTAGACCACCCGCACTGTGGTACCTTGTGCTTGGTCACAGCAGCCCTAGGAAACTAAGAGCCTGGTTATTGCTGTCTTTCCTTCAGGACTGAAGGCAGACATCAGCTCTGTTTCCTCTGGGGTCCTTTTGGTTAGCATCCTGGCCCTCTCCCTCACAGCAGAGCCCCTACCTCTGTTCAGACCTCGTTCACGAGAATGGTTAATGCTTGTTTACCCTGCCATTCTGAAAGCTCCACAAGGCTGGGGACAGTTTGGGGAGATAACGGAGTGGTGAGGTTTGGGGAAAGGAGTGGATCGTGGTCATGGAATGGGTGCCCCAGTGATGGGATCTGAGACAACGGGCTGGAGGAGTAAAAGGGTTAAGTTAAGAGTTAAGGGCATTACATGGTTGTGTGGCCTGCTGTCCAGGTGTCCATTCTTTCCACAAGCCTCTATGACCCCCATGGAGGGCTAGGGGTGTGAGGAGGGCTCAGAAATAATCACAGCTAAGAAGGGAACCCACCTCTCTCCCCGTCTCCTTGTCCTTTCCCAGGGGCCTTGCTGAGCTAAAGGATCACTCTGGTTTTTTTGTTTTGTTTTGCTTGGCTGCCCCCACAGCATGTGGAAGTTCCTGGGCCAGGGATCCCAGCCACAGCAGTGACAGCTGCCAAATCCTTAACATACTGAGCCACCAGGAAGCTCCATGGGTCACCCTGTTTCTTGATCCCCACCCTTGTTTTTGAAGTGTAAGGCTGAAGGAGGGTGCAGGTCAAGGAACTGAGAAGCCAGGCAGGAAGTGGGAAGGATCATCCATCAGGAGACTGACATTGGTAGGGATTAAGCTGGAGAGAAGAACTGACCAGGAACCAGCCATTTCTCCAAGAAATGAAGAGTGACGAGGTCAGAGGGAGAAGTCACAGGCTGGCGAGGGGAGTGGTCTGATCAATAAGAGGCTCCTAGGTGGGACCTAGAGAGGAACGGAAACCATCTGGAGGTGGAGATAAAGAACAAGGATGTCCAGGCCTTTCATTCTAGGGAGCTGAGAGGAAAGAGCCCTTATGTGGGGGTGCACGGGGAGCTCCAGGTCCTAGAGGAGCGGAGGGCAAGGCTGACATGGCAGCAAGAAGGTAGGGGCATGTGAGAACCAGAAAGCCCATGGCAAGATCTGGAAAGCTGGAGTCGAAGGGAGGGGTTCACATACTGTGAATAAAGGGGTCCAAGGAGCCTTGGGCCTCTTGTGACCAAAATGACTGCCTTGCCACCTGCTGTAGCCCCAGTCCTCAGCCCCCTTTAAGACAGAGGCTGCCCAGGAAATATCTTTAGAATTTATGTGCTATCCCCTCCTCCCAAGCCCCAGCTCCCTGTCCACCCCAGAGCAGCTGTGCCCTTCCCCCACCCCACCCCACCCCCAGCCTGTCCCCAGAACCTGCAGGGATGGGACAGGTCTGTGTGTTTAGGGGGTTGGCGTGAGGGGATGGGGACAGTGGGACCTGCCTCATTCTGCGGTGAGAGTGAGGGGCCTTGAAGGCCCAACCTTGAAAGAGGACACCCAGGAGAGCTCTTGGTGAGCCATCAGTTTGTCTACTGTCCACCGTCCCTTCTGCTGTGAGCCCCATGACATGGGGAAAGTAGCTGTCTGTGGCTGGCCCACCCCCATCCTGGCGCTGCACTGGTACCTGGAAGTCCCTCAGTACACATCTGTGGGCTCAGCATCACCGGGATGTCTGTATTTCTTTCTTTTTTCTTTTTTTTTTTTTTTTTTGGCTTTTTCAGGGATCGAACCTGCATCGTCGTGCATACTAGTTTTGGTTCCACTGAGCCATGACAGGAACTCTGAGATGTCTATATTTCTGCCAGAGGGGGAAAGAGTGAGGGAGGTGATAGAAGTGTGTGTCTTAGAGCCAATGCAGGACCCGGCGGTGGAGGACTGCGGGCTCAGTGCCCCAGCCCAGGAGGTAGGCACAGCCCCGACCAGTGAGTACCTCCCCTCGTGGCTGGAGAGGCAGTGGATGGATATTGGAGCTCTGGAACGAGGTGAGCACCAGGGCTGGAAATTCAGGGACAGAGATCATGGGAACCACTGACTGACCTGCATGCCTGGCACGTCTATGTGTGTTACCACAATTGCCTGAGGCATGCCCCGGTTCACAGATGAGAAAACAAAAGTTCGTGAAATGAGGCCATTCCCCTAAATTTAGGTCTACCTGATCCCAAAGCCCCAAATACCCTCCTCCTGCAAGGTGAGAGTCGGGTCAGGACAGAGCTCAGAGCTGGGAGGGGTCAGTCTATCCACAATGGGTCGTGTTACCTTCAAGGAAGGGCCAGTGGTGGCCTCTGCTTGACCGGCCCTTCCCTGCATCCTTCTCCTGGCCCTCCCAGGCAGGACCTGCCCAGATTCTCCCTTCAGTGGCTCCCTATTCGCTGGTGCCCTCTCTACAGCTCCTCGATGCTGACCTGTATCCAGCAGCAAGCTGGTGATGGCCAGGTTCCCGTGGGACACGCTGTAGTGCAGGGCTGTGTTCCCGTTGCCATCCGCCAGGTTCACCACATGCTCCAGCAGCTCGGGTCCCATGCGCGCCACTGCACCCAGTACCTGGGCCACAGGCTCCGCCTGAGAGCGCCGCTGGCTGGACACTCGAAACCACTCCTGGGCTACCAGGCGAGCCGCGCCCTGCCAGGATGGTGGTGTGGGGGGGATGTGGTTGGCAGGGAGGCTGTAGGGGGCTGGGCTGGGAACCCAGGCAGGGGTTCTGATGGGGGGCACGGGCCCATGGGGCCGCACCCCTTTCAGGAGGGAGTACAGTTAGTGTAAGTACTGGGCTCTCCTAGGGAAGAGCCCGTGGGAGAACCTGGGGAGGAGGAAGGCAGTGAGCACTTGTCTCTGGGGAGTCCCGGAGTGGGGCTGGGGCTTGGACGGATCCCTTTTGGGAAATCAGAGAAAGATCACTTTGGAGAGCTTGAGATCCATGGGGAGCCCAGGAGTTGATGGAACCCCACCCCCACCCCCAGCTCTAGGAAACCCAATGCCCTTCCCTAGACGGGCTTCAGAACAGGTTCCTGGCGGGCCTACGACTTCTGCGAAGGGCTCTCCCTGCACTCACGCCATCGCGGGCGACTCCGCGGGGCCGGCTCAGCTGCCGGTGCAGCGCTGCGCAAGCCTCCCTCAAACGCGGGCTCAGCTCGCACCTACCCAGCAGACGGAGACAGGGAAGAGGCACGGGAGGGGTTGGGATGGGGAGACGGGGAAGAGAGCAGCTGTCCCCATTCCGTGTCCCTGACTGTGCTCACCTCCCCTGGGCAACCGGCTGAGGCTCTGGCTCTGCCTTGAGCTCCGAATCCCGGGCCTCCTCGCTGCTGGAAGGGCCAGGAGTCCCAGAGTCGGATCCCCCACCACTGTCATCGCCTGAGCTGGAGGAACTGACCCTCTGGGGCTCGGCAGCGCCATCCTCGCTGTCGCTGTCACCCTCGCTGGATGAGCTCTCATACCTGGAGGCAGGGTGGGAGGGATGTGTCTGCTGAGCCTCCCCTGTGGGCTCATTCTGGAGTCCTGATGGGGTGGGGGGAGTGGCTGTCCCCATTTCACAAATGAGGACCCTGATGCTTGCCAAGACAACGTTGTGAGTGAGGGGCAGAGCTGGGATTCAAACCCCTGTCCAAGAGTTCCCATCGTGGCTCAGTGGTTAACAAATCCGACTAGGAACCACGAAGTTGTGGGTTCGATCCCCAGCCTTGCTCAGTGGGTTAAGGATCCGGCGTTGCCATGAGCTGTGGTGTAAGTTGCACACGAGCTCAGATCCCATGTGGCTGTGGCTGTGGCTGTGGCCGGCGGCTACAGCTCCAATTAGACCCCTAGCCTGGGAACCTGCATATGCCGCGAGTGTGGCCCTAGAAAAGGAAAAAAAAAAAAGGCCAAACCCCTGTCCATGTGTCCTCAGATGCCGCCATGGGGAGGGGGGAGGTGCTCACTCTCCGTTGAGGACCCCAACAAACTGCAGGCTCTTGGGTCCAGGGCTGGTTTGGGCTCCAGGTGTGCCATCTCTTCTCTTCATAATGGATTTGAGGGCGCCTGGCGGAAATCAGACGAGGATACTGAGTTCAGGCTGGGCCTCCAACAAGTCAGGGCTCAGCGAGGGATGAGGACTTACCCGCGGGCGCCACGGCCCTGTCCCCATCCGTGGGTCCCGGCGGGTTCTCCTGCATCGGGGCATGGACCTCCACGAGGACCTCAGTCTGCGTGGCCTTCTCCGCACAAGCCCACGGGGTCTGGGTGGCAGCCTCCTGTGGCTGGGGCCGGACCACCGCTGCTGCCTCTGCCTCCTCGGCAGCCTCGCGGGCCTCCTCCAGCTCACAGAGCCGGCCGCGCAGGAGCTCGCTCACTCCGCGCTGATGCTCCAGGCTGGCGCGCAGCAGCTCCAGCTCGCGCTCGGTGGCGGCGGGCAGCCCCAGCAGAGCCTCGGTCACCCACGCTTCTGCCTCGAGGGTCTCGGGAACTGCCCCCACGCCGGTCTCCTGGGTCTCCCGCACCACCTGGGCTGCCGCCTCTTGGGTCTCCAGCACTGTCTGGGTGCCTGCCTCCCGCGTCTGGGGCGCCCCGTCGAGGACCTGCAACGCACCCTCGCTGCGCCTAGAAGCCGGCCCATCGAGGTCTTCAGCCCCGGGGCTGGCCCTGGCGCGAACGCCGCGCTCAGAAGTGGCCAGGCGCTCGGTGAGTCGCCGCAGCTGAGCAAGTTTATCAGGGCGCGCCTCGGCCTCCCCGTCGGGCTCGGGCTGTCGGCGCGCAGCCAGCAACCGCGCCTTCTCGGCGCGCAGCGTGCGCACCTGCTCCTGCAGCGCGGGCAGCGCGCGCGCCTGGTCCTCGAGCTCACGCAGGCGCCGCAGGGCCGCGGCCATCTGCTCCCGCACCAGCTGCAGCTGCGCAGGGCCGGGCGAGGCGAGGGCCGGGTTGAGGGCAGGGCTGCTGTGGCCAGACCCACGCGGACTGCGCGGGACCGCGCGGGCCGGGCTGGGTGCGCCCTCGTGTGCGTGAGCCTGCGCCAGCTCCAACCGCCTGCTAGTCTCCAGGAGCGTGTGTTCGACGCGCGGATTGCGCACCGGTGCGCGCGGGGACAGCGGAAGCAGCTGCAGCCCGGAGGGCGCTCCTGGGGAGAGCGCACCCGACGGTCCGCCATCGTCACTGGCCAGGGACTCGCTGGATGTCCAGGCACCTGGACTGCGCGCACCGGCGAAGCCACCCCGGGGCGCGCGAGGGCGGCGCGCGGGTGGGGCGCCCGGGACTCGGCGGGCGGTGGGGCCTCTCTCCAGCTCCTCCACGTACTTGAGGAAATCCAGATCCAGGTGGAAACCATAGGGCGTCTCCACCGAGTAGGGCGAGCTCGGGCTGCGGGCGCCCCCTGTCTCACCGGGGCATAGGCGAGGGCCGCCCAGGTCTGTGGGTATGACAGGGGCGTGGAATGGAGTCACGTGGGGCAGACCCGGAGAGACTGGACAAACGGACCGCGTTTCCGCCCTCACCCCCACTCCGTCCCACGGCATGCCTGCACGACTCCACCTGCACCAAACCATGCACACCTGCCATTGCACACCTGAGGCTTAAACGCCTCTCTGCAGCCGCCAAAGTCGTGCAGTCACGCGTTAAGTGAGCGCGTCCTATGTACCAAACACTTTTCTAGACTCTGCGGACATAGCAGTGAACAAGACAAGCATCCCTGCCCTCTTTCGGGAGAGAGAGAAATAAACACAATCGTTCCAAACGGTGCTTAGGGCATTCATAATAATTACAAGATGAAATAGAGAATAACTGTTGGAGCAGATTTCCTGCAAAGGGTACTTAGAAGTGGAGCCCTGAATGAGGAGGAGGAAGCACCAGTTCGGGATGGAAAGTTCCTAAAAGAAAACAGTCCAAAGGTCCTAGGCTGGAATGAGCAGGGTGGGCTCGAGTAAGAACGAGTTGGAGGTGAGGCTGTCTGGAGCAGAGTGAAGGAAGGAAGAGGGGAGAGGTGGGCTTGGGTCAGACTGTGGGGAACCTTCTGGGCCACCTGGGCGTTGGAATTTTTTATTCCACCTGTAATAGGGCACCAGAGGCAGATTTTAAACAGGGCCACGTTACCCTCTTTATAAAGGGCCCTCTGGCCACTCTGCCGAGGAGGGAACTGCAGGGCTGTGTCTGCACCTGGGCACCAAGTGTGGATCTGTACACACACAAACACCATTTTGCACACTTACCAGGCAGATTCTGATTCAAGGCAAATTTGGCCATGTTTCCTGAAGTAGCCACCAGGCACACCCTGAAAAAAACCCCCAGAGGGGGTGAGGGTGCATCTGGGCCCTGTCCCTCTGGCTGTGCATCTGGGATCAGTCTGGACTCTGAATGAGTAAACAGACCCAAGAGCACCTGTCCACCCACACACCCACCCCCTCCACAAGCCTTCTCCTCCCTCCTCCCTCAAGTGGACCGGAAAGTTTGCAATGAACAGGACTTCCCATTGTGGTGCAGCCGAAATGAATTCAACTAGTAACCATGAGGTTGTGGGTTCGATCCCTGGCCCCGCTCAGAGGGTTAAAGATCCGGCATTGCCATGACCTGTGGTGTAGGTTGCAGATGAGGCTTGCATCCTGTGTGGCTGTGGCTGTGGCTGGCAGCTGTGGCTCTGATCTGACCCCTAGCCTGGGTACCTCCATATGCTGTGGGTGTGGCCCTAAAAAGCAAAAAAAAAAAAAAAAAATTAAAAAATTAAAAAGTTTGGAATGGATGGCTGTGGGCCCCTCATGTGCCAGGCCTCAGAATGCTGGGGAGGAACGAGCAGGAAGGGCATCGAAAGAAGAAGAGGAAAGAGTAGCTGGGGGTGTGGGCATGGGGAGTTGCATTCCAGACCTGCTGAGCGTTCTGTCAGTCCCTGGAGAAAATTAGAAATCGATGCTCACAGGGAGGCACTGGGAACATTCAGAAGAGGAAGGCAAGAGGTTTTTTTTTTTTTTTTGTCTTTTTAGGGCCGCACCCACGGCAATGGAAGTTCCCAGGCTAGGGGTCCAATTGGAGCTGTAGCCGCCAGCCTACACCACAGCCACAGCAATGCGGGATCCGAGCCATGTCTGCAACCTACACCACAGCTCACGGCAACGCCGGATCCTCAACCCACTGAGCAAGGCCAGGGACTGAACTCACAACCTCATGGTTCCCAGTCGGATTCATTATCCACCGAGCCACGGCGGGAACTCCAGGAAGGCAAGAATTGAGAGCTCTTCCTGGGTGTGGTAAAAACTCATCTGGTCAGATTATGCATATTAAAAAACAAAGCAAAACAGAATTTCTTGCATGTTCTTCCTTAGAGTGCAAACAAGATATAAATGTACATCTGAATTTATACCGAGAACACTTATGAGATGGAGAGTTGTGGACCAGATGCACCAAGGATGCAAATCAATGGATACCATTCTCCCTGGGACATCTCTACCGGAGAAACACCGGGCTCTACCTCGGCTTGTAAGAGATTGTAGCAGAACCGCAAGCACC
Organism: Catagonus wagneri; assembly: GCA_004024745.2. Taxonomy (NCBI): domain Eukaryota; kingdom Metazoa; phylum Chordata; class Mammalia; order Artiodactyla; family Tayassuidae; genus Catagonus; species Catagonus wagneri. The sequence goes on from PVHT021183507.1 coordinate 5,810,787, forward strand.
CAGCTTGTCAGAGCTGAGGCTGTGTGTGGGGCTAACGGGGCAGTGACTCTTCAAGTGACCTGATGGAGGCTCTAAGAAACTTAGGGAGGTTGGGTCATATTTAAGAAACAAGGACAAATATTGAGTCTAGAACTTTGATTCAGAAAGCACAGGGTAAGAAAGATGGGGCTTTGAGGAGCCCATATGAAAAACCCTAAAGGGAGTTTCCGTCGTGGCTCAGTGGAAACAAATCTGACTGGTATCCATGAGGACACAGGTGTGATACCTGGCCTCACTCAGCGGGTTAAGGATCCGGCGTTGCCTTGAGCTGTGGTGTAGGTCGCAGACTCGGCTTGGATTCTGAGTTGCTGTGGCTGTGGTGTAGGCTGGCAGCTGTAGCTCCAATTCAGTCCCCTAGCATGAGAATCTCCATATGCTGTGGTGGCCCTAAAAGACAAAAAAAAAAAGAAAGAAAGAAAGAAAAAAGAAAAACCCTCAGGGGAGTTCTCTGGTGGCTCATTGGGTTAAGGATCCCGCATTGTCACTGCTGTGGCTTGGGTTTGATCGATTCCTAGCCTGGGAACTTCTGAATGTCAAGGACTCAACCAAAAAACAAGATGCTTTGGGAACAGAAAGCAGCTTATATATAAAGTGCTTACTCTATGTCCTGCCTGGTTAAAAGTAACCCCCATTCTGTACAATCCTTCAAGTTTAGGATGTTTCTCCCATTGCCAGATGAGGGAAACTAAGGCATAAAGCCATTATGTCAATTGCCTATGAGAAATGCCTTCAGAGTGGGCTCTGCTTATCTTCTAGGGACTCTTGCCTGCCTGGCCCTCCACCAGCAGGTGCCTGCCAGATCTGACTGGAATTCTCCCTGACCTGCTGCCCATCTGTGCTAACCACCTAGCAACCTTCCCAGTCACCCATTCTGATCTCTTGCACACCTGATGACAACCCGCGGGCCCAACACCCACCGGCAACAGAGCCCCCAGTGGCCCACCTGAGTTATTCTGATCCACTGCTGGGGGAACCGTCCCACTGGCCACCTCTGTCCAGCCTAGGTCCCTGACAACACCCCACCCACCTCACTCCTAGGCGGGGGGGTGGGGGGGGACTTCCAGTCCTGAAGCAGCTGTTTCCCTTCCCCTCACGCTGGCGGCATGAGGACAGCCAGTGCCTCTCAGAACTTGTTTTCAGGAAACTGCCAGGGAAGCACTGGGTCATGGAAAAAACCTGGGCCGGGGCTTAAGAATCTGGGCCCTGCCTCATACACAGCTGTCCGTGTGACTCTGTGAGGTTGGCCCCCTCCTCCAGTGACCTAGTCACACCCGTCTGAGACCCTAGGAACTCAAAAAACAGCTGTGGGCCATCCCTACGACCCACATCAGCTGGAGAAGCTGGACCCTGAGGCTGGCTTGAAAAATGAATGGTAAATAATAATAACAACAATACTTTTGCCATTTACTATGAGCTTGCCTCTTTTCTAAGCAATTTACGGATGTCAACTTTTTTTTCTTTTTCTTTTTCTTTTCCTTTTTCTTTTTAGGGCTGCACCTGCAGCATATGGAAGTTCCCTGGCTAGGGGTCAAATTGGAGCTTCAGCTGCCAGCCCACGCCACAGCTGCAGCAACACCGGATCCAAGCCTCATCTGTGACCTACACCACAGCCTGTGGCAATGCTGGATCCTTTAACCCACTGAGCGAGGTCAGGGATGCAACCTGCATCTTCATGGATACTGGTGGGGTTCTTAACAAGCTGAGCCACAACAGGAACTCCCAGTTGGGTGTTAACTTAAAAAAAAAAAAAAAATCCTAGGTAAACTCTTTGAAGTAGGTTTTCTTATTATTCTTTCCTCCGTTGTGCAAATGGACAGACTGAGACACAGAGATTAAGTGACCCACCCAAGGTCAAACATGGGCAGAAGCAGGATTTGAACCCAGGCAGCTTTGCCAGTGTTTCTGCATTGCCCATTCCACTTGACAGCTTTCTACAAACAGCCCTCCACTTCCTGAGAGGGGCAGGGAGCAGGAGGAGGTCCAGCCTTCCCAGGCTGCATTCATGCCTGTCCCCTGCTGTGTCCCTGATGGGAAGGGCAGGCCCAAACTCCTGCCGCCCCAGCTGCTGCGGCCTCCCTCAAGTGGGGCCGTGCAACTGCCCTCCCCTCTCCTCCGCTCCCTGCCCGAGCTGTCACTGCGAGATCCGGATCCTCTGCCTGAGACCCCCTCATTAGGCCGTCAGAGTCGACGCCATACGCCCCCACTCCCGCCCCAGGGACTATTTTGGGACTCGGAGCTGTGATCACGAAACCTGAGGGGTGGGGGGCGCGGCGGGTAGTGGGTATTCCTGTCCTGGGGAGGGGCGTCTTCCCAGATTAAGGCTCTGGGTGGTGGCGCTCCCCAGTGTCGGGGAAAGACTTTCGGACCCCTGAGATGGGGATGGAGGCTGAGGAGGTGCTGAGGGGGTGGTGCTGAGGTCAGCGCCCCCTCACCCCCCTGTCCCCTCAGGACGGCCTCACAGAGACAGAGCGGTTTCCTACAGGAAACGCCGCCGGGCGGTTCCATCCGCTGCCCATTGTCTGCCGGCCCGGGGGCCGTCCGTCCCCCCCCAACACCGTTTCCGAATCTCACCCCTCACGCTCAGGTCCAGCGCGAGGGTATGGACCCAGGTCCCCAAGCTATCTGGGAGCGATTCTCGGAAAGGGTCCCGGAGTCGGTTGGGGCGCTAGGGGCCGAACAAGCCCCCCCCCAATTTCGATCCTGAAGGGCGGGAAGAAGGAGACCTCAAGAATCCAGAGCCCCCCCCGACTCCGCTTGCTGCCCACCTGGGGCTCCCAGTGTGGGAGGGGTCCCAGCCAGAGGACACGGCGTCCGCCCCTTCGCAGCGCGCTGAGCCCGCAGAGGGGCTGGAAGCTCAAAACCCCGTCCCGTGAGTACCCTGATCCCCCCAGGACCCCACCCTCGGCGCCCCGCAAGCCGGTGCTTTACCTGAAGCCGCAGCCCCCGCCGCGCCCGCACCCGAACCCGCCCCCTCGAAGCTCGGGTACCGGTTATCAAGGCCTTGACCCTAACTGACAGCCACATCAGCCAACCAGCATCCGACGCTCTCTGAGCTCTCCAATGGTGAGGCAGGGTGGGCCGCGCTGGCCCGGCGCCGAGAGTGTGGGGCGTGGCTGGGGGCGGGACCTAGAGTGGCTGTCCCTGAGGGCTGACCAGTCGAGAGTGGGAAGCCCAGCCAGCAAGTGCTGCGCAGCTCAGGGTTAAAGGGTTTGGATTTGATCCACAAGGGACAGGGAGCCGTGGGAAGACTCTAAGCAGAAGAGTTACTCGGTGGGATTTTGTGTATTTGGAAGAGCCTTGGGGTGGAAGCCAGAAGGACTGATGTTCATGTCGCAGTGTCTGGGTGAGATACCTGGACCATGGATCTTTCCTACCACAGGGACTTTGCACATGCTCTTCATATTCCTGAACTGTTCTTCCCTGCACCTGTTCACTTAGCCACCTTCACCTACCTTTGGGGGCTCAACCTGTGTGTTCCTGTCCCCTAAAGTCCTAACATGGATATTTTCCTGTCACTGTCTTTGCAGTGACTCTATTTTATGAACCTAATAGCTTCTTTCACTATCTGGGGTCGGGGGAGAACCTAGGAGTACCCTGGTGGCCATCTGGTTAAGGATTCATCATTGTCACTGCTCTGGTGCAGTTTCCATCTCTGGCCTAGGAACTCCACACTTCCAAAACAGAAAAAAATTTTGTTTGCCATCTGTTTCCCATAAGGACAGGAAACTGATTTTGGTCATTGCCTTATCCAGTGCCCTGGGCACGCAGTAAGTACCTAATAAATGTTTGCTGAAAGAATGATTTGAAATTACATTGACCTCTTTAACCATTTGGAATACATTATGATCTAAAGTGATTCTACGGATTGTTTTCTTTTTCAGATTAATTTAGCATTTATTGAGCACTACTGTGTGCCCAGCACTGTGCAGGTCTTTAAGGGGGACATAATCCCTGTCATCTGGGGCCTCAAAGCTGAGAGGAGGAGACAGACCCTCAAGCTATGGTTTATGGTAAGTGGGTGACAGGGATGAGATGAAATCAATGTGAGGAGAAAAAGGGGCAAATCACTGACCTGGAGGATCCAGGAAGGCAACCTGCAGGGATGACACTTAAAGAAAGGTGCAAAGTGGAGTTTCCATTGTGGCTCAGTGGGTTAAGAACCCAACATATTTCTGTGAGGATGCAGGTTCGATCCCTGGCCTTGCTCAGTGGGACGTTGCCATGAGCTTTGGAGTAGGTAGAGATGCAGCTCCAATTTAACCCTTATGGAACTTCCATATGCCACATGTTCAGTCTTAAAAAAAAAAAAAAGAAAAGAAAAAGAAAGGTACAGGAGTTCCCTTCGTGGCTCAGGGGTTAACGAATCCGACTAAGAACCATGAGGTTGCAGGTTCGATCCCTGGCCTTGCTCAGTGGGTTAAGGATCCGGCGTTGCTGTGAGCTGTGGTGTAGGTCGCAGACGCGGCTCAGATCCTGCGTTGCTGTGGCTGTGGTGTAGGCCGGCAGCTACAGCTCCTGTTAGACCCCTAGCCTGGGAACCTCCACATGCCGCGGGTGTGGCCCTAAAATGACAAAAGACAAAAAAAAAGAAAAAAAGAAAAAGAAAGGTACAAAGGAAGATATGGTGAACACTGACTAAG
>PVHT021183507.1:5815565-5841460 GCA_004024745.2 Catagonus wagneri
CAGACATGGCTTGGATTCAGCATTGCTGTGGCTCTAGAGTATCAAGCAAGTTTGAATCTCTAGACACCGTGGCTTACTCTTGCCCATTCACAAAGAAATGATATGTCTCTTCAGTCTCTTTTAATTCATAGGCTCCCCCGCCATCCCTTCCCTCCTTCACAATAAATCCATTGCACAACTCAGTCTGTTTGTCCAGAACCATTTCCCACGGCCTGGGTGGTGCTGGTCCCAACCTTACGGTGCACGCCAGTGTTGTCCTCTGACCTTCATCTTCCCTTAAATTAGCAGTTGGTCAGACTAGTGTTTGATTGCTTTGGCATGATTGTGGCTGTTGTTGGTCCCTTCCCCATCAGGCTCACACTCCTTGTCTCTCCTTGCATGAGGCTAGCAGCCATTGAGAACTAATCTGTTGGGGGTTGCAAAAAGCCATGTCCTCCTCCTTGCATTTTGTTCTCCTTTATTAGCTGAAATTCTTCCTGTGCAGCATTTGGTTACCCAGTGGCAAGTTCATATAGGAGGGCTTGATTCTTTCCCTTTAGTGACCACTTTCCTTTTTTCTTTTCCCTTTCCTTTCTTTTCTTTCTCCCTTATTTCCTTCCTTTTCCTTTGTTTCTTCCTTCCTTTCTTTCTTTGCCTCACCATAGCATGTTAAAATTCCTGGGCCAGGGATAGAACCTGCGCCACAGCAGTGATCTAAGCCACTGCAGTGACAACACTGGATCCTCAACCCACTGCACCACAGGGGAACTGCCAGAGACCACTTTTCTTTCTTTTCCTATTTTTCTCTTTTTTTAGGGCTCTACCTTCAGCATGTGGAAGTTCCCTGGCTAGGGGTCGAAACAGCTTCAGCTGCTGGCCTACACTACAGCCAAGCTACGTGGCAGCTTGTGGCCATGCCGATCCTTAACTCACTGAGTGAGGCCAGAGATTGAACCAGCATCCTCATGGATACTAGCTGGGTTTGTAACCAGCTGAGCCACAAAGAGAACTCCCACTTTTCTAAATAGTGAGCTATTTTTTTCTAAAATATAGTAGTGAACTATTATTTTCTAAATCATGAACTATTCAGAAAATAAACAGTAACTATTTTCTAAACAGTGAAATTTTAATCCTCTGAGAAATTAGTCTGGCTTTCTCTCTTTTTTTTAAACATTGCTGATTTATTTTGAGTAATGCTTTTTTTTGGGGGGGTGTCCTTTTTTTTCTTTTTTCTTTTTCAGGGCTGCACCTGTGGCATGTGGAAGGTCTTGGGCTAGGGGTCAAGTTGGAGCTGCAGCCACAGGCCTACACCACAGTTATAGCAACACAGGATCCAAACCGTGTCTGCAAACTATACCACAGCTCCTGGCAACTCGGGATTCTTAACCCACTGAACGAGGCCAGGGATCAAACCCAAGTCCTCATGGATGCTAGTCAGATTCGTTAACTGCTGAGCCATGACAGGAACTCCTGCAGTTGGATTCTTAACCCACCTCACCACACTGGGAACTCCAAAAATTTTCTTTTGGTCTTTTTGCCATTTCTAGAACCACACTGGCGGCATATGGAGGTTCCCAGGCTAGGGGTCTAATCAGAGCTGTAGCCACCAGCCTACACCACAGCCACAGCAACACCGGATCCTTAACCCACTGAGCAAGGCCAGGGATTGAACCTGCAACCTCATGGTTCCTAGTCGGATTTGTTAACCACTGAGCCATGACGGGAACTCCCAAAAATTGTTTGTCTGTCATTTTCACCATCTGGTCCCTAGAGCCTGGAACGAAGCTAGGCATAAAGAGGCACTTAGTAAACACTTGTTTATTGAATGAAAAGAATGAAAGGTGAATTTGAACTTCACGTGGAACAAGGATTTCCAAGGGGCCCTGGAAATGGGTCCCAGCATCGCCAGCCCGCCTGGAGTTATTAACTGGGAGCAGGCATTTTGATTGGGCGGGTGAGGGGGGAGAGATGCAATTACCTCACATCTCTTAAATAACTTATCTTTTTTCTTTTTTTTTTCTTTTTTTGGATTCCTAAGACCATTCACAGTAGAACATGTGACCTTCTCTGTTCCACCCTGTCCCAGGCAGAGGCTGGAGCCAGAGGAGAGGAGAAGGAGGCTCAGGGCCACTCCAGGACGCAGGTCAACCTCTTGGGAGCCACTTTCAGCCCCTTTACCAGTTTGAGGGCCTCGTGGAAACTCCAGTGCAGCCCCCACCCACGTCTGGAATGCCAGCTGCCCCAGCGAGGCTGTGTCTGCCCCTCGACCGTCACATCTCCAGCCCTGAGGGCTCCTGAGCTCTAGCTGAAGGTCTTAAAGTAAAACCATACACCTCAGATTGGGACTCAAACCCAGCCAAAATCTAGACTGGGACTTGAACCCACTGCTTTTTTTTTTTTTTTTAATTAAAATCACACACCTGGTCCTAGGACTTACTGAAATTCAGATTCCTTTTCTTTTCCTTTCTTTTTTTTAGGGCCTCACCTGTGGTATATGGAAGTTCCCAGGCCAGGGGTCGCCAGCCTATGCCACAGCCACAGCAATGCCGGATCCGAGCCGCATCTGTGACCTACACCGCAGCTCACAGCAATGCCAGATCCTTAACCCACTGAGCGAGGCCAGGGATCAAACCCGCATCCTCATGAATACTAGTTGGGTTCTTGACGCACGCTGAGCCACAACGGGAACTCCCCGAAGTTTAGGTTCTTTATGTCTCAGAGCAGAAGGAATTCAGCAGGAAGCAAAGCGATAAGTAAGATGGAGATTTATTGAGAGGCAGCCAAAGTGGGGGTTGTAACCTCAAAAGGCGAGAGAATGGCCCTGGGAGAAACGCACTCCACACGGTGTGGGCCATTGCAGAAGTCCCCGGAATACGGGTGGTGGGTTTATATGGGCTGGGCAATTTCATAGGCCAGTGAGAGCGAGGATCAGTCTAACTCCTTCTGTGGATTGGCGAGGTTTTCCAGGAAATGGGCCACCACACAGTTTTTGGCCCTTTAGGGTTGGTGGGAGCTGTCATGGTACCTGTGGGCATGTCACTCAGCTATGGTGCTACAAGGAGCCTGTAAGGAAGCACAAGTTCCACGGCAAGAAAAAACATCATCCACCATCTTGGACCTAGTTTGTTCTAACCAGTTTTTGTCATATCCTCAAGGATACCTCATTTGTTCCAGGGTTGTGCCCAGCCCCCTTCCCTCCAGTTTCAAAAGGGCAGCATGCCCAGCCTCACCCTCCACCCTCCTGCCAGGGCTCAGAAGCCAACTGGGCCTCATCCCATTAGTTGCATCTGGAATTCACCCCGTCTTCCCATCTAGTGTTTTTTTTTTTTTTTTTTTGTCTTTTTGCCTTTATATAGAGCCGCACCCGCGGCATATGGAGGTTCCCAGGCTAGGGGTCTAACAGGAGCTGTAGCTGCCGGCCTTCGCCACAGCCACAGCAACGCTGGATCCGAGCCGCATCTGCAACCTTCACCACAGCTCACGGCAACGCCGGATCCTTAACCCACTGAGCAAGGCCAGGGATGGAACCCGCAACCTCATGGTTCCTAGTCGGATTCGTTAACCACTGAGCCACGAAGGGAACTCCCCCATCTAGTTAATCAAAGACCCCACCACCCAGGCCTCCCTGCTGTACCCCCCGCTCCAATGCCCATCCTCAGCTTTGAACTATTTATGTCTATCCGCAAAGAGGGATGTGTTGGGGTTTCATGTGTCCTGATGTATCTTTCTGAGCCTGGTTGAAAGGTCCACGGATGTGCCTTACTCTTTACACTCCACCCACTTCAAGCAGCCTTCTGAGCTTATCCAGGTAAATCAATTTCTATTGAGGAGTTTCCTTCCGGCATAGCTGGTTAGGGGTCCCGTGTTGTCACTGCAGCAGTTCGGGTCGCTGCTGTGGCAAGGGTCCCGTCCCTGGCCTGAGAACTTCTGCATGCCATGGGTGTGGCCAAAAAATTACTAAGAAAAATATTATTGGACCATTAATAACATTTGACTCTCTGTAGTTCCGGTAGCAATACTGTGTCTGTATTAAACTTCCTGATTGTGACCATTGTGTCTCAGTCATAGAAACAATGGTTCTCAACGGGGGAGCAGGGGAGGGAGCCGTAGGCACTGTTCTGTCATCCAGGGGATATTAAGTAACGTCTAAAGGTATTTTTGGCCATGACAAGCGGCGATGTGTGTGCTCCTGACACATAGTGGGTGGAGGCCAGAGATGCTAAAAAGCCTGCAGTGTACAGAACAACTCCTCACAGCAAAGAATTAGCCACCCTCAATGCCAAAAAGTAGAGAAACCCTCTAAGAGAAGGTCCTTTTCCCCAGGAAACAAATTAAAGTATTTAGGAATATGAGTCATGGCTGTGACAGGTTCTTAAAAGATTCATAATATAATAATGTGTATCGACATTTCTGCCCCTCTCTTTCTCTCTCTCTACACACACACACATATTTGTGTGCGTGTGTCTTCCTTACCCAAATTCCCCAAGTTCTAACCTGTCGCTACATCTACTTGTTACTCTATTCCCTCTCCTCCTTTTTCCGTGAAACATCTTAGTGTTCCTCGAACACATCAGGAATATCCCTGCCTCAGGAACCTCAGGGCCTTAGCACTGGCCATTCCCTGTTCCTAGAAGGTTCTTTCCACAGATATCTGCCTGACTTACTTCTTCGCCTCCTTCACTTCACTGCTCTTACACCCTCTTGGTTCCTGACCACTCTATTTAAAATTGCCAGCACCCCGCATCCCCGATTCCAAAAGGAACATGGCACACATTTTCCTAACGCATAAGGTGCTATATATTTTCTTTTCCTTTCTTATTTTGTGGCCGCGCCGGCAGCATGCAGAAGTGCCTGGGCCTGGGATCAAACCCGGGCCACAGCAGTGCTTCCAGACACCGCATCCTTAACCAGCTAAGCCACCAGGAAATTCCCATTATATGTTTTATTTGTTTATTTTCTCTCTCACAAAGAGACTTTGTGCCAGTTCCATAAGGGGGAGGACCTTTGTCCTCAGCACTTGGAACTCGATTCATTGATGAATGAATTGCTGTTATGTAAAGTGGCCTTTTAGGAGGAAGAAAGTCGCTAGTCATTTCCACATCTCCCCTTTGGCTCCTCTTTTTTTTTGGGGTAGGGGGTTTTGTTTTGTTTTGTTTTAGGGCTGCACCCGCAGCATAAGGAGGTTCCCAGGCTAGGGGTCCAATCAGAGCTACAGCTGCCAGCCTACACCACAGCCACAGCAACGTAGGGGACCTACACATCAACTCATGGCAACGCCGGATCCTTAACCCACTGAGCTAGGCCAGGGATCAAACCCTCAACCTCATGGTTTCTAGTCGGATTCGTTTCTGCTGCGCCACAGCTGGAATTCCTTGCTCTTTTGAATCCTTCATCTTCTAAGACAAGACCTTGAGGCCATCTCCGAGACCCCTTCCGCCCTCAGGGCTCTCGCACAGAAGAGCCGCTCAGTAGCCAAGACCACTTTCCTTCCCTTGGGAGAGCCTGGGACTATGAAAAGCAATCGCGCATGAGCTGCTCCCCATTCGCCACGAGGGGGCGCTTTCCCCCAACCCAAATCCCCAGGTGTGGTACTTGTCTGCAGATTACGGGGAAGGAATATTCCTTCTGGAGGAAAAAAAAAACTCTAGTCTTTTCTTATTGTTACAAAAATAATTTTGTAACATTATCATATCCATCATTAAAAAATTAAAGAATTCCCTTGTGGGCTAGTGATTATAAGATCTGGCACTGTCACAGCAGTGGCACTGGTTTGATCCCTGGCCTGGGAACTTCCGCATGCCTCAGGGGTGCAAAAAACACCAAAACACAAAAGCTAAAGAGCAAAATAAAAGCCATTGCATTAGCTAATCAGTATTGGAACTACCAACATGTTTTACTTGGATCTCCATTTGTTTCTTCACAAATTTCATTTTAACCTTTAATTTTGGAGAATTTAAGCCAAAATAGTGGCAAATGTACTTCATGCCACTAAATTGTACACTTCAAAATGGTTAAAATGGTACCTTTTGGGGAGTTCCTATTGTGGTGCAGCAGAAACAAATCCGATTTGTATCCATGAGAACCCAGGTTCAATCCCTGGTCTCGCTCAGTGAGTCAGGGATCCAGTGTGGCCTTGAGCTGTGGTATAGGTCGCAGACTCAGCTCGGATCTGGCATTTCTGTGGCTGTGGTATAGGCCACCAGCTGTAGCTCTGATTCAACCCCTAGCCTGGGACCTTCAATATGCCACAGGTACAGCCCTAAAATAAGCAAAAAAAAAAAAAAAAAAGTTAACTTTTGTATGATGTGTATTTTCCTACAATGAAAAAAAAGGTGGATTGTGTAACATATATAACCAGCTATCATTTCAATCTTGTTTCAATTCCCCTGCCCCATTCCCACTTCCTCCCAAATGGATTATTTGGAGTTTTTTGGCTATGCCCCGGCCATGCAGAAGTTCCTAGGCCAAGGGTCAAACCTGGGCCACAGCAGTGATCTGAGCCACAGTAGTGGCAACTCAGGATCCTTAACCCACTGAGCCACATGGGAACTCCAACTGTATTATTTTGGAGCAAATCCCAGTAGTTCTATCATCTGTAAATATTTGAGTATGCATTCTAGAAGATAAGGACCACTTCCCTTTTTTTTTCTTTTTTGGCCACTCCCACAGGATATGAAAGTTCCCAGACCAGGCGTCAAACCAGAGCCACAGCTGCGACTTACACCACAGTAAAAACAACTTGGGATTGTTAACCCATTGCACCACAGTGGGAACTCCAGGACCATTTCCCCTTTTTTTTTCTTTTTTGTCTTTTTAGGGCCGCACCCACAGCATGTGGAGGTTCCCAGGCTAGGGGTTGAATCAGAGCTGTAGCTGCCGGCCTACACCACAGCCACAGCCACAGCCACAGCAGCTCAGGATCCGAGCCCCATCTGTGACCTACACCTAAGCTTGTGGCCACACCAGATTCTTAACCCACTGAGCAAGGCCAGGAATCGAACCTACGTCCTCATGGATGCTAGTCAGATTCGTTTCTGCGGAGCCATGACAGGAACTCCCTATTTTTTTTTTTTTAATACCGTAATAGGAGTTCCTATTGTGGCTCAGTAGTTAACGAATCCAGCTAGTATCTACGAGGACATGGGTTTGATCCCTGGCCTTGCTCAGAGGGTTAAGGATCCGGCATTGCACTGAGCTGTTGTGGCTCAGTGGGTTAAGAACCTGGCATAGTATCCATGTGGATGCCAGTTTCATCCCTGGCCTTGCTCAGTGGGTTAAGGATCTGGCGTTGCTGCAAGTTGCGGTATAGGTTGCAGATGTGGCTGGGATCCTGTGTTGCTGGGGCTGTGGTAGAGGCCAGCAGTTGCGGGCTCAGGTTCAGTCCCTGGCCAGGGAACTTCCATATGTCGCAAATGTGGCCATTTAAAAAAAAAAAGAAGAAGACTCAGATAAATGCCAAATATGTTATTCACCTTGTGCTCTTTGGACTTGGGCTGTTTCTTCTACTCTTATAATAATTAAATCACTGAAAACTAAAATAATAATAATAACAGCAGCCTCGTCCTAAAAACAAACACATAAATATTACACAGTCCACCAGGAACGAATTTCAAAACAATAATGTGCTGAGTGAAAAAAAAAAAAAAGGCAGTACTTTCTATGTGATTCTGTTTATATAAAATTCAAGGAGCTCGCATCGTAGCTCAGTGGTTAACGAAACTGACTAGTATCCATGAGGACGTGGGTTCGATACCTGGCTTCACTCAGTGGGTTAAGGATCTGGCATTGCTTGGATCCCGAGTTGCTCTGGTTGTGGTGAAGGCTAACAGCTGTAGCTCCAATTGACCCCTAGCCTGGGAACCTCTGTATGCGCTGGGTGTGGCCCTAAAAAAAAAAGACAAAATAAATAAATAAAATAACGTAAATAAAATTCTAGAAAATGCAAACTAAGCTGGAGTGGTTACAGCGGAAAGGTGAGAGGAGCCAGTGGGAGAGGTTCCAAGGAGGCACAAAGGAGCTTTGGGTGTGACAGAGATTTCCACTATCTTGACTGCGGTGACAGTTTCACAGGTGTATACGTATGTCGCTGTGGATTAGATTGTGCCCCTGAAGTATGTGCAGATTATGGAATATCAATTATGCTTCGATACACTGCCAAAATATTTTTCCCACCATTTTTGTCCTAGCTGTCTTGGGCTGCCGTAACAAAATGCCACAGTCTGGGTGGCTTCAGCGATGGAAATGTATTTCTCACAGTCCTGGAGGCTGGAAAGTCCAAGATCAAGGTGCTAGCAGAGAACTCTCTTTCTGCTTTGCCGATGGCCACCTTCTCCCTGTATCCATCCGTACGTGATGGTGAGAGAGAAAGCGCTCTCTCTCTCTCTTTTAAATATTTAATTTATTTTTTGTCTGTGCTCATGGCGTGTGGAAGTTCCCGGGCCAGGGGTTACACCCAAGCCACTGCAGTAACAACACTGGATCTCTAACTCGCTCTGCCACCAAGGAGCGCTGAGAAAGCTCTCGCCAGTGTCTCCTTTTACAAGGGCACTAAAGCCATCCTGAGGGCCCCCGCAATGACTTAATCACCTTCCAAAAGCCCCACCGCCAAATACCACCACATTGAGGGTTTAATTCAGTCAACGTGTGCGTATTGGGAGAACACAAACATTCAGTCCATACAATTTTTAAAAGGAAAATGTTTAGATACACAAAAAACCTCAAAAGTAGAGTTCCCTAGTGACTTAGTGGTTAAAAAAATCTAGCGTTGTCACTGCTGAGGCATGGGTTCGACCCCTGGCTCAGGAACTTCTGAATGCCTTGAGTGAGGCCGAAAAAAAAACAAAAACGAAACAGAGTTCCCATTGTGGCTCAGCAGTTAACAAATCTGACTAGCATCCATGAGAATGAGGGTTCGATCACTGGACTTTCTCAGTGGGTTAAGGATCTGCCATTGCCCTGATTTATGGCATAGGTCACAGATGCGGCTCGGATCCTGTGTTGCTGTGGCTGTTATGTAGGCCAGTAGCTGCAGCTCCGAATCAACCCCTAGCCTGGGAACCTCCATATGCCTCAGGAGAGGCCCTAAAAAGCAAAAAAAAAAAAAAAGAGAGAGAGAGAAAAGAAAAAAGAAAGGAAGGAAGAAAGAAAACATCATAAGTGATTACGAGAAAACCTGGATAGGAGTTCCTGTTGTGGCCTAGAAGGTTAAGAACCCAACTAGTATCAATGAGGCTGCGGGTTCGATGCCTAGCCTCAATCAGTGGGTTAAGGATCCGGTGTTGCTGTGAGCTGTGACATAGGTTGCAAACACGGCTCAGATCCTGTGTGGCTGTGGTGTATGCCAGTGCCTGCAGCTCCAATTAGACCCCTAGCCTGGGAATTTCCACATGTTGCAGGTGCAGTTCTAAAAAAAACCAAAAAAAAAAGAAAGAAAGAAAGAAAGAAAGAAAGGCGAGAGAGATATTAAGTGGTTTGGAACTAGAGAGAACTAGGTTCAAATCTTGGCCTTTCCATGCTGTGCAACTTTGGCCACGTGTCTGAACATCTCAGAACCTCAGTTTTCCCATCCTTCCAAAAGGGAAAGAAATGTTTTTCTTTGCAGGGCTGATTTGAGGGTGACACAAAATAGACCATACACCAGGAGTTCCTGTGGTGGCTCAGTGGTTAACGAATCCGACTAGGAACCATGAGGTTGCAGTTTTGATCCCTGGCCTGGCTCAGTGGGTTAAGAATCCGGCGTTGCCGTGAGCTGTGGTGTAGGTCGCAGATGTGACTCGGATACTGCGTGGCTGTGGCTGTGGTCTAGGCTGGCAGCTACAGCTCCTGTTAGACCCCTAGCCTGGGAACCTCCACATGCTGCGGGTGTGGCCGTAAAATTACAAAAGACAAAAAAAAAAAAAAGACCATACACCTGCCTGATGGGATAAAGGTGAGTGCTCTGTGAAGTGCACTGTTATAGCTATTATTCTTTCCTATGTGAGTTTGCCCTTCGCTGTTTGCCCTGGGGTCCAAAGGCTGCAGATTCTCATGCACACAAGCACCCAGGCTGGGAGGGTGGTGGGGCGGGTGGAGATGGGGAGAGCATCTTGGGCAGAGGCTACACCATTCATTTCTGGATCCCCAGCCCAGAAACTGAGTCATCCTTTCCTCTCTAAGCCTCTGAGGCTCCTGCCCTAAAGCTGACCTTTCCTAGTGACCTGGATGTGACTGGAGGCTGACGGGAAAGGGCCTGGGCAGTGGCCGGAGGTGGCAGGGGCCATTCCGGGACAGAGCCCCAGTGGCCTCTCTTAGGGTGTCCATACACAGAGCCCCAGTGCGGAGGAGTTCCCATGTGGCTCAGCAAGTTAAGCATCTGGCGTTGTCGCTGCCGTGGAGCGGGTTCGATCCTTGGTCTGAGAATTTTGACATGCCACAGGCTCAGCAAAAAAAGAAAAAAAGAAAGCCAGCTGAGCCCCAGTGTCACTCTGAGCTTGTCTGGGAAGAATCAGGGACTAGGCTTCAGTGCATTCTTCATGCTCTTAGTCCAGGGAACCCAGTCCACAGCCTTTGCATCTGGATAATCTTATTCCTCAGCCTCAGGGGCCCGGCTGGGGCTTACTTTATCTGCCTGGACTGGTCCCTTCTCTGACCTTCTAGTCCCCTGTGCTTCCCCCATACAGCCCTCATCATACAGTATTAACGTTGAATTGTTACGCCTGCACTGTTGCGGGGAATGTAATCAGTGCGGCCACTACGGAGAAGAGTCTGGATGTTCAAAAGTCTCAGTGGGGGAGTTCCCATCACGGTGCAGCGGAAATGCATCTGACTAGGAACCATGAGGTTGCGTGTTTGATCCCTGGCCTCACTCGGTGGGTTAAGGATCCGGTGTTGCCTGCCGTGAGCTATAGTGTAGGTCACAGATGCAGCTCGGATCCTGCATTGCTGTGTCTGTGGCACAGGCTGGCAGCTGTAGCTCCGATTTGACCCCTAGCCTGGGAACCTCCATATGCCGCAAGCGTGGCCCTAAAAAGCAAAAAAAAAAAAAAAAAAACTGCAATGGGGGTGAGGCAGAATACTAACCCTGGCAGTCAGTGTAAGAGCTTGGGCTTCCGAAGCATTCTTTGAGTGGCTATTGATTAACATTTGTGGCTTAAGGGCTCCAGGGAGTAACATCCCCACAGGCCTTGTTTACTATAGGGAGAGCACCTACGCCCCATGGACATTAATCCCAAATCCCCTGTGACTCAGTTTACGGGAAGAGAAGGGCAAAGAAATCATAAAACTTATGAGACATTTCCACCCCTAAAACCACTACTGGACAAGGTCTGATAGAGGTAACTGGGCAAGGCCAATGGGAGAAAACCACATCTTTCTGGACCCCACGTTGGTACCTCCCCAGCTTTAAGGGATAAAACCCCCTGTAGGACAATAGAGAGTGGGGGCTCTTCTCCACCCTCCCAGCAGCCCTGGGAGCTATTTGCTTTCCTGTAGTGAAGTCTTTGCACGCTTGCTGCCTGTGTGTTCGCAGAGTTCATTCTTCGACTGTGTGAACAAGAACCCGGATTCCAGTAACATCGTTCCAGCATCGGGGGCGGGGGGGGAGTTCCGCTCCGGGCTCATCAATAAAAAATCCAACTAGTATCCATAAGGACGAGGGTTCAATCCCTGGCCTCACTCAGTGGGTGAAGGATCCGGCGTTGCCTTGAGCTGTGGTGTAGTTGCAGACGTGGCTTGGATCCTGAGTTGCTATGGCTGTGGTGTAGGCCCGCAACCACAGCTCTAATTCAACCCCTAGCCTGGGAACCTCCATATGCTGGGGTTTGGCCCTAAAAAGACAATAAATAAATTAAAAAGTAAATAAATATCACAGCAGGAGTTCCCATTGTGTCTCAGTGGGTTAAGAACACAACATAGTGTCCATGAGGATGCAAGTTTGATCCCTGGACTCTCTCAGTGGGTTAAGGATTCAGCATTGCCAAAGGCTGCAGTGAAGTTTGCAGATGCGGCTTGGACCTGGTGTTGCTGTGGCTGTGGTGTGCCCAGAAGCTGCAGCTCCGATTAGACCCCTAGCCTGGGAACTTCCATATGCCGCGGGTGCGGCTATAAAAAGAAAAAAAAAAAACAACCCACAATGAACGGTGCTAATATGGGGCCAACAGACACCTCGTGCCTGCTGATCCCACACAGGAGGACACAGTATCACTGCCAGAAAACGCATAATCAAGAGGAAGCATCAGACAAATGCAAAGGACATTCCACAAATAACTAGTGTGCACATTTCAAAACCGGCAATGTCCAGAAGGACAAAGGCTGGAGGAACAGGTCCAGATTAAGGGGGACTGAAGAGATTCAACAGGGAAATGCACCATGTGACCCTGGATGGAACCCCAGAGGGAAAACAAAGCTGTAAAGTACATCATGGACACGACTGATGCAACTGGAATCTGGACCGTAGATTAGATAACAGCACTGTGTCAGGGTCAGACTTCCTGAAGCTGGTAACCGTGCTGCAGTTACATAAGCGCATGTCCTTGTTCTTAGTTAAAGGCACGAGTCATGTCTGCAACATACCCTCAAGCGGTTCAAAAAAAAGTGTCTATACTGTCTTTTTTTAACGTGTGTGTTTTACATATATGTATATTTATACACATACATGTGCATTACATATGTACGTGAGTATAACAGGTACATGTGCGCTTATTATATACATATACCTGTGTCTCTCTGTATGTAAATGTGCCTTTCTCTCCTGCTCTCTTTTTTTGTAAAAGAATCATCTCAGTTTTATATCTTTTACAGAGTAATGATTTATTTTTCTTTTCTTTTCTTTTTTAGGGCTGCACCTAGTGGCATATGGAAGCTCCCAGGCTAGGGGTCAAATTGGAGCTGTAGCTACCAGCCTACGCAGGTGCTCGAGGAAACACCAGATTTTTAACCCACTGAGAGAGGCCAGGGATTGAACCTGTATCCTCATGGAATCTTTTCTTTTTTTTTTGCCTTATCTAGGGCCACACCCGCAGCACATGGAGGTTCCTAGGCTAGCAGTCTAACAGGAGCTGTAGCTGCCGGCCTTCGCCACAGCCACAGCAACTCAAGATCCGAGCCGCGTCTGCAACCTACACCACAGCTCACGGCAACACCGGATCCTTAACCCACTGAGCAAGGCCAGGGATCAAACCCACAACCTCATGGCTCCTAGTCGTATTTGTTAACCACTGAGCCACGACGGGAACTCCTCCTCATGGAATCTTAACTTGCTGAGCCACAACGGGAACGCCTAATTTATTTTTATTTTTAAATTTATTATTACTATTTATTTGGCTGTACCTGCAGCATGTGAAAGTTTCCAGGCCAGGGATCAAACCCGCATCACAGTAGTGACCCAAGCTGCTGCAGTGACAACACAGGATCCTTAGCCTGCTGCATCACAGGAGGTCTCTACAGAGTTCAGGTGGGGTCTGGCGTAGGAGCACATACAGTCTGTGCCTAAACCATGGGTGAGGGATGGTGTGGTTGCAAGAACAGAGCTGGCATCCAGAGGAAACCATGACTCGAAAAGACACATGTACTCCAGTGTTCATTGCAGCACTCTATGCAATAGCCAGGTCATGGAAACAACCTAAATGCCCATCGACAGAGGAGTGGATAGGGAAGATCTGGTACATACACACAATGGAATATTACTCTGCCATTAAAAGGAATGAGATAACAACATTTACAGCAACACTGATGGACCCAGAAATTATCATGCGAAGTGAAACAAGTCAGACAATCAGACACCAACATCAAATGCTACCGCTTACATGTGGAAACTAAAAAAAAAAAGGGACGCAATGAACTTTTTTGCAGAACAGATAATGACTCACAGACTTTGGAAAACCTATGGTTTTCAAAATTAGACAAGCTGGGGGGTGGGGGATGCACTGAGGGTTTGGGATGGAAATGCTATAAAATTGAGTTGTGATAATTTTTGTACACCTATAATTGTAATAAAATTCATTAAATAATGGGGAAAAAAGGTGGGAGAAATGGGAAAAAAATAAAGTAAAAATTAGGATTAATAAAATTAGCAAGGTTACTGAGCACAAAACCAATATGTAAAAAATGAATTGTATTTTAAATAATAGTAATAAACAATTAAAAATCCATTTAAAGCAGTTAAAAAAAAAAAAAGAAGAGAGCTGGCAGAAGAAGCTTGGCTTCTGTGCAAATTTGAGTCGGAGACAGGATTTCAACTCCTGAGAGCAACATTAGCTGCACTCAGTGTCAGAACTCAAAATAAAACATGGCTGGGGCAGATTTCATTTTATTTATTATTATCACTATTATTATTTTGTCTTTTTAGGGCCACAGCTGGGGCATATGGAGGTTCTCAGGCTAGGGGTCGAATTGGAGCTGCAGCTGCCGGCCTTCACCACAGCCACAGCAACACAGATCTGAGCTGTATCTGCAACCTACACCACAGCTCACGGCAACGCTGGATCCTTAACCCACTGAGCGAGGCCAGGGATCAAACCCGCATCCTCATGGATACTAGTCAGGTTGGTTACCTCTGATCCGCAAGGGGAACTCCCAGAAGCCACATGGTTTTTATGGCCTAACCTCAGAAGTCACACACACCATCATTTCGAACTATTTTCTGGTAATATGCTGGGCAGGAACTGCACAAGGGTGTGAAAATACCAGAAGGCAAGGATCGCTGGGCTGTGACGAATAAAAGCATCATGGCTGCTAAGAACACGGCTGTGAGTCAGAGAGCCTGATTTCAAATCCTAGCTCTGTCTAGATATCGGTGAGAACTTAAGATAAGTACTTAACTTGTCTTTCACTGTGTCCTCATCGATAAGACAGAATAATAGGAGTTCCCACTATGGTGCAACAGGATCAGGGGCATCTCTGGTGCACTGCGACGCAGGTTCAATTCCTGGCCCAGCATTGTGGGTTAAGGATCTATCGTTGCCACCGCTGTGGAACAGGTTGCAACTACAGCTGGGATCTGATCCCTGGTCCCGAAACTCTATATACCTTGGGGTAGCCAAAAAAAAAAAAAAAAGGATAGAATACCATTATCTAAGAGTTCCCTTATGCAGTGGATTAAGGATCGGTGTTGTCACTGCAGTGGCTTGGTTCACTGCTGTGGTGCGGGTTTGATCCCTGGCCTGGGAACTTCCACGTGCCCCAGGTGCAGCCACAATATATATATAACGGTACAAACCTCATCTGGAGTTGTTATTGGGATAAGTAAATATATAAAATCACTTTAGAACAATCCCTGGCATATATTAAGGGTACAGTAGGAGTTTGCTGCTACTTTTATCATAAGCAGCCCCTCCCCAGACAGATCAGCTCCTCTCATATGACACAGCAAGCCCCAATGATTGAAAACTAGAAGAGGGGGACTGAGGGGACCCCAGGAACCTAGGTCCTAGAAATACAGATGGAAAGACACTGTTCATGAGGCTGGGTCCTGCTCCAGATCGAAATCTCCCAAAGGCAGGGACTTAATCCGGCTGACGGGGAAAAAAAGGTCAACTTCATTGCTTTCTAATGAGAGACTCCAGCCCACATGTCACCTTTCTAATGCCATTTACTTTGACCTTTAAGCCTACATCGGAGGAGGGAGTGTCTTGCCCGCCATTATGAACCCCAGCATAGTAACCAGGCAATACGTTATGGCTGGGTCAATGGCATACACCACAGAGCAGATTTTAGGAGGTAATCCAGGACCAGCTCTGGATCCCTGTACAAACTTGTTTGTAGCTTGTTCACCACAGGAGACTCTAAGAGTTTTGTGGGTGTTGTGTGCCCTCTGAAACATGGCACAGAGGTAGACGCCCCTGAAAAGTGGATCGGGGAAAGGCCATCGAGTTGGGAAAGTAATTGATCATCATTTTTCACAGTGCAAGAAGCCAGGGAGGAGGAGAGGGTAGTCTGGGATAGCTATGAACCATCCTCCCTTCACCCCCGCTGTGGTGCAATGGGATCCCCCGCCCCGCACAGTGGGTTGAGAATCCAGCGTTGCTTAGGTCACAACTGCGGCTCAGATCTGATCCCTGGCCTGGGAACTCCATATGCCACAGAGCATGAAAGAAAGAAAGGAAGGAAGGAAGGAAGAAAGAAAGAAAGGAAGGAAGGAAGGAAGGAAGGAAGGAAGGAGGGAGGGAGGAAGGAAGGAAGGAAAGGAAAGGAAAGGAAAGGAAAGGAAAGGAAAGGAAAGGAAGAGAGGAAGGAAGAAAGGAAGAAGGAAAGAAAGAGAAAGAAAGAAAGGGAAAGAGAGACAGACAGACATGGGGCTGGGGGGTTGTGAACAGACCAGCTGCCAGAGCAGATGGTGGCTGTCTGGACCTACTTGCCAAGGTTTTCCTCCCTGCCCTTCTCATCTGCCTGTCACTGCTGCCGGGATCTGCCGTCCTGGCATCTGGCCCAGCCAAGTGTATGAGTGGTGACCTGCACGTCAGCCCTGGGGCGCATAGTTTCAGATTCCAGAGGCTGAGCTGGCTCAGAGCTCTGTTGAGTCAACTGTCCTTCTTGCCTGTGCTCTGAGCCAACGTGCCCAGGGTTCTTCCTGGCAGGCTGGTTTTTCTACGCCAGCCTCAATTTTCTGACAAACTATAAGGAAATCAGTTGGTGGGGATGGAGGGGGAAGACTTTAGAAAAAATTTGTGGAGAATAAAGGCTTATCCGTGGGGAACGTGGTCCACATCACGCCCTCACTCAATTCTTCCACTGTCTCAGCTCTGCGCTTGTCCCAGGCTCAGAGCCTTGGGGTCTCTCCACCAGCCTGGGAACTCCTTGCATTAGAGCAAAGGACTGCTTGTTAAATGAGTGAATGGGGGAAAGGGGTTGGCTTCCTTCCTTGTATCCCTCTCCCCCCTTTTTAATTTATTTTTTATTTATTTATTTTTTTTTTAGGGCCGCACCCGCGGCACATGGTGGTTCCCAGGCTAGGAGTCCAGTTGGAGCTACAGCTGCCGGCCTACACCACAGCCACTGCAATGCCAGATCCGAGCCGCGTCTGCGACCTACACTACACCACAACTCACGGCAATGCCGGATCCTTAACCCACTGAGCAAGGCCAGGGATTGAACCCCCAACCTCATGGTTCTTGGATTCGTTAACCACTGAGCCACAAAGGGAACTCCCTCCGCCCTTTTTTTCTTTTTCTTTTCTTTTTTTTTTTTTTGAGAGGGCTGTGCCGCACGCCATATGGAAGTTCCCACGCCAGGGACCAAACCCGAACCACAGCAGTGACAACGCCGGATCCTTAACCCACTGCACAATAGAACTCCCTAGTCCCCTCTTTCTGTTCCAAGGTTCCTGCTTTGATTCAGACAAAGACCAGACACTGAGGACCCTGAGGGTAGAGAGTGGGCTGTGAGGAGAGTGGCCCCAGCTGGAGACGACAAGACCGACGGGCCCTGCCACCAGGGCACTAAGTTGTACGGGGTGAGATAAGGGACGTTAAGGAATCCCACAAACACAACTGCAGTGACGAAGCCTTAAGCGGGAAAGAGCTGGGATCCCGGAGGCGTCTCCCGGAAGGGCTCCAGGAGACGGGGCTGTCTGGAGGGTCCTAAGCTTCCTTCCTAGTCCTGTAGGGCTCAGCGCACCAGGGCCTTCTTAGCTTTTGAGCTGAGGTGGGGGTCAGGAATGCCGTCCCGGTCCCCCCTGAACGTGGCGGGGGTGGGGTGGGAGGACTCACTCGCAAGGGGACCGCGGGGAGAGGAAGAGTCACGTACTCCCGGCACAGCGGAGGAGCCACGTCTGGGCCTGGTGGGAGACGCGGGAGTTTTGCACCCCCAGAGAGAACCCCCAACTCCTATAAATACTGGGCCTGGAGAGCCCAGATCCCCACCCTCAGCCCCACGCCCCGCCCCCCGGAAGTCCCCGCGCCCCGCCTCCAGCCTGCGCCTCCCCTCTCGCTGGGCTTAAAATAGAGGGCGTCGCGGGGATACGCAAAGCCGACCGCGCGTGGCTGTGATTCGAATCTTTCCTCCGGCTTCGCTACCCAAGCGAGTCTCCGCCTGGGCCTCCACATCTCCAGCCCTCGCATCTCGACCTCTGAGTCCTTGCGCCGCCTCGCCCCAGCGTCCCCAGATACCCGCGTCCCAGCCTCCACAACCCCTGGAAGGATGCGCTGCGCGCCGACAGCCAGAGCGGCGCTGGTGCTGTGCGCCGCCACCGCCGGGCTGCTGAGCGCGCAGGGCAGCCCGGAACCTCCCGAAGCGCCGCGCTTCGCGTCCTGGGACGAGGTGAATGTGCTGGCGCACGGGCTCCTGCAGCTCGGCCACGGGCTGCGGGAGCACGTGGAGCGCACCCGTGGGCAGCTAGGAGCGCTGGAACAGCGTCTGAGCATGTGCGGGGCCGCCTGCAAAGAGCCGGAGGGGTCCGCCGCACCACCACTCGTCGCGGGGAATCTGGTCCCTTCCCACGGCGACGCCGCCCCGGAGACCCTCCACAGCTTGCAGGTACGTACGCTCCTACAGCTCAGGCAGGGTGTGGACGGGAGGGGGCGCATCCCGGATTCCCTGGGCTTTCTTTCCCCAGCATCAAACAATGGAGAGTTGGAAGAAGTTGGCGGCCTCACCAGGGTTTTCCCATTCTCCCCAGACTCAGCTCAAGGCTCAGAACAGCAAGATTCAGCAACTATTCCAGAAGGTGGCCCAGCAGCAGCGGCACCTGGAGAAGCAGCACTTGAGAATCCAGAATCTACAGAGCCAGGTATCCGATGCTTGCTCCAGATGGGGAGGGTAGCTGAAATTGGACCTGTGGGTGTGGACGTGCAGCCAGGCAGGTCAGGCAGCTTGAGCCAGCCAGTCCTGACACCCTCATGTCCTTTCTCAGGTGGACCACTTGGCTCCCATGCACCTGGGCCATAGGGTGGCCAACACTGCCAGGAGAAAGAGACTACCCAAGATGAGCCAGCCTGCTGGCCCAGCTCACAATATCAGCCGCCTGCACAGTGAGTGTCCAGCCCTTTCCTATTCTCTAGCAACACCCCCCACCACCACCACACACACTTACTATTCTTGCCCCCCTCTTTGTCAGGTCTCCTTACTGAGGAGAGAAGTCCTGGCCCTGGGTCCCTGTGGGCTCAGGGATCTCTGGTGAAGGGGTGGCCGGGGGACCCCTCTGCTTAGCCCTAACCCTGCCCTGCTCTTCTTCCCAAAAAGCCAGTGGACTTTCCCCATAATCAACTGGCCACTAAATGGAGCAGCAGGGAGTTCCCTTTGTGGCTCGCAGTAACGAATCCAACTAGTATTCACGAGGATGTAGGTTCAATCCCTGGCCCTGCTCAGTGGGTTAAGGATCCAGCGTTCCCCTGAGTTGCGGTGTAGATCGAAGATGTGGCTTGGATCCTATGTTGCTGTGGCTGTGGTGTAGGCGGGCAGCTGCAGCTCTGATTTGACCCCTATTCTGGGAACTTCAATATGCTGCGGTGGGGCCCTAAAAAAAAAGGGACGGGGAGCAGGAGTTGGGAAAGAGGGTCCAAAAGGGACTTGAGCAGCAGGGGTGTGGGGAAAGGGGTGGTACAGCTCAGGGACACCTTCCTGGAGGTTAGAACCTTCTAGGAGGGTGGGATGGTGGACAGAGGGGCCCCAGCCAGGGATGCTAGAGCCTTTAGTGAGTGAAGAGAGAATGGCTGCCTGGGAGGGGAGGTTCTGATGTCTGCCCCACCCCTGTGGTCTCCTAGAGTGTGGATCTGGGAGGCGAGGCCAGGGCCGGGAAGCCCCATTTCCCCGCCCTAGTCTTTTTTCTTTTTTCTCATTTTGTTTAATAAGTCATTTTTTTAAATTACTTAATGAGTTTTGTTACATTTATAGGTGTACAAAAATCATTACAATCAAATTTTATAGCATTTCCGTCCCAAACCCTCAGTGCATCCCGCCACCCCTCTTCTTCCTCATTTGTAAAGTTTCATTGCAGTAGAGTTGATTTACAATGTTGGGATCATTTCTGCCGGACAGCAAAGTGATTCAGGTCCACCACTCACTCCCGCGTCTCTTAGACCTGGTCCCTCGCCCTTCCCTCGGCCCGAAGTCCCTTCCCACCTCCTACAATTTCTGGGTCCTTGACTGTGTCCGCCCCAGAGCACCCCAGATCTCCAGCCTTGCATGCCTGTGTGTGTCTGGGTCCCACCCTAAGGTGACTGCTCCAGACCTGGCTGGTTTTCCCGTGGTCCTCTTACCCCGTCTCCCACCGGGCATCGGCGCAGCCTGCCGCCAACTGGATGAAAGTTCTGATCCCCCTCTTCACGCCCTCGGACTGCTTGCTGGCTTCCAGCCCTCTGGTCTTGAGGGCGCCCCCACCTCCCCATCCCACCTCTCTCTCCCCTCCCCCACCAGTAAGGGACCATCACACCCTCCCAAACCATAGCCCAGGGGGTGAGGGGCTTCTGGGTGGGGCCAGTAGGCAGAAGTCCAGGCTGGGGAATGTGATGGGCAAGGGGGGGGACGTGTAGGTTTGGGGACTCCAGGCTCAGCCCTGCCAAGTAGGGGAAAGTTCAGAGCTGAGGAGGCAAACAGCTGGTGTTAATGGAAGCCACATTGGTGGTTTGGCCGGCTGCCTGTTGTGATTGGAAGAGAGGAAAGTAGGGGAAAGGGGAGCTGCCTCAGGGGCCGGAAAAATGTCTCGCAGTCACTGTGGACCCAGCCCCACCCCACGCTGTGGACACCCTCACCCCCTGACCTGGGCTTTCCCCTCCCCCGCAACCTTTGCCCTACTTTCCCTACCGGGCTGGGGTGGGGACTGCCCCAGTCTACAGACAGGCCGTCCCTCCCTCCCTTCTTTCCTCCTTCCCTCCCTCCCTCCTTCACTCCTCAATCTGCCCCCTCCCTCTCTGATACCCGGGAACCAGGAAGGGTCTCTGTGGTGCCCCCAAGCCCCATCCAGACCTGGTCCCCACCCGCCCATGGGACAAGGCAGAGCTCCTCCCGTTTCATCTCAGTTCTTGCCCCACACCCCTCTGGTCCAGCTCTTTCAATCTTTCATCAGTGGAGTCTTTTTTTTCTTTTCCTTTTTTTTTGGAGGGGCTACATCCATGACATACGGAGGTTCCCAGGCTAGGGGTCGAATCAGAGCTGCAGCTACCTGCCTGCACCACAGCCACAGCAATGCTGGATCCTTAACCCACTGAGTGAGCCCAGGCACCCGACCCCAGTGCTCATGGAGAGTAGTCTGATTTGTTACCGCTGAGCCATGACGGGACGTCCCATCCACGGAGTCTTTATCAAACATCAGCCTGGGCATCCTACCAGATGGTGGGGCAAGGAGCCAGTCCATTTTCCTGGCTTCGTGGACCTCATTCAGTGTAGAGAGTTGGGGAGAGATCACCAGGTGACCCCAGTGTTGGGAAGTAGGAAGTCCTCCCTGCCCCTAACCTAGTCTGGGGGGTCAGGGACATGATCTCTTCCAGAAGCTGGGGCTTCTAATATGAGCCAGAAATAGGCATGAGGGAAAAAGGTTCCAGACTGAACACTAGCACGTGCAAAGTCCCTGTGGCAGGTGGGTGTGTGGTCCGGGAAGGCTAAGTGACCAGAGGCTGGGCATGCAGGGTGGGAGAAGGGAGGGTGGATGCGGTGGCCAGTTCAGGGTGCCTTGTCGATTGTGTTGAGGAAAGGCATGGGAGCCATGGAAGACTTCAGGCAAGTGGTGGGGGTTGTCATGAGCTCAGAGTTGCCCCCTCCTGTCCCTGTCCCCTGTTGCCCAGCCCCCAGACATGCCCGTTTCCTGAGACACCTCCCCCGCACACACTGGGGTGCTCTCTGTTCAGTCCCCCGTCTTTGTCTGCCCTGCAGGACTGCCCAGAGACTGCCAAGAGCTGTTTGAAGAGGGAGAGCGGCACAGTGGATTGTTCCAGATCCAGCCCCAGGGGTCTCCGCCATTCCTGGTTAACTGCAAGATGACCTCAGGTAGGAAGGTGCTGGTCCCCCAGGTGCCTGGGATATGTGGGCTCAGTCGTCCACCCCGCTCTGTCCCTCGCTTCCCACTTCCTCCTTTCCTACTGGGTCCTTGGGACCAACATCTAGGCCGGGCCCCCCAGCCCACCTTCCGGCCAGACCACAGTATTTCTTCCTCTGACCACCTTCCTCCAGTTCTGCTGGGGTGTATGAGAGGAACATGGCCCTCCCTTGGTTTGGAGGCGGTTTGGGGTTTGGGCGTCAGATGAGGGAGTCAGGGTGCCTCTTAAGAAGAATCCTCCAGGTGACGTTGTACCTTTCTGGGCAGACGGAGGCTGGACCATAATTCAGAGGCGCCAGGATGGCTCAGTGGACTTTAACCAGCCCTGGGAAGCCTACAAGGATGGCTTCGGAGATCCCAAAGGTGGGTGTTTCCAGCCCACCCGAGGCATGGGGGAGAGGCGGCCACGGAGGTGGGTCCGTCTCACCCAGCGGCTCCTCCCTCCCTAGGCGAATTCTGGCTGGGCCTGGAGAAGGTGCACCGCATCATGGGGGACCGCGGCAGCCGCCTGGCTGTGCAGCTGCAAGACTGGGAGGGCAATGCGGAGTCCCTGCAGTTCCCCGTCCACCTGGGCGGGGAGGACACTGCCTACAGCCTGCAGCTCACGGTGCCTGTGGCCAGCAAACTGGGTGCCACCATCGACACACCCAGAGGCCTCTCGCTGCCTTTCTCCACTTGGGATCAGGACCACGACCTCCGAGGAGATAAGAACTGCGCCAAGACCCTCTCTGGTGAGCAGGCTGTGTCCCTCCCTGCCTTACCCCTCACCTTGCCCTTTGCCACATGGGGGTGGGGCCTCCCCCCAGTCTTTCTGCTTCCCCGCCCTGCCTTCAACATCGTCTTTTCTCTCCCCACTTTTCTCCCCCCCCCTTTTTTTTTTGTCTTTTCAGGGCCATACCCGAGGCATATGGAGATTCCCAGGCTAAGGGTTGAATTGGGGCCATAGCTGCCAGCCTATACCACAGCCACAGCAATGCCAGATCCGGGCCGCATCTGCGACCTACACCACAGCATGTGGCGACACTGGAGCCTTTAACCCACTGAGCAAAGCCAGGGATCAAATCTGCATCCTCATGGATACTTGTTGGGTTCCTAACTACTAGGCCAAAACAGGAACTCCCCCACTTTTCTCCTTACTTGCTGCCCTTGGGCAACTGACTTGACACTGTCCCCTTACTTTCCCCATCTTGACAGTGGGTATAACCACACTGCCTGCTCCATGAGCTCGTTATGAAAATCCAGTGAGATGACCTTTGTGGGATGGTGGCTGGTACGTGTTAAAGCCACCAAGACAAACCGCACCTTGTTCCTTTTTTTTTTTTTTTGCTTTTTAGGGCCACACCACAGCATATGGAAGTTCCTAGGCTAGGGGTCGAATTGGAGCTGTAGCTGCTGGCCACAGCCACAGCCACAGCAATGCGGGATCTGAGCTGAGTTTGTGACCTACACCACAGCTCACGGCCACACCGGATCCCTAACCCACTGAGCAAGGCCAGGGAATTGAAACCCACATCCTCGTGGATGCTAGTCGGGTTCATTTCGGCTGAGCCACAAAGGGAACTCCCAAACCCCATCTCATTCTAATGAAATCAGAGGCAGAGCTTGGGGCCCTGAGAAGTGAAACACTAGAAGCTGCATTTTGGTGAGTCAGAGGAGGATGGAATATTTGTTAAATTCATGTGGTTCGATCTAATATAAACTAGTGAAAAGGATGACAGTCACAGCAAGGCTTTAGTATATAATTGCTCGCCACATGCCGAGGACAGAGAATGAGCACACGAGGGTCTCAGACATAAAAGCTGTGGTTACCAGGAAGGGGGGCACCCAGAGCCCCTGAGGTGCCTTTGTCACAACCTAGGGTTCCTAGGTTTGACAACCATTGCCAATTTCCTCTAAATTGTATGATAAGGAGCTCCCATTGTGGCTCAGCAAATTAGGAGCTCAACTAGTATCCATAAGGATGCAGGTTCAATCCCTGGCCTCGCTCAGTGGGTTAAGGATCCAGTGTTGGCACAGGCAGTGGCATAGGTTGCAGATGTGGCTCGGAACTGGCATTGCTATGGCTGTGGTGTAGACCAGCAGCTATGGCCCTGATTTGACCCCTAGCCTGGGAACTTCCTTCCATATGTCACAGGTGTGGCCCTGAAAAAAAAAAAAATGTGTGGTGTCCTATGCCCAGCCTCATCCCCATCCCAGCCCCAGTGGAGGCCAAAGGACCCCAGCCTAACCATGTTCCTTTTTCTCTGACCCCGGCAGGTGGTTGGTGGTTTGGCACCTGCAGCCACTCCAACCTTAACGGCCAGTACTTCCATTCCATCCCCCGGCAGCGGGAGCAGCGAAAGAAGGGCATCTTTTGGAAGACCTGGCGGGGCCGCTATTACCCGCTGCAGGCCACCACCATACTGATCCAGCCCACAGCGGCCGAGGCAGCCTCCTAGCCTCCTCACTGGGGCCTGGTCCCAGGCTCCCAGAGGACAGTGACTCTGACTCAGGCCCACTATGTGGCCACTCCTTGCCCAGGCAGGGACTCCGGGCAGGAGCCAGCTGGAGCCTCATGGACAACGAAGATGCCCACGACTGGAGAGCCCTTCGATGAGTGGGGGCTGCAGGAAACACCCTCCAGGAAGGATGGAGCTGCAGGGCTGCAGGGCTGCAGGGGACAGACCCTGAAAGCGTAGGGTGGAGGGGCATGGAGGCACACTTGTCACCCACCCGAGGAGTGGGGGACACAAAGGGACCACTTGGGGACAGGCAAGCTGGCCCTCGATGGCAGATTCAGTCACATTGACTGGCTGGGGGACCAGGGCTTCTGCAGGGCCCGGCACCCTCACGGTGCTGTTGGTGTGGGTGCTGTGGGCAAGCCAGCGCCAATGCCAGCGGCGTCCGGGACAGAGCCCACAGAATTCTTGGAATAAAAGCAACCTCAGAACATTTCGTTCGTTTTTGTCCTTTAGTTTGTTTTAAAAAGTGGACAGTTTTCAAAGTCCACATAAACATGTTCCCAGGGTGGAGGGTGAACACTCCCAGGGTTCTTGAGGACAATGCTGGTTAATCCCTACCACCTCCAACAACTGATCTCAATTTCCTTCACTGAGTATTTCATGATGTGAATTTCATTTTTATTTTCAAAGTTACAAAACAAAAGCCTCATTCAGTCTTTCTGGAAGCAGGTAATAGAAAAAATGAGAAACCCTTCCTGACAGTACTTAGGCATATGAATCACGATTAACTTTATTTATTTTTTGGCCGCACCTGTGGCATGTGGAAATTCCCAGGCCAGGAATCAAACCTGAGCTGCTGCCAGATCCTTAACCCGCTGCACCACAAGGGAACTCCATGATTAACTTTTTAATGTCCAACCGTCTGACAGAATTATGAGTTGCATGTTTATTTTGCCTTTTTTGTAGTGACTTTTTTTTTGGTCTTTTCAGAGCCACACCTACAGCATATGGAGGTTCCCAGGCTAGGGGTCTACTCAGAGCTACAGCTGCCAGCCTACACTACAGCCACATCAATGCCAGATCCAAGCCGCATCTGCGACCTACACCATAGCTCATGGCTACGCCAGGTCCTTAATCCACTGAGTGAGGCCAGGGATCGAACCTGCAATCTCATGGTTCCTAGTTGGATTTGTTTCCACTGCACCACCACGGGAACGCCCCTGTGGTGCAAGTTTGATCCCTGGCCCCAGGAACTTCCACATGCCAAGGGTGTGGCCAAAAAAAAAAAAAAAAAAATCAAAAAGAAGAAAACGAAAATAAAAGCGGAAAAAGTTTAAAAAGAAACTTAATTTTTTTTTTTTTTTGCTTTTTAGGGCTGCACTCGCGGCATATGGAGGTTCCCAGGCTAGGGGTCTAATCAGAGCTGTTGTTGCCGGCCTACACCACAGCCATAGCAACGCCAGATCCGAGCCACGTCTGCAACCTACACCACAGCTCACAGCAACGCTGGATCCTTAACCCACTGAGCGAGGCCA
>PVHT021183507.1:5842460-5869790 GCA_004024745.2 Catagonus wagneri
TTTTTTTTTTTTGCTTTTTAGGGCTGCACTCGCGGCATATGGAGGTTCCCAGGCTAGGGGTCTAATCAGAGCTGTTGTTGCCGGCCTACACCACAGCCATAGCAACGCCAGATCCGAGCCACGTCTGCAACCTACACCACAGCTCACAGCAACGCTGGATCCTTAACCCACTGAGCGAGGCCAGGGATCGAACCCGCAACCTCATAGTTCCTAGTTGGATTTGTTAACCGCTGCGCTGTGATGGAAACTCCAAAGTTAAAAAATTTTTATGGGGTTCCTGTCGTGGCACAGTGGTTAACGAACCCGACCAGTAACCATGAGGTTGAGGGTTCGATCAGTGGCCTCACTCAGTGAGTTAAGGATCTGGCGTTGCCGTGAGCTGTGGTGTAGTTCACAGACACAGCTTGGATCCCATGTTGCTGTGGCTGTGGTGTAGGCTGACAGCTACAGCTCTGATTTGACCCCTAGCCTGGGAACCTCTATACGCCAAGGGTGTGGCTCTAAAAAGGCAAAAGACAAAAACAATTTAGAAAATGACTTTATTGTAGTTCCGGCTGGGTCACATCGGGTTAAGGGTATGGCATTGTCACTGCTGTAGCTTGGGTTGAGACTGTGGCATGGGTGCAATCCCTGGCCTGGTGCAGTGAGTTAAGAATCTGGTGTTGCCACATCTGTGGCATATGTCACAGCTCTGGATCAGATTTGATCCCTGGCCTGGGAACTTCTAGCGTTGCTATGGCTGTGGCGTAGGCCAGCGGCTGTAGCTCCAATTCGACCCCTAGCCTGGGGACCTCCACATGCTACAGGTGCGGCCCTAAAAAGCAAAAAAACAATAATAATAACTTTTTAAAAAGACAAATTTTATTTATTTTTATCTTTTGTCTTTTTAGAGCCACACCCGCGGCGGCATATGGAGGTTCTCAGGCTAGGAGTCTAATTGAAGCTGTAGATGCCAGCTGTAGCCATAGCAATGCAGGATCCAAGCTGTATCTGTGACCTACACCACAGCTCATGGCAACACTGGATCATGAACCCACTGAGTGAGACCAGGGATTAAAGCTTCGTCCTTGTTTATACTAGTTGGGTTCTTAACCCACTGAGCCACAATGGAAACTCCCTTTTTTTTTTTTAACCATACCTGCAACAGGTTAAGGATCCGCCACTGTCTCTGCTGTGGCACAGTTCTGATCCCTGGCCTGGGAACCTCCCAGGTATGGCCAAAAAAAAAATGTAAACCATATCTCCACAGCAGGTGGAAAAGCAGTGTCATCTCCCATAAATAGGTTCGTAAAACTAAACTCCGTGAAAACAGAACAATGCCAATGCTTTCAAATTGCCAGGAAACTGATCTATGGTAAAGAAAAGCCCCACGATAAATGAATAGTGGTTGCCTCTGGAAGGGTGGGCTAGGAATCGACTGTGAAGGGACGCGAGGGAATATTCTGAAGTTCTAAACCTCAATATAGGAGGCTTACTCCAGTGTATGCCTTTGCCTCAGTGTCTGTACACTTAAGATTTGTGCATTGTATTGTATGTAAAATTTACCTTAAAAAAAAAAAAACAAAACTATGGGGAGTTCTTGTCATGTCTGGGTGGTTAACGAACGCAACGAGTATCCATGAGGACATGGCTTCAATCCCTGGCCTTGCTCAGTGGGTTAAGAATCACGCTTTGCCGTGAGCTGTGGTGTGGGTCACAGATGTGGCTCAGATCTGGCGCTGCTGTGGCTGTGGCATAGGCCAGCGGCTACAGCTCCGATTAGATCCCTAGCCTGGGAACCTCCATTTGCCACGAGTGCCGCCCTAAAAAGACCAAAAAAAAAAAAAGCTATGTAAAGAGTCATAAAGAGGAGTTCCCTTGTGGCACAGCAGGTTAAGAATCCGGTGTCGTCACTGCTATGGCTTGGCTTGCTGCTGTGGCACAAGTTCGATCCCTAGCCCAGGAACTTCCATGTGTGGTGAGTGCGGCAAAAAAAAAAAGTCATAAACAAATATTGAACTCTACTTAATGGCATGCAAGCTGAAGTGTTTCAGAGCTAGTGCTTTTAACTACATCACATCACTCTCCTGGGGGACGTGAGGCGGGAGGTGACCTCAGTTCCCATGTCTGGAAAATGGGGATGGCCTAGGACCCCGCCCTCCCGCCATGCCACCACTTCCTGTTCTCCTGGAGCCCTGAGGACTTCATGCGGTATTATGGGAAAAGCACTCTGAGCGGTGGCCGGCGCCCAGTGAGCACACAACATAAACACAGCCATGGTTACTAATACTATCATTACCATGAACCACGCTGGGTGGGCGGGAGAGGAACATGACACAGACAGAAGAGCCTTCATGATGGAGGTCCCTTCTGAGTCAGCTGTGTTTTTTTTTGTGGGGGGGTGTTAGCTGAGCACTTGGAAGTTCCAGGTCCAGGAATCAAACCCTTGTCGCAGCAGTGACAGTGTGTCTGTAACCTGCTGAGCCACCAGGGAACTCCTGAGTCAGTTTCAAAGGATGAAAATGCCACAAAGGTGGGGGACAGGAATGGCACAGCCCGGAGGAGGGCACCATGACAGCAAAAGCCTGGTGGCCTCGATGGGAAGTACAGCTCCTGTCTGGTGAACCAGTGCATAGCTCCACCTGGCTGCAAGGGAGGTAGGCGACAGATTTCCTGGTGGCGCAGAAGGTTAAGGATCTGGCATGGTCACCACTGTGGCTCTGGTTCTGTCCCTGGCCTGGGAACTTCCGCATGGCACTGGTATGGCCAAGGGAAAAAAAAAAAAAAAAAAAAAAAGAGGCAGGGAGATGAATGCAGGTGGGGTTTGAGGGGGTTTGGACCTGAATGTGCTGGGCTTCAAGCCAATAGCCTGCACGTGTGCAGACCAAGGACAGTAGGGTCCTCCCTGGTCTGCCTTCCAGCCTGCCTTGCCTTTTCTTGCCTTCAGCATATGGAAGTTCCTGGGCTAGGGGGTGAATGGGAGCTGCAGCTGAAAGCCTGCACCACAGCCACAGTAACGCCTGATCCAAGCTGCATTCACAAGCCACGCCACAGTCCATGGCAACGCTGGATCCTTAACCCACTGAGCGAGGCCACAGATCGAACTTCCACGTTCAGGAATACTAGTCAGGCTCTTAACCAAGTGAGCCACAACGGAACTCCCTGCCTTGGTTTTTTGCCTAATCTCATCTCTGGGCCCTTGGACTCCACTCTCCAGGCACTAATGGCCTCCTGGATGCTCAGAGCCATTTTGTCCCTGAAATGCTGTTCCCACCACCTCCTCCCGCTCCTCCAGACTCATTGCAAATGCTTCCTCCTCCAGGATGCCTTCCCTGCCTCCATGAGTAGACCCACTGTCACACAGCCCAGGTTATTCCCCTCACTGCACTCTGAAATTATCTTACATGTGCAGTGGTTTATCTGCTACTGGTGTGCCTGGCCCTGCTAAACTGTCACCTCCGGGAGGGCTGGGACTTCATCTCATTTAACCCTGCATCCTCAGCCCCTAGAGCACAGCCTGGCCCATAGCAGGTGTTCAGTAAATGCTCACTGAGCAGTCAGTCCTTAAAGGAAGGATTTTTAAACAGTGGATCAAGATAATCTGATTTACATTTTAAAAGACTTCCTCAGAGTTCGTTCCCCTTGTGGCACAGGGGAAAAAAAATCCAACTAGGAACGATAAGGTTGCGGGTTCAATCCCTGGCCTCACTCAGTGGGTTAAGGATCTGGCATTGCCGTGAGCTGTGGTGTAGGTTGCAGATGTGGCTCAGATCCCACGTTGCTGTGGTGTAGGTCGGCAGCTATAGCTCTGATTCGAACCCTAGCCTGGGAACCTCCATGTGCCGTGGGTGCGGCCCTAAAAAGCAAAAAAAAAGGGGGGGCTCCCTCTGGGGGTGGGGAAGGGATAAATTAGGAGTTTGGGATTAACATATACACACTACCGTATCTAAAATAGACAACCAGAGTTGCCGTCATGGCTCAGTCATAATGAACCTGACTAGTGTATCCATGAGGACTCAGGTTCAATCCCTGGCCTGGCTCAGTGGGTTAAGGATCCGGCATTGTCGTGAGCTGTGGTGTAGGTCAGAGATGAGGCTCAGATCCCACATTGCTGTGACTGTGGTGTAGGCCAGCAGCTACAGCTCTGACTCAACCCCTAGCTTGGGAACTTCCACATGCCTCAAACGAGGCCCTAAAAAGACAAAAAAAAAAAAAGGCAACCAACAAGGGCTACTACATGGTACAGGGAACTATACTCAATAACGTCTAATGGGAAAAGAATCTGAAAAACAATAGATTTATATATATGTAGTATATACAACTGAATCATTTTGTACACCTGAAATTAACTTGACATTGTAAATCAACTATACTTCAATTTAAAATAAGTAGTAGTTCCCTTGTGGCACAGTGGACTGAGGGTCCAGTGTGGTCAGTGCATCGGCTTGGGTCACTGCTGTGATATGGGTTCGATCCCTGGCTTGGGAACTTCCACATGCCATGGGCTCGGCCAAAAATAAATAAATAGATAGTTTAAAATAAAAATAAATAATTAAAAGGGAAAAAAAGACTCTTCCTGCTGTGGGAAGAACGAACTGTAGGGTAAAGTCACAACAGGTAGCTTGAGGAGCAGGACACTCCTCGGGTGCAGGGAGTGATGACAGGGCCAGTCTATGGGTGTTGGCAGCAGAGGGGGAGAGAAGTGTGCAGGAGGAGGGAGGGACAGAATAACGCAGTTGAGGGAAGGGATGGGAGAGAGGGGCAGGGAGAGCAAAGGTTGAGAAAGAGACAGGAGTCCATGATTTCTGGCTTTGATGATGGGGCTGGGGAGATGGAGTCACAGAAGGAGAGAATATGGGAAAAGAAGTCAACTTTGTGTGTGGGATGCTTGGTGGACATCCCAGGGATGAGGTCCAAGAGGCAATAATAATTATTATTATAATTAACACATGAGCCCTGTTCTGACATTATCACTAATTATTTATCACTGTGGACACAGCACCGACTGCCACATACACAGCCCCTGCCCTCACTGGACTGATGTTCTCTTGGTGAGGAACAGAAACTAAATAGGCTACTGGACTGTGAAAATTTCATTTTTATCTTTTGCTTTTTAGGGTTGCACCCAGAGCACATAGAAGTTCCCAGGCTAGGGGTCAAATCCCAGCTACATCTGCCAGCCTATGCCATAGCCACAGCAATGCAGGATCCAAGCCACATCTGCAACCTACACCACAGCTCACAACAACGCCAGATCCTTAACCCACTGAGCGAGGCCAGGGAATGAACCAGCATCCTCATGGATACTAACTGGGTTAGTTTCCTCTGTGTCACAATGGGAACTCCTAGATTGTGAAAATTTTAAAATGGAAACCTCAGCTAAAATTGGCCTTAGGAAGGCTTTCAGAGGGAGCTCTTATGCCCAACCACTCCTCAAAGACCCCAATAAGGAAGACATCAGTTACAAACCCCAATCAGAAGAGACTTACCTTGCACTCCCAAACAGAAACTGCAACTACTTCACTAAAAGGGGGGAAAAGAAGATTTTCTTCCCTCCCAGCAACAAGCCCAGCCAATGAAAACACCACAACTTAGCCAATGAGATGCTGTGCTTACCTGAACGTTTATGTTCCTCCAAATGAACTTTTGTTTTTCTCTTATCATGCCTTGTCTCACCCTCCTTTCTATAAAAGTCTTCCATTTTGTACAACCTCGCCGACTATCTCTGCTTAATAGATGAGATGCTACTTGACTCATGAATTTTTTAATAAAGGCTTATTAGATCGTCAAATGTACTCACCTGAATTTTGTTTTTTAACAGGGTGGAAAAAGAAGTACTTTAATGTCAAATAGGGATAAATCCTTGGGGGCGAGGGGGGTGTGGAATAAAACAAGGGGACAGAGAAGGAGCGACACTAAGGATTTGTAATTATTTGTTAAAGAGTTAATGACAGACGGTGGATTTAGTAGGTGTTTAAGTAAATGATCTAATCATACTACAAATATTCCATAAGGTGAGTTTCTTCTGTTATACAAAGGGAGGAAGCTGAGACAGGGGTATCTTAATGAGTCACCAATGTAGGGATGGAAACTGCAACCAAGAGAGAGGGGTCATCTAAGCTTAAAAGGTTCCCAAGCGGATGCCCCCCGGAAACGGTCATTTCTGGGGCAAGCGGCGGAGGGCGTCCCGCAGAGCCACACGCATTGACCTATGACGTCATTGGGACGTGAAATAGCGTAACACTACCTGGACGTAACCCCATTTCCCTTCCCGGACGGGTCCTCTGGTGGTCCGGCACTGTCTGAATAAAACCTCTCACTGGCTACTCGCTCCGTCAATCCGTTCCATTCTTATAGTCTTCCGTCCCGCCTTCCAGATCTAGCCTCTGATAGGCTGACAAGGCCGTCACTTCAGAAAGGTCCGCATTCCTTCCGCCTTTCTCCTGGAGACCGAGGGCGAAGAAGGTGGATCTCCGACGGCGCCCACCCCTGGGGCTCTGCTTAAGCCTCTTATTGGCTACTCTGGGTGCCGGTCGCTACGCCATCCACCGCTGATTGGCCATCCGGCCGCCGCTCTGCGCGGCGCCGGCTCCGCCCCCGTCGGGTGTTTGTGGTGGGGCTGCGGAGTCGCCGATCCCGCCGGAAGCGCCAGGACAATGGGGACCCGGGACGACGAGTACGACTACCTATTCAAAGGTGCGGCCGGTGGGGCACAGACGGGCTATGGACGGCGGCGAAGCGGTGGGCAGGGGCCGAGGCTGCACTCCAGGCCTCTGGACCCAGACCGGAGCCAGAGGGTTGGCGCCCGGCAGGCTAAGTAGCCGGGAAGGCCATTGCAGGCCGGGCATTGATCAAGTTTAGGCTAGGGTGCGCGGCCATGCGAGGCAGGCTGCCCAGAGAGGCTTGGGGGCCCTGGATGCACTGAGGCGGGGCCAGGGCCCAGAGGGGGTGGGGCCGGGGGCGGTGAGAGAGGCCGTTAGAGGCGGGGCCTTCAGAGGGGGCGGGGTTGTTCCAGCATTTGGCGGGCCGGGCTAGGTGGAAAGCTCCCTCAGTGATGGGGGCGGGGCCTTTAGAGGCGGGGCTTGGATGTGGTGGGCGTGTCCAATAAGTAGGCTGGGCTGGACGGATGGGGCGGTGCTCTCACGGAGTGGGAGGGGACAGCCTTGATTGGTGGCAGTGTGTCTGGGGGCGGAGCCCGGAAGGGAGGGGCGGACAATGGGAGTTAAGGTGTTGGATGGAGCCTGGTTTGGAGTGCAGGAGTCGGGATTGAATGAAGGAATACCTGAGGTTGGGGGGTGCAGGGAGAGATACTGTGTGTGCTGGACCCAGGCCTGGTGCTTAACAGCAACAATTATCTCTTAACATCTAGAACTATGATAACACCATCCAAGTACCTGCACTTTTCTAAGCACTTTATACACATGAATTCGTTGAAACCCTCACCACAGCCAGTGAGGTCAATATTTTCCATCTCATCTCTTTATGGACCTGGAAACTAAGGCACGGCTGATAAGTGTTGGAGCAGGATCTGAACCCAGACCACATAGGGAGTGTATCTGGGGGAGCCTGTGGCCAAGATCTGGGCTGGGCTTGTCAGACCGCCTCCTCCAACCTACTGGAGGATCTTCCCTGCCCCCGGGGGACAGAGGGCTCTAGGAACTTCAAGTAACCCCTGGGCAGGGCAGGGAGCCATCAGCCTGCTGGCTTAGGAGTCACTGATATTCTAATGCCTTCTGTGCCAACCTAGGCTTTGGCCAGGCCCTGTGCTGGGCTGTCTGGCTGACGTTGGCCACTCTTGAGAACTAATCTCTGGGGCCACACAGGACACCCTTGCCATGCTGCCTACTGCATAAGAGTGTGCCTCCCATGCTGGCTGTTGGCATCTTGTCCTCTCTGGGGGAACTTGGCCATCCCTGGGAGTGTGATCTCTGTCCATCCCTGACTTTGTGGCTGATATCATCTAGCATGTTGGCGCTGGGGGACCTTGGACATGTAGAAGGTGGGATGGCGCAGTCCCTACTTGGATATCCACGTGTAAGAATTTTCTGGGCAGAGGGAGCCTGCCTGCAAAGGCCCAGAGCTTAACAGCACCATGGGCTTGGGGAGCTGCCTGCAGGCTGATATGTTGTTGGCAGGCATCAGGCTCTGGCCCTGGTGCTGACTGAACTTTGGGGTCTCACTCTAAAGGCAGAGGAGGGAGTTCCCATTGTGGCCTAGTAGGTTAAGAACCTGGCTAGTATCCATGAGGATGCATGTTCAATCCCTGGCCCCACTCAGTGAGTTAAAGATCTGGTGTTGCCATGAGCTGTGGTGCAGGTCGCAGACTGCTTGGATCCTGCGTTGCTGTGACTGTGGTGTGGGCCAGCAGCTACAGCTCCAATTTGCTTCCTAGCCTGGGAACTTCCGTATGCCAGCGGTACTGCCCTAAAAAAAGAAGAAAAAAAAGACATTTAGAGGCAGAGGAAGCTCTGTCAGGGCTTTGGGGACTAATGACAGGTGGACTGGATGCCAGTCCTGCTGCAGTTGGTGTCTGTTTCTACCCAGCCCACCCTGAAGCAGCTGCTCCTGGGTCCTGGCTGGCACCCACCTGGACGTGTTACTACCAGGGCCTGGGGCGTTCCTCCCGTTGTTTCTGCGGTCATTCCCCATTTGTTATTTTCAGCCATTTTTGTTGTCACAAATGACACAGGTCCAAGTGTTTGCGCCTGTCATCTTTTTTCCTGTTGGGTTATTTCCTTGAAGTGCGTTCCCAGAAGTACAGTTACTGGGGCAGGGGCAATGGAGCAGGCTGTGCGCTTCCCTGGACTCATCTCCGGAGTCCTTTTCCTGGAAACACTTCTGGGACAACTGGCACGGGGGCAGTGCCCGCCTGCCCTGTTGCCCTCTCCCACTGGGCTCCTTTTCTTGAGCAGGTGCCCTGCTGACCTTCTCAAGCCAGGTCGGAAGTGAAAGTCTTAACCCGCAAGGTCAGAGTCTCCCAAACTGGTCATCTGAGACCTCACCTTCACTGGTACGCCTTGTTGGAAGACCCCCCCTCTTACCTTCTTTTTTTTTTTGGCCACCCCAAGACATGGAGTTCCCGGGCCAGGGATCAGATCCGAGCCTTCGGTTGCAACTGAAGCCACAGCTGTGGCAATGCCGGATCCCTAACCCACTGTGCTGGGCTGAGGATCGAACTTGTGTTCCAGCGCTCCCAAGATGACACCAACCCATCTGCACCACAGTGGGAACTCCCTCCCCCACCCACCCCAACCCCTGCTCCCCTGCCTTTTAATGTTTGTCTGGAAGTCCACTCAATTTTTCACTCACTTAAGTAGGAAAAGAAAACTCTATCTGGCTCTGGCAAATAAGGAAGGAAGGCAGCCCGCAGTCAGGCAAGCCTGTACCAGCGCCGTACATACATGGGCCATACAGAAGGCGTGTAGACAGAAACATGAATACACTGCACAGAGACCCTCCTGAGGCCCCCATGGCCTGTAGGGTCGGGCCTGGACACTAGAGAGGTGTCTACAGCTGTGCCAGACAAGCCGACAAGGACCAGTTTTCTCATCACACAGCTCCCCAGCCCTGCCGCCTGGCGGGGGGAGCCCTTCAGCAGGGGAGCAGGCAGTGACCCCGCCATCCCCTACCCTGTGCCCAGCCTCCCCCAGACCCCAGTCACCTTCCCCCCAGCCCTGCGCTGGTCGCCGCAGGGCCATCCCCCTCAGGACACTGGGTGCCCCCTGCCCTGCACTCCCACCACCAACTTGTTTTTTTTGGCAGCCACATCACACATCGGCTCCCCTGACTTCCTGGCCAAGGCCAAGATCCCCCTGGGGGTTTTTCCCACGTGGTCTTTGTTTTCCTCCCCAATCATCTCCCACCTCTCCCAGGAGTGAGGTTGTTTATTTAGTCCTAATAATAGATCCTTACATTTATCCTGCTAACATTTTATCCTTTGCAGCCAAGGGCCATTTTCCCAGCCTGCTGATCCAGCGCTGGGTGGTGCGCTGACCTCTCCTCTGATGGACCAGGCTGCAGGGTCCACGGTGGGAGCAGCTCTGGCCCCAGGAGCCACCAAGGCCTTCCCAGAGCCCACCTGGCCTGTGAAGACATAGTTTGTGTGGGAAGCTGCTACGGTGGCCCAGACCCCTGGCCGCTGGGGTGTCCACCTCTGCCCCTTCTAGGCGTCTTTTTGGGAGAAGGGGGTAAGGAGAGAGTGGCAGCCGGCTCCCAGGGAACAGGCCAGCCCCAGTGCTTAGTCCTCTCTGCCGAGTGCTCCTAAGGCAGCCTCCTGGCTCTCCAGCCTGGGCAGGGCCCCACCAGGCCTGCCGGTCTGGGACCCAAGCCCACCAGCTTCCACCATTACGAATGGCGACCGCCTGTGCCTTGGTTTGGGGCCCCTGTCCTCTTCTTTCCAGTTTCCCCCAGGGAATAGCTGTGGCCTGATAACAGCCTCCTTCCCGTTCCTGGGGCCTGGGATCTGCCTGGAGGAGGGGAGCCGGTGCCCCTCAGTGGCCACTGAGTGTCGGGGGGGGGGTCCCCAGATGTGCCCCCTCCTGGGGCAGGCCAGAGGACTAAGGGCTTTGAAGAGGTGCCAGCTCTTTGTTTTTGCCAACTGAGCTTGCCTGCTGTCCCAGCCAAGTGACGTGCCCGGAGGGACCATTTCCCAGCCAGTGATGCCACTGACTTCTGTGGAAATCTGGGGGCTGTGTCCTCCTCAAGGACCCTTTCTTTCCCCAAGACAACAGATGACTTGTGCCTTGGACAATGCCGTTCTCATTCCCAGCCTGCACACGGGGCCAGCCCCGCCACTGCCCTGCTGGCCACTTGTGCCTTGGGCACCATGTGCTAGGGACTGGGAGGAGCAGCCCTGCCTGCCTGCCTGCCGTTGGTGGCCCTTTTTCTGCTCTGGCCGCTACTGTTCTCACTGGATGACCTTGGGCTGGAGGACTGTGTCACTCTGGGTTGAGTGTTCCCAACTGTACATGATAATGTAATCATCTGTCAACAAAGCCTTTAGGGGGAGTTCCCATTGTGGCTAAGCAGGTTAAGAACATGACTGGCATCCATGAGGATGCGAGTTCGATCCCTGGCCTCACTCAGTGGGTTAAGGGTCTTGTGTTGCCATGAGCTGTGGTGTAGGTCGTAGACGGGGCTCAGATCTGGTGTTTCTGTGGCTGTGGCTGCGGCCGGCAGCTGCAGCTCCAGTTACACCCCTAGCCTGGGAACTTCCACATGTCTGGGTGCGACCCTAAAAAGAAAAGAAAAAAAAACAAAACAAAGCCTTTAGGGCTGGGCCCAGCCCGAGGGGCTGAGGAAGTTGCTGACTGGGCCAGGGTGGAATTGATGGGGCAAAAGGGACCCAGAGGGAACATCCTCCTCACTTCTTGTTCTGTTCCTGAGATCATAAGAACTGTGTGCAAACCTCCCTGGCTTTGGCCAGGTTCCTGCAGCTGCATGGGAAGGAGGTGAGGGGTTGGAGTGGGGATGGTAAGCCCCGCAGTCAGTCCAGTCATGGCCTTGCCAGCATGGTTGGGAGCCCTGGGCCCTTGACCACAGACCTGTGTCCCTCAACCTCTTTCCATCTTTCTCTGTCAACTTGGAATTCTTATGTTGGGTGGCC
This sequence comes from Catagonus wagneri, assembly GCA_004024745.2. Classification (NCBI taxonomy): domain Eukaryota; kingdom Metazoa; phylum Chordata; class Mammalia; order Artiodactyla; family Tayassuidae; genus Catagonus; species Catagonus wagneri. The sequence continues at coordinate 5,854,045 of PVHT021183507.1, forward strand.
AGTGTGTCAGGAGAGGACGCTGGCACTGTGGTCACAGGTGTCATGGGCTAGACCACGTGGTGGTTTGAGGGAAGAAGAGGGGCCCGAACCCAGGGGTTTTGAAGGATGAACAGGAGTTTGCCAGGTACTCTAAAAGGTCAGGATGTCCCAGGTGGTGAGAGAGGAGGAGGCTGAACCCAGACCCCTGAGCATAGCCCTACACCCAGAAAACCTGCACTAGCGTCCTGCCAGACCACTCCCCAGCCAGGTGGCCCTGAGCAAATCACTGCTTGGTGAGCTTGGTTGGGAGGTACCAAGCCTGCAGCTCTGCAGGGGCTCAGACCCCTGCTCTGCTCTGCCCCTGCACATCATGTGCCTTGGGTTGGTCATTGCCCTGTCCGCAGCTCAGTTTCTCATCTGTAAAATGGGTCATGTGATGTATATATGAGGTGATGGCACATCAAGAGCTTTCTCAGAGTTCCCTGATGGCCTAGCAGTTAAGGGTCCCCATTGCTGCTGCTGTGGCTCACGTCACTGCCATGACACGAGTTCGATCCCTGGCCAGCAAACTTCCATGTGCTGTGGGCGTGGCCAAAAAAAGAGCTTTCTCAGGACAGATTCATTGAATATTCTTCTCATGCTTGTTTTTGTTTTGTTTAGGGCCATACCTATAGCATATGGAGGTTCCCAGGCCAGGGGTTGAATCGGAGCTGCAGCTGACTGTGGCCCACACCACAGCCACAGTGGGATCCGAGCTGCATCTGTGACCTACACCACAGCTCACAGCAGCACTGGATCCTTAACCCACTGAGCGAGGTCAGGGATCAAACCCGCATCCTCATGGATACTAGTCCAGTTCATTACAACGGGAACTCTGTGCTTGTCATTCTTGGCTCTAAAGCAGCCAGTCCAGAGAGGGTGCTGGATCCTGGGGGCTGCCTGGCCTGCCCCCTCCTTACCTGTGGTCCAAAGATGGTGACCTGGGCATCTTCCATTTGGGGGGAGGTGGGCCTGGGAAGCTCCACTGGCCACTTAGGCGTTTGTTCGTTGATGGGCATTGATCAGGTGCATCCTGTGCACCAGGCACTGGGCCAGGCCCTGGGAGTACAGCAGAGAACCAGACATGTTCGAGATGCCTGCCCTTGAGGCAGAATGACCAAAAAAATAAGTGAAGTCTGGCAAGTGTGAGAGGGTGGGGAGAACTATGGAGGAAAGATGGGGAGGGGGAGTGGGGTTTTAAGAAGACGGCAGGGAGGGCCTCCTTGGTCAGGTTCCATCTGAGGGGCCACACAGGAGATGAGGGCAGAACTTTCTAGGCAAAGGGTAGCGTGCCTGTGCCTCTCTCCAGTCCCAGTGAGGAGGCCTGTGTGGCTGGGGGAGAGAGGGAGGAGGGGAGGGCAGGGAGGGGACTGGGGCAGATCATGCGCAGCCTTGGGGGCTGAGGGAAGGACCTTGGAGGTGGGAAGCCCTGGAGGGCTGTAGGCCGAGGAGCCCTGGGATGGGCTCGGAGTGCTCACGGGCTCCCTCTGGTGGCCAAGGGAAGTACAGCCTGTTGGTTGAAGATGAGAGTAAATGTAGGGGCACCTGGGAGGAGGTTGTCACAGCATCCAGGAGTGACAGTGGCGGGGGGTGAGGGAGGTGAAGATGGTAAGAAGTGGTGGGAATCTGGACACATACACACACACCTAAAATTTCTCATCAAGAGAAAGCTTTTTGGAGTTCCCTTTGTGGCTTAGTGGGTTAAGAACCTGACTAGTGTCCATGAGGATGCGGGTTCCATCCCTGGCCTCACTCAGCTTGTTGCTGCAAGCTGCGGCATAGGTTGCAGATGTGGTTTGGATCCGCATTGCTGTAGCTGTGGCATAGGTTGGCTGCTGCGGCTCTGATTCTACCCCTGGCCTGGGAACCTCCATATGCTGCAGATGCGGCCCTAAAAAGAAAAAAAGCCCCAGAGACCGAGCCTCACAGGAAGAACCTGGCAGAACCAAAATTGCCCCCTGCCTGTCTTAGCGTGAGAGATGCTGGCAGAGTTCTAATCTCATGCATTCTTGTGCCCTCTCCCGAGGTGGCTCTTATCACTCTTCCTTTGCATACACGTGAAAAAGGCAGTCCAGAGAGGTTAAGTGACTTGCTCTAGGTCACCCAGCCCCGCAGCTGTCTCAGGTGTGCCTGGCTGCCCATGTTACTAGGCCGCCGTGAGGTTTGGGGGTGAACCTGTCCTCGTGCTGCCTTCTGTCTGGCTGCCAGGGTCCCTGTGTCCCATCCGGGGGCAGCCCTGCTCTGAAGGACCCCATTCGCTTCTGCACCAAGAAACAAGGCGCCTCAGGCGAGGGGCCCCAGCACAGCTCCAACTCTGCCCTGTAGTTGGCGGTCACGTTTCTACAGCACCCAGGGTGCCACTATAAAGGTTCTGGGGGTGGACGTGAGGTCCGGGCTCAGCGGTACTGCCACCCCCGCCCCGCCCCCAGCCCAGGACCCTCACCCGTATCCCTCTCTGCCCCCAAAGTGGTGCTCATCGGGGACTCAGGAGTGGGGAAGAGCAACCTGCTGTCCCGCTTCACCCGCAACGAGTTCAACCTGGAAAGCAAGAGCACCATCGGCGTGGAATTTGCCACCCGCAGCATCCAGGTGGACGGCAAGACCATCAAGGCGCAGATCTGGGACACCGCCGGCCAGGAGCGCTACCGTGCCATCACCTCTGCGTGAGTGGCGGGGCCAGGGAGGCCGTGGGCCCCAAAAGTTCAGTAGGAGTTGGGCATGGGGACAAGGCGAGAGCCCACCCCCGAGAGCAGGGCGCCCAGGGTGGAGGGATGAGACCCCCCAGGAGCCATGGGGTCCTCGGGAAGACCAGTGCCCAGTCTTGGCCATGCTGTGTCCCTCAGCCCCTCTGACCCCTGGAGTCCCACCAAGGCACTGCCGTGTTGCCAGCTGCACTCTGATCGGGCTTGGCCAGTGCCACTCTGTTCTGCTTGCTCCCCAGCCAGCCTGCCCCCCACCCCCCGCCCTGCCAGACCACGTCCCCAATCCTCCTTTTCCATCAGCTCCCCTCGGTGCTCACACCTTGTCCCACAACTATCCTGGCCTCCCAGGCAGCCCTGGCACTCTTGGCCTCCCTGTGGCCACCCAGACATCAAGACCCCCTTGGGCCACCTCTTCGCAGACCTTCCCAACCCCCGGCCATTCTTCGTTATTCACTTACTGTCTTCTGAACTCCCTCCTTCTGAACTGAGGCCTGGACACCTCCCCAGCTCCTTAATCCCTCAGGTGGATGTGTGTCCATCCGTCTCCTTGATGGTCTGGGGGGGCATTGGAGCTTCTGCCCAGCAGTGGCCCTTTCCCTACACAGTCACTGTTTCCTCCTTCCCCCCTTTTTTTCTTTTTAGAGCTGCACATGAGGCATATGGAAGTTCCTGGGCTAGGGGTCAGATCGGAGCTGAAGCTGCCAGACTACGCCACAGCCACAGCAACACGGTATCCAAGCCTTGTCTGTGACCTAAACCACAGCTTATGGCAATGCTGGATCCTTAACCCCCTGAGCGAGACCAGGGATCGAACCTGCATCTTCATGCATACTAGTTGGGTTCTTAACCTGCTGAACCACAACGGAAATTCCTCCTCCTCCCCTTTTGATGGTATCTTCTGACCTCAGATCCCAAATTCCCTGCCGGGGCCTCAGGACAGACAGAATAGCCACCCTTTGCGGCTGGGAGGCCCCAGTGGGCACTGGCTGGGCTCACGCCTGCCCCTGTTCCCCACAGGTACTACCGTGGCGCGGTGGGCGCACTGCTGGTGTATGATATCGCCAAGCACCTGACGTACGAGAACGTGGAGCGCTGGCTGAAGGAGCTGCGGGACCACGCCGACAGCAACATCGTCATCATGCTGGTGGGCAACAAGAGCGACTTGCGCCACCTGCGGGCTGTGCCCACGGACGAGGCCCGCGCCTTTGCAGGTGAGTACAGGCTGCCGCCAGGCCAGAGGGTTGCTGGGTGTCACTCCGGGCCATCTGCTCTGGCCAGGACTTCTAGGGGCCACACTCCTGAGAGCAGGACTCTGACTGATGTGTCAGAGAAGCAACTGGAAGGCGAGCAGCTCCCCCACACCAGGTGCGGGCCATCTCCCCTGGCTGTGCCCATGGCTGCAGAGCCAGCCTCCTCTCCCTGAGGAGTGGGCATCTCAGGCCTACCCCTGTGGCCACAGCCCTTCCTTTCCTGGCCCAGGTGAGCAAGCAGGCAGGCAGGGTCCCCAGGAGGTGCAAGGAAGTGCGCCGCTACCCCCACCCCGTCCCAGCCAACTCATCTGGGCAGTGTTCTCTCTTCCAGAAAAGAACAACTTGTCCTTCATTGAGACCTCGGCCTTGGATTCCACCAACGTAGAGGAAGCTTTCAAGAACATCCTCACAGGTGGTCACAGCAGGGATCCGGGGGTGCGCATGGGCAGGACACAGCCACACCGGGCACGTGCTCCAGAACGCAGCCCCTGAACCTTCCTTCAGTATTGGCTGTTGGGTCCGGACACGAGGACAGACATAGCACGCGGCACAGCCCCAGGCCAGGTCCCAGCCCTCCCGGCACTCAGAGACCCTCTCAATGCAGCTCCTATAGGTGGGCCCTGCCATGGCTCCACTAGGGAACAGCCAGCAGGGTACCCTGGGCAGGCAGATGGTCTCAGGGCCCCAGAGCCCCTGGTCTTTGGGGAGTTTCTCCTGAGGTTGGAGGGGCCTCTGATCTTAACCAATGGCTTGGGCTGGGAGCTACTTCTGCAAGCAGACATGGCTGAGTACACAGCCAGCACTGGGGACCTGCTGGGAGCCTCCTCCATTGCTCCACAGAACCCAGTGGGAGACTTGGGGAGGGGCTTCAACTTAGCCTCCAGGGCCCTCCCTTGAGGAGGTGACAACCAGATGAGTGCTGCGGGGTCGGGGAGGAAACTAAGGCCCCGGGGCACACAGCGCACTCACTCGTGTCCTCCCCCCCCCAGAGATCTACCGCATCGTGTCACAGAAGCAGATCGCAGACCGCGCAGCACATGACGAGTCCCCCGGAAACAACGTGGTGGACATCAGCGTGCCGCCCACCACCGACGGACAGAAACCCAACAAGCTGCAGTGCTGCCAGAACCTGTGACCGCCCCGCGCCCGGGCTGAGCGTGCGTGCGCGTCCTTGTCCTCCACCCACCCCTTACCGCGCTGTCCTCCCTGCCCCGTCCCTCTCGGCCCCTCTGTGACTGGCTCCCGCCCTCCCGTCAAGCTCCGCACGAAGAACAGGAGTCGAGTGGCACCTCCTGTCCCGTCCAAGGAAAGCTAGAAGCCCCGGCTGCTGCACCTGCCCTCCTTGGGTCCCAGTGGGCATCTCGGCGGGGCGGGGAGGGTGGCAGGATGGACCGGGCCCGGCCAGAGGCACGGAGGATGGGCACACCGAGCAATCTCCAGTTTTCCGCGGCAGACTCCAGGGAGCAATAGCCGCCCTCCCTCTCTGGCCCGCTGGCCCAGCTGGCCCCCGGTTCCCAGGCAGAATCCCACTCAGGGCTGAAGCCCGAAGAGTAAGGCGCCAGGGACCGGGCAGGCGGACACTCTCGGCGCTCGGCGTCCCGCTCCCCCACGCGCAGCCAGCTTCGCACACGCCTTCTACCGACCTCTCCTGTGCGTGCGCGACTCCAGCAACTGCCTGTAGATTTCTGTTGAGAGAAGACAGCCTCCCCTCCGCCCACCTCGCCCTCTTCTTTGCACGCAGCGCGCTCTCCACCCTACCCTACCCCAGTACCCCTCTGTCTTGTTTCCCTGTCTGGTCAGGAACCTGTTTGCAAGTGAAGCAATATCTCCGTGTTTTGTATATACAACCGCTCTTGTAGCCTTTGGTTTTTTTTGTTATTGTAGAGAAACACAGATTCTTTATACACTTTGTAAGATTACGCCAAACCCTAGCTCTCGATCTCTTATTCTCCTCCCTGTGGCCCCTGCACTGTTGCCCCATGCCTCTTTTCTCTCTCACGGTTACTAAAATGTATAATCCGACTTCCTGTACAGAAACCTGCCGCTGAGCCTTTGTCTTCTTTCTCTCCGCCAGGGGGCGCTCCCGAGCCAAGGCCCCTCGGGGCGAGCGCCCACCTCCCTGGCTCAGCCGCGCCGGGAGCTGGGAGACTGGCTGCCCTAGCTCCCGCCGGGGACGTCGTGGAGCCCGCTGAGTTGACCACGGGGGAGCTGGGGTGGGTAGAGGGGTGGCTGAGAGGACCCTCACCCTGCAGCCGTGTGGCAAGGAGGGAGGGAAGGCGGGGGCGCGGGCAGTTAACTCACCGGCCCGAGGACCCAACCCGAAGACCTGAGGGTGCCCCCTAGGAAGGGGTGGTCTGTGGCCACTGCTCCCCGTCCTCAGCCCCCACCTCCACCCCGCGGTTCGGACTCTGCTTTCATCTGCCCACCTGGCTGTCTCCTGATCTGGGGTCCTGGCAATGAATGCAGGAGGGGCTCACCCAGGGAGGTTGGAGATGCCAGCCCCGCCCCAGCTCCTGTCTTCATCCCAGACTGATTTTTTTTTCTTGTCTTTTTAGGGCCACACCCGTGGCATATGGAAGTTCCCAGGCTAGGGGTCAAATGCCTACCCCATAGCCACAGCAATGCGGCTCAGATCCTGTCGTTGCTGTGGCTGTGGTGTAGCATGGCAGCTGCAGCTCCGAATGAACCCCTAGCCTGGAAACTTCCATGTGCCGCACGTGTTGCCCTAAAATAAAAAAAACAAAAAGGGAAAGAGAAACTCCAGCCTCTGGCTGAAGGCGCTTTTACCCTTGACCTCTAGGAGAGCCACCAAAGAAGGGGATCCTTGCACTCCAGGCTAAGGCCACCCTGCTTGGAGGGATGGGCAAACAGTGACACCTCTCCAGAAGAGCTCAGCTGCAGGGGGCTGTTCAGATGGGAGGTGGAATATGTTAGGCTGTGTGCTTCAGGCTGAAGGAGTATCTAGGCCAAGGCCAGCGGTGGGAGAGCTGGGGGTCTGGTGGAAGGGAGCATCAGAAAGGCCAGGTAAGGAGTTCCTGTCGTGGCGCAGCGGTTAAAGAATCTGACTAAGAACCATGAGGTTGCGGGTTGGATCCCTGGCCTTGCTCAGCGGGTTAAGGATCCGGCGTTGCCGTGAGCTGTGGTGTAGGTTGCAGACGCGGCTCGGATCTTGCGTTGCTGTGGCTGTGGTGTCGGCCGGTGGCTACAGCTCCAATTAGATCCCTAGCCTGGGAACCTCCATATGCCACGAGTGCAGTCCTAGAAAAAAAAAGACAAAAAAAAAGGAGAAAGAACAGACTTGTGGTTGCTGGGGCCGGGCGGGGGGGGGTCGGGGGGGGGAAGGATTGGGAGACGGGGTTGGCAGATACAAACTACTATATATAGGATTGATAAATAAGGCCCTAATGTACAGCACAAGGAGCTATATTCAATATCCTGTGATAAAATGGAAAATAACATGAGAAGGAATACATATGTATAACAGAGTCACTTTGCTGTACAGCAGAAATGAACACAGCCCCCAGGAGTAGGATTGCTGGATCATGTGGCAACTCTATTTTTTATGTGGAAAAATTTTAACACATCAAAGTGGTCTGAATAGTCTAGTGAACCCCCATGTGCTCATCACCCAGCTTCAGTCTGATTTCACATTGTTCATCCTCCTGTTTAAAAATCCCAGACATACTCCAACTTATAAATATTTCAGTGTATATCTCTAAAATACAAAGACTTTTTATGTTTTTATTTATTTTGCTTTTTAGGGCCGTACCCGCTTTGGCACAGTAGGTTAAGAAACTGGCATTGTCTTCGTGGTGGCTGGGGTTCAATCCCCAGCCAGGCACGGTGGGTTAAGGATCCGGTGTTGCTCTAGCTGTGGTGTAGGTCTCAGCTGTGGCTTGGATTCCATCCCTGGCCCAGAATTTCAGCAGCTGTGGCCAAAAAATGAAAAGAAGAATCACATTTAGTGTTTTTTATGATATTCACAGTGTTGTACAACCTTCACTCCTCTCTGATCCAGAAGTTTTCCATTACCCCAAAAAGAAACCCGGCACCCACTTAGCAGTTAAGCACTCCCTCTTCCCCCTCCCTCAGCCCCAGGCAACCATGGATTTGATTTCTGACTCTATGGACCTATGGTAGGGTAGCATTTAACATGTCGCTTTGTCCCCTGCATTTCCTGTAGATGAATAGTTTGATCTAGAGTTTAATTGGATTTAGGACTGAACCCTTCGTTGGTGATATTGTGTACATAACCCCAGGAGGCAGGTCATGTCAGAGCTTTTCTCTCTCCCTAAATTCTTTCCTTCCTTCCTTCCATCTTTTTTTTTTTAATTAAAGTATATAGCAGATTTAGCGTGTTTCTCACTGGAGGTGGCAAGGGCAACACGTAAGCATCTCCTAGGTTTGTAATCTGTTCAGAGTTACATATTGGTGATAATCAAATTCTACCCCTTCTTCATTTAATTCTAGAATACATCTCTAAAGAAATTTCTCAGCTATGTGGTTATTTGGAGGTACAGATGGAATGTCAGCTGAGTTCTTTTTTTTTTTTTTTTTTTTTTGCCTTTTTAGTGCCAAACCCGAGGCACATGGAAGTTCCCAGGCTAGTGGTCGAATTGGAGCTACAGCTGCTGGCCTATACCACAGCCACTGTCACGTGGGATCCAAGTCATGTCTGCAACCTATACCACAGTTCAAGGCAACCCTGGATCCCCCACCCACTGAGCGAGGCCAAAGATCAAACCCGAATCCTCATGGATACTAGTCGGGCTAGTTTCGGCTGTGCCACAAGGGGAATCCAGCTACTGAGTTCTTGCTTTTCCTTATCAGTTTTCAAATTTCATAACTTTCAAGATTTTGAGCTGATTCTAAAGAAGCTTCAAAAAGTGACTGGTTAGTTATTTATTGTTAAAATGTGTGGATTTAACTCCTCTGTTGCGGCCAGACTTTCCACTAATGTGCCCAATATGGGTGGAATGAAACAGGGGGCTTATATCTTCCGGGACTGAGTCTTGGCCAGTGTGTCTGGGAGTTTGGTTACACATGGGGAGAGGGGAAGTGGGGAATGAGCAAATGCACTAAGGATCCTGGGAACCAGGCTTTTCATAGCCACAGAAGGACTTTAGAAACGTGTAAATGGACTGGGATGAACCTTGGTGTTGAATTAGAATTACAGATATTTGTGAGCACTCCTGGATTTAAAGAGATAAGGTAATATAAGTGCATACATATTGCTATGAGAGAATCAAGCATTAATGGCAGTGGCGTTCCTGTCGTGGATCAGAGGTAACAAACCTGACCAGTATTCATGAGGACAAGGTTTGCTCCCTGGTCCCTCTGAGTGGGTTAAGGATCCAATCCAGTGTTGCTGTGAGCTGTGGCAGATGCGGCTCAGACCTGGTGTTGCTGTGGCTCTGGTGTAGGCCGGTGGCTGCAGCTCCGATTAGACCCCTAGCCTGGGAACCGCCATATGACTTGGGCGTGGCCCTAAAAAAAAAAAAGGAAGAATTAATGGTAGGAATGAGCACACCTGACACCCTGATCTTGGTTTCTAAATAGCATTCTACACTAAAAAGAAGGAAAACTCCTTGGAGAAGCGGTTGATTTCAGAACTGGGACAGGTAAAATTTCAAGAAAATGCCACCCTGGAGCATCTTGTTAAGCCAGTAAGGAAGTGCTCAAAGATGGAATTAGAAAAATCATCACTTATCAACCATTATCATATAGAAGAGACAGGGCTGAGACCTCCATGCCACTCCCTTTTTCCTGCCTTCACTGATGATATGATGCCTGGAGCCACAGCAACTATTTTGCTACCATGAGAAAAAGGCCAAGAAGTTCTCTTGTGACCCAGTGGGTTAAGGATCCAGCATTGTCACTGTCGTGATGTGGGGTTGATCCTTGGCCTGGGAACTTCTCCCTGCCTTGGGTGTGCCCATAAAACAATAAAAAACAAAAAAAGTCTAGCTTCTATTTTTGTCACCTCTATTCTACTTCCTTCTATAGGTAATCTTTTAAAAAACGTTGCAATTTATTATTTCATTTTTGGTTTTTTTTTACCTTTTTTTTAGGCCTGCACCCGTGGCACATGGAGGTTCCCAGGCTAGGGGTCAAATCAGAACTGTAGCTGCCAGCCTATGCCACAGCCACAGCAATACCAGACCCGAGCCACGTCTGCAGCCTACACCACAGCTCACAGCAATGCCAGATCCTTAACCCACTGAGCAAAGCCAGGGATCACACCTGCAACCTCATGGTTCCTAGTTGGATTCGTTTCCACTGTGTCACAATGGGAACTCCTATCATTTCATTTTTGAAAAATATAATCTAGTACAACACGAAAGAATTTGACTAACGTAATTGAGCTGATCTACATAGTCAGTAAAGGTGAGGAAGGGGGAGAAAGGAGTATTGAGACAATTCCCCATCCCTCCTCAGGCCCTTTGCATGTGTTGAAATCTACCTAGGATTCTTTCCCCCTCTTCTCCCCTAGTGAAACTCTACTCACACCTTAGTTGTCAGTTCAAATATTTTTGTCCTTTGCAAATAGTCCATGATATGCCTCCATCACTTGCTACAATTTACCACCTTTGTAGTTAAATAATTACATAACTGGTTGTCTAATGTCTGTCTCACTTTCTAGATTGAGGTTCCAGAAGGCAATAATATTTGCTTTACTCAACATCGCGTCCACGGCGCCAAGCTCAGTGCCCCGCTCATAATAGGCCCTCTTAATTGATGTTTATTGCATCTAATGAGTGAATCTATTGCATGCCTCAATGAATGTGAATGACGAATAAATGAGATTGCCTTTGACCTTCGGTCCCCTCTCTAGACTTCTGCTTCCTCTCTGTAAAATGTGATTGGATGGTTCATCCCTCCGCCAGGACTGATAAGAAGCTTAAGGAAGGTGACGAACCCTTACAAATCCCTTTGCCTGTGTCATGTTGAATTTTGTAACGGTTTTATTTATCAGCAAGCACTAGTCATCCGCAGGTGGCGCCACCAGCCCCGCTGGTACCGGGAGTCGGGATGGGGCGGGGCCGAGGCTGGGGAGGAGCCAGGACGCAGCAGGGGTGGAGCCAGCAGCTGCTGCGCCGCGGGGCCTGTGCGGCCCAGGACGTCCCCGTCGCCTCTGACCCCGCCTCCTAGGGCGGGACGTGCAAGGCAATTGGCCAGCATAGACGAGAGGCGGTCGCCATTGGTCCGTGGCATCGTCGGCTCGGCGGGCGGTGTCCGGACGCAGGTGCCGGTCCGAGCTGAGCTAGCACAGCTGACCGGACCGGCCGGGCCGGGACCAGGGCCGGGGCGAGCGGAGGGGCCTGCGCGGCTGCCCGGCCCGGCCGCGGATCAGGTAGGCACGGGCGGGAAGATGGGACCAGGGGGTGCCGATCCGCGGGCTGGCCCCTAGTTTGAGGCCCGAGCCTGGCCCCCAGGCGGGACCTCCGGAGTCGGACCCTCGGCCTTAGCCTTCCCAGGGACTAAGGGATCGCAGTTTCCCTTTTGGGGACGGCAGGAGGTCCTCTGGAGCCTGCCACGCAGTAGGTGTCTCTGAGTCTCGATTTTCTTATCTGTGAAACCGGGTCATCCCAGCGCCAACCTAATGGGGCTGTTGAGAGGATTCCGGAGGTGGCAGATGAGGAAAGCGCCGTGCACACAGTAGGCAGTCAATAAGTGACAAGTCATCTTCCCCAACCTCCTTTTCAGAACGGCTCTGTCAGGAAAATAGTAAATAGAATGACCCAGGCATTTGCTTAGCAGAGTGCCTGGCTGTTAGTGGGTGCTCAAAACGGGACAGCCAGAATTTAGAGGATTAGCTCATTTTGTCCTCTAGGGACAATATTAGGTAGAAGTACTAAAAATTTTTCCTGCTGTAAGGATGAAGATATCAAGGTTCAGAGAGGTCTAGTCTTTTGCCCAGGGCTACAAAGCAAGTAGAGATCAGAGCTGGGGTTAGAACTTGGCCTGGGTACAGGGCCATGCGAGTACTGAAGGGCAAGGGAGCTTCTCTGTGGTAAGTGAAGAAAAATGAATGCATTTCTTAGGCTCCACATTTATTCTAAAAAAAAAATATAACGGTGAGCATTTGTTGAGTGCTTATGGTATGCCAGGCACTGACTGTGCCTTGTCTCATCAAACCTTGCCAACAGCTCTATAAGTTGATGACAGTAATTATAATAAGAGCTAATATTTATCAACTCATTCATATTTATGCATGTAAGAGCTGGGACCCACATTACACAGAAGAGAAAAACCGAGGCCCAGAAAGTGAAGCAGCTGGGCTGAGATGATACTGTGGGGAGTTAGGGCCCTCTGACTCTTCTTGCTCAGTTTCCTGCCCTCAGAAAAAGGAGGCTGGGTAGGTGTGGAAAGGTTGTGCCCAGGGCAAGCTTCGCTGGAGGAATTGAGCCCGGGAGCTTTTTCTCAGGAAACCCCTCAGCAGACACAGTCCACTAGCTTCATGAACTTATTTGACAGAGGGGAAGGATGAGGCTCAGAGAAGCCCAAGTGACTTGTCCCAGGACACACAGCATCAGTAACAGAGTCAGGACTTAAAAGAACGCAGGTCTTTTGAGTCCCAGACCCACTCACTGGACGGAGTTCAAATCTTAACACTGTCCCGTCTTAGCTGTGTGACCTTGGCCAAGCAGTTACCTCTCTCTGAGCCTGTCTCCTCACCGATTCAATGGAGGTGATTATTGGACTTAGGTCATAGGTTTGTTGTGAAGACTTAGTGAAATCCATCTCCAGGCACTGGGCCAAGTTTGCTTGAGGCATTGGCTCACCCTCCCATTCCAGCAGTCTCAGAGCCAAGTCCAACCTGCAGCCACCCTATCCTTGCATCCAGCCTTGAGTTTGGCCTCTTCCAAGCCCAAGCCTCTGTGGTTTTCACAGGTCTCTAGCCTCTAAATATCTTTGATTCCCATCACGGGTTCTTGCAGACCAGTATCTGGGGAGCAAGAGATCTGGCTCTTCCATCCTGATCTTACACAGAGTGGGGACTGAGAAATGAATGCATCAAGTCTCTACTAGACACAGAGCCAGGCACTGGAGATGACCAGTGAGTGGAAGACAGACGTGGTTAAACCAGTAGATGAAGAAATAAGAGCATTTCGGAGTTCCCATTGAGGCTCAGTGGGTTACGAAACTGAATAGTATCTGTGAGGATGCGGATTCGACCCCTGGCCCTGCTCAGTGGGTTAAGGATCCGGTGTTGCCGTGAGCCACGGTGCAGGTTACAGACATGACTTGGATCCCATGTTGCTGTGGCTGTGGTGTAGGCAGACAGCTGCAGCTCTGACTGGACCCCTAGCCTGGGAACTGCCATATGCCAAGGGTGCAGCCCTAAAAAGATAAAACAAACAAACACTGCAGAAGAAGAAATTACAGCATTTCAGAGAGGGGCACATTTTGTGACAGCAATAATGTGGACACCAATAGCATTTTGGCTGAGGTGATCAGGGAAGTCTGCTCTGGGGAGGCGACCTTTGAAGGAGACACTTATAACAACTGTTTGAGTTCATTAGGTTTCGCCCAGTACCCAGCTTGCAGTAGGTACATAATAAACAGTACCTGCTAGGAGTTCCCTTGGTGGCTCAGCAGACCAAACAGCATTGTCAGTGCTATGGCTTGGATGCAGCTTTTGCTTGGGTTCGATCCCTGGCCCTGGAACTTCTGCCTCCCGTGGGCTTGGCCAAAATAAAACAAATCCAAACAAAAACAGTATTATTTTGGTGATTCACAGACATTGCATCAGCAGAGTTACCAGTGCTTTTCATTAGAAATGGCAGAACCTGGGAGTTCCCCTTGTGGTGCTGTGGGAACGAATCCGACAGGTATCCATGAGGTTGTGGGTTCAATCCCTGGCCTCACTCAGTGGCTTAAGGATCCACCGTTGCCATGAGCTGTGGTGTAGGTCGAAGACGTGGTTTGGATTTCATGTTGCTATGGCTGTGGTGTAGGCCAACAGCTACAGCTCTGATTTGACCCTTAGCCTGGGAACTTCCATGTGCTGTGGGTGCGGCCCTATTAAAAAAAAGAAAAGAAAAGAAAAGAAAAGAAATGGCAGAACTTGACATACAGGAGCTGTTCCGGTTCTTATAATTCCCAGTTACTTGCAGACCTGGAAAGGCCCATCCCTAGAGTGGCAGGAGTGGCAGATTCCCCTCTGCATGCCTCCTCTTGGGTGGCCCAGTGGCTGCCCTGCTCGCCTCTGAGTTGGAAACTCTGGTTGCAGGCGTTTGGAGGGACAGCAGTGTACACGAGGTGGCAGGCTGGCCACTGCCCTGCGGGTGTTATCTCAGTCACACAGTCTTCCTGCCGGCTCGTCCTTCCTCTGGGCTGACACTTGCTTATCTGGCTGACAGCAGCCCAACTATAGAGGCTCAGAAGGGCCTGTTGGGGAGTTTCCTAGTGGCTCAGTGGGTTAAGGATCCAGTCTTGTCAGTGCCATGGCTCTGGTCGTTGCTATGGCTTGGTTTTGATCCCCAGCCCGGGAACTTCTGCATGCCACCGCACAGCCAAAAAAAGGCAGGAAGGGAGGTTGGGCCAGGAGGAGCTCTGTCTGAGCTGTTCCAAGAGTGTCGATCTTGCAGCAGAAAGTTAGCCAGTGATTTATGCTGCTTCCCCCAGCCACCTGCCCTTTCGATCTCAGAGTCTGACTGGCAAGCATTGGTAAAAACTGGCTGTGGGGGTACCCCAGTAAGTATTTCTGGGGTCTCTATGCCATAGCCCTGGGGACAGACAGTGGAGTATGAGACAAGTTTGGGACAGAGATCCTTGGCTCCAGGGTACCTGTATCAGCTTCAAGAGACCTCTGTTACTTTTGGGAAATTTCTTGGAAACACATAAGCCTTGCTGCTTGGTTCTAGGATGGGAGAGGCGCTTGCCAAGGGTTCCTTTTGGCAGGTCAGACCTCGGGGCTTCTGAGCAGACTTCGGATTGCTGCCTGAGGCTCCAGCTCTCTCCTGTGGCCTCTCCTTGGGGACAGAGGCATGGCTTAGGGCCGCTGCTTTAGTGAATGGGGACAGAGACTGCCACAGTCCTCACCAGCCTGGGAAACTTCCTTGATGGCTTGTGTTATCAAGGAGTTCAGAGTCCTGTAAGAGGCCATGAATCAGAAGGGTCAAGGTCACTCACCATCCTGGTCTGTTGGGCCAAGTTTCTAGCTCAGTTCTGACCCACTCCAAAGCAGGTTTATACTTTCTCTTTTTTAAGGGCTGAACTTGCAGCATATGGAAGTTCCCAGGCTAGGGGTCCAATCGGAGCCGCAGCTGCCCGGCCCACGCCAAAGCCACAGCACAGCCATAGCAATGTGGGATCCGAGCCGCATCTGCGACCTACACTACACACAGCTCATAGCAATGCTGGATCCTTAACCCACTGAACAAGGCCAGGGATTGAACCCGCATCCTCGTGGATACTAGTTGCGTTCGCAACCTGCTAAGCCACAATGGAAACTTCAGAAGCTTATATTTTCTGAGCCCAGCCCTGGGAATCCAGTCCACAGAGAACAGTCTCTAAGGGTTGCCAGGCATGGTTCTGGTCCCGGAAAGCGATATGCACAGGGCCTGCCACACAGCGGCTGCTCACTCACTGTTAAGTGCTGTTATCATGTCTGAAAAGGTGGTACTGGAGTTCCCGACGTGACTCAGGGGTTAACGAATCCGACTAGGACCCATGAGGTTGCGGGTTCGATCCCTGGCCTTGCTCAGTGGGTTAAGGATCCGGTGTTGCCGTGAGCTGTGGTGTAGGTTGCAGATGCGGCTCAGATCCC
>PVHT021183507.1:5870790-5885660 GCA_004024745.2 Catagonus wagneri
AAAAAAAAAAAAAAAAAAAAAAGACAAAAAAGAGAAAAGGTGGTACCGGGGGCTGGGCTGGGCTGGGCTGGCTTTTCTTTGGCAAGTCAGAGATAATATGATGGAGCCCCTGAGGTGTACCAGGCCTGGGCTGAGTTGCAGGTGTGATCGCAACGAATCCTTGCAGCCCCCTAAAAAGTGCCATCTTACAGACTGGGCCACCAAGGCTCAGAGAGCTGGATTTAGGTGGCTTACTAACCTTGCCCTTAATCTTGCCGGCTCTCCCCAGGCTCCTGGGACCATGGGCCTCGGGCCCTGAGGACGCGGGGCTCCCTGTGGCCATGACGACGGGTGACTGCTGTCACCTCCCTGGCTCCCTGTGTGACTGCTCCGACAGCCCCGCCTTCTCCAAGGTTGTGGATGCCACGGGGCTTGGGCCACCCCAGTATGTGGCACAGGTGACTTCAAGGGACGGCCGGCTCCTCTCCACTGTCATCCGGGCCTTGGACACGCCGAGGTGAGTGGTGACCAAGCCAAGATCTTTGCCTTCACTCGCTGCACTCTCTGGCCAAAGCAGTTTCTTCCCAGCCCAGCCCAGCCCGAGCTCAGGAATCCAACTGCCTAGAGGCACCAGGAGGGCACAGAAACCAGAAAAAGGGGTCCAATCAGCAATCACCACCTGGAAACAGAGGCCTGAGCTAGCCAGGTCTGATTCTTCAGGAAAAGCAGAAACTCCAGGAATTCTGCTGTGGTGCAAGTTCGATCCCTGGCCTGCGAACTTCCTGATGTTGCAGGGTGGGGTGGGGTAGGCTAGAAGTGGAATAGAACATACAGTTTACCTTCTTGGCCATTTAAAACAGTTCAAAAGAAAGAGTGGTGGAGTTCCTGTTGTGGCTCAGCGGTTAACAAATCTGACTAGTATCCATGAGGACACAGGTTCAATCCCTGGCCTCGCTCAGTGGGTTAAGGATCCGGCATTGCTGTGAGCTGTGGTGTAAGTTGCAGACACAGCTCCGAGCCTGCATTGCTGTGGCTGTGGTGTAGTCCAGCGACTACGACTCCGATTCGACCCCTAGCCTGGGAACCTCCATATGCCTCAGGTCGGCCCTAAAAAGACAAAAAAAAAAAAAAAACAGTAGTTCCTACTGTGGTGCAATGGGCTCAGCATCTCTGCAGGGCCAGAAAGCAGGTTGGATCTCCAGCCCGGCTTGAGTTCAAAGGATCCTGTGTTGCCACAGCATAGCTGCGGCTCAGATCTGATCCCTGACCCGGGCACTCCATATGCTTCAGGGCAGCCAAAAAAAGAAAAAGAGGAAAAAAGGTGTACAGCTCAGTGGCTTTAAGTACTTTGATAGTGTTGTGCAACCATCACCACCTTTCAACCCCAGAACTCTTTTAATCTTGCAAAACTGAAACTCTGTCCTCACTAAACACTAATTCCTCGTTCCCCCTCCCCAGCCCCTGGCTCCCACCATCCTACTCCCTGTCTCTATGCATATGACTCCTCTAGGGACCTCCTATAAGTGGAATCAGACAGTATTTGTCCTTTTGTGACTGGCTTCTTTCATTGAGCATCGTGTCCTCGAGGTTCAGCCCTCTTGTAGCAGGTGTCAGAATGAATTCTTTTTTTTTCCCCTTTTCTTTTTGCCTTATCTAAGGCCGCACCCGTGGCATATGGAGGTTCCCAGGCTAGGGGTCTAAGAGGAGCTGTAGCCGCCGGCCTTCGCTACAGCCACAGCAACACGGGATCCATGCCACGTCTGCGACCTACACCACAGCTCAAGGCAATGCCGGATCCTTAACCCACTGAGTGAGGCCAGGAATGGAACCCACAACCTCATCGTTCTTAGTTGGATTCATTAACCACTGAGCCATGACGGGAACTCCCAGAATTAATTCTTAAGCTTTTCATTCAAACATAAAAAGAAGCAGATGGAAGCCTTGCAGTGCTTCAGAGGGAGCCCCCTCCTGGTCACCCTCTCAGTCTTTGCCTGTCATCACTTCCTTCAGGAAGCCTTGCCTGAGCCCCAATGAGATTGGAGTTCTCCTGGCCTTCCTCAAGGATGTTTTTTGTTTTTTGTTTTTTTGTTTTTTGCGGGGGGGTGGGGGCATACCTGCCAGATCCTTAACCTGCTGAGGGCCAGGTTTGAACCCATATCCTCATGGATACTAGCCAGGTTCTTAACCCGCTGTGCCACAATGGGAACACCACGGTGTTGATTTTTCTGTCTGCATCTCCATCAGACCCCTTGAAGTCAGGACAGCATCTGTGCGGCTGGAGCTGTAGCCAGGTTAGGAACAAGGATCCTTGTGGGCCCAAGGGCTTCCTAACCAGAGCTGCCAGGGCCGGGGACAGGGAGGAGGTCTCCCTCCCCGGGGCTCCTGAGCGCAGTGAGTGAGTTCACTTCGCCTTGCCCCGCCCTCCCTTTTTATACCTGGGAAAACAGAGGCCCAGAGGGAGCTGGACACCCGCCAGCGAGCAGAGCTTGAGGCTTGAATCTAGGGCTCCCCCTTGGGTGTAGGGGGGTGTTCAGTCCCATCAGGCTCCCCTATGATCCTCAGAGACCCAGGCGGCAAGCAGCAGCGGCAGAGCAGCCCCTCCTCGGGCCAGCAGGTGGTCAGGACGGCCCAGCCCACGGAGACCACAGGGCCCTCCTGATCTGTCCCCTAGCCTTTTTTGGGTGGCAGGGCCGGGGGTCAGGTCGGCTCCATTGTATGGTAGTGTGATTTTTTTTTTTTCTAATTTAAAAATTTTTTAGGAGTTCCCGTTGTGGCTCAGTGGAAACGAATGTGACTAGGAACCATGAGGCTGCGGGTTCGGTCCCTGGCCTCGCTCAGTGGGTTAAGGATCTGGGGTTGCTGTGGTGTAGGCCAGCAGCTACAGCTCCAATTCGACCCCTAAGCCTAGGAACCTCCATATGCCGCAGGTGCGGCCCTAAAAAGCAAAAAAAAAAATAAATTTTTATACATTTTTTAAAAAGATTACACTTCTTTTAGTTACTACAAAATGTTGGCCGTATTCCCTGTGTTGTACAATACATCCCTGTAGCCTGTCTTATACCCGATGGTTTGTAACCCCGCCCCGTGCGCTTCCCCACTTCCCTCTCCCCACTGGTAACTGCTGGTTTGTTCTATCTGTGAGCCGGCTTTCTGTTTGTTTGTTACGTTCATTAGTTTTGTATTTTTTAGACTTCACATGTAAGTGATAGCCTACGGTATTTGCCTCTCTGATTTATTTCACTTAGCATAATGCCCTCCAAGTCCATCCATGTTGCTGCAAATAGCAAAATTATGTTCTTTTTTGCTGGCTCTCCCCTCTGCCTTTGAGGCAGCTCCACCCCGCCTTGCCCGGGCCGAAGTACCGGGACAGAACCACCCTTCCCAGACGGAAAGCTACTGTTATTCCACGGGGTCGTCATCCTTCAGGGATGTGGCCTTCCTTACAGCCCCCTGGCCAGTCTCCCCAGGAGTCAGTGCTGGGAGGGTCTGGGCTTGGCAGAGGCCATGCAAGCAGGTCACTGTCCTCCTCCTCCCCCCAGCCTCGTGACTCCTCCTCCCAGCCAGCCCCTGGCATCCTTGAGCAGCAAGGGTGGGGAACAAAGATAGTGGACTCAGCGCCTGGCTGGTTCCATGGGCATAAAATCAATCAACCTTCCATTTCACTTCAAAGGAGACTCTGATTCCTGGGGGCACAGGATGCCGCAAGTGGGGAAGAGAGTTCTGGACCCTGAAACCTTCAGAGGCCAAAGGGGAAGACCCAGGAAGCCTCTCCAGGGCCCAAGACCACCCACAGAGGCTCAGGCTTGGGGCCAGCATCTGGGCCCCTCTGGCCTCTGTGAGCTGGCTCAGACCCTCCTGGAAGCTGCCCTGATCATTTCTGCATCTCTGGCCCTTCCACCTGGCCTCCTCCCACTGCCCGATTGCTCGGGGCTGCTAGTTCCTTCCTCACTCACGCTCTCTCTTCTCCTGCCCATGGGACACGCTCTGAGCAGCCCACTGGGGTCACTGGATGTCTCACCCATCCCATTTCCTCCTCACTCATGTCATTTGCATTCTTTTCCTGCCAGAATTTCAAGCACGAAGCTCATTTCTCCCGCCCTACCACCCACGGCAGGGAGCAGAGTGGCTCCGGGTACACACAGGCCCTGGAGTGACTTCCTGGGTTCAAATCCCAGCAGCACTGACCACTAGCTGTATGAGTTTGCACAAACGGGTTAACCCCTCAATGCCTCTGTTTAACCCATCTACACAACGGGGGCAAAAACAGCACCTTCCTCACAGGCTCCCTGTGAGAACAAGACAAATTAAGCCAGACATTGCCCTTGAGTGGTGCACGGTACCTCCTAAGAGCCCAAGAGGCAATCAGCCTGTACTCTGTTCTCTCGTGTTTTGTTTTCTCTGAACTTGCATCTCCAAAGTAGGGTGCCCCCCGGGTAAACCCCAAACTGACGTGGCTCATCCCGCAAGGTCCTGGTCGTTTCCGCTTCCCAGCTTGGTTTCCAGAGCAAGGATCCCTTTCCTATTAACTTGAACTTGATGTGTGTGGGGAGCCTGGGATCAGGGTGGGAGTCAAGCGGAGCCAGAGTGCCCTTCTGACGCGGGGGGGAGAGAGCAGCAGCCCGGGCACAGGACCCAGGACCAGAAAGCAGAACGAGGGGTCAGCTCAGCCTCTTGGTTTCAAAGCAGCCAGGCCCCGCCCCTAGCAGAAGACACTGAGAAAAGGCTAGAAAGTTTCCGAGGGGAAACTGGTGTTATCTGGAAAACAGTTCTCCTGCTCCACCTCCTTCGTGCATTCCCGCAGTCCGCTCCCTGGGTAGAGATGTCTGGAAAACAATGACTCATGTGCTGGACAGCCTCTGGGCCCACCGAGGCCGCGCCCCTGCTCTCCTGAGCTGCCCCAGGAAGGATCCAGCATCCCCGGAGACCAGGCTGGGATTGAGACTTCCCCGAAGCAGCTTCCTGCAGATACTTTTTATGTCTGTTTGCTGCGCCCCACTAGAGCACAGGAGCCAGGGCCCTCTTCCCCCTGGACATACAGGTTTCTCAGGTACCATGGGCTTCAGGTGCGGCTGGATCCAGAGCTTCTTATGATATCCTTGAGAACCTGCCTCTCCTTATCTCTTGGCTCTGCTTTCCTCTGTTACCCTTTGTTTTGGCATCATTCGCAGACTCCACGTGGAGACCAGGCTGCTGCCAGCAGCTCCAAACTTACATCAGCCATGCTGCCTGTGGTTTTGGAGTTTAGGCGGGGAAGAAAAAGAATTTCAGGAGTTAATTCCCAGTGGTTTTGATTGCATCACACATGACCTTCCTTGAGTCAGCCCCTGTGGCCAGGGGTGTGTGATGTTTTGATTAGTCAGGCCTGAGGTCATCAGGGGTGTCATCTTGAGGACCAAGAGTTGAGAGTGGGGTGGTTGCCCAGCACAATCAGGATAGTATTGTAGGCAAAGGAGGACTGGACGCTGGGTAGGAAGGTACAAGGGATGCTCACCCTGGACCTAAAAAGGTGCCTTAGCAACCCTGGGGAGGGATCCTGTCGCTCTAAGTGTGGGAGTTGGGGAAGGTTTTCCAGGGGAAAGGTCATTTGGAGCTGGGCTTTGAAGGATGAGTAGGAGTTTGCCAAGTAGCAGCATGGGGCAATGCTGAGCTGCAGTTCAATGTGTAGTGAGGCAGGCATAGGCAAGAAGCTTGATTGTTATTCACATGTCCCATCTCTGTGTCTAGTGATGGTCCCTTCTGCCGGATCTGCCATGAGGGAGCAAATGGGGAGAGCTTGCTGTCTCCTTGTGGTTGCACTGGCACGCTGGGCGCCGTGCACAAGAGCTGTCTGGAGAGGTGGCTTTCCTCATCCAACACCAGCTACTGTGAGCTGTGCCACACGGAGTTTGCAGTGGAGAAGCGGCCCCGGCCCCTCACGGAGGTACCCTTGGGAGCCTTGAGGGTGGAGTGGGAAGAGGGGAGGAAGGCAGGCATGGGGTCAGAGGAGGGAGCTGCCCTGGAGAATCCTGGTGGGCTGGGGAAGGGGCCTCTTATGGGTGGAGCCTCTCTCTTCTACCCCTGGCCAATTCTGCTGATGGGGGTTGGTAACCAGGCCTGAGGTTCCAGACCTGATAGACCCTGTGCCCCCTCCCGGTTTTGGTCACTTCAGATGACCCTAAAGCTGAGACTTGAGGAATGAGAAGGAGCCCCAACCTGTGGAAGGGCAATCCTAGAAGAAGGCACAGCCAGTGCAAAGGCCCTGAGGCCAGGAAGAGCTCAGTGTTCTTGACAGAGCCCATGTGGCTGGAGTGGAGTGAGTTAGAGGAGGAGAGTGGCCCAGAAGGAGAGGTAGTGGCCTCACTACGCTTTGTGGGCCAAGCCTGGAGCTTAAACTGTAGTCTTGAGTGTCAAGGGATCTGCGTTGAGACAGGGTATTCCCAGGCCTGGTGGGAGCCACACAGCTTCCTAGAGCCCTGCTGGCCACTTGGGTGCCCTCTAGGCTCCTCCCTGCCCATCCTGGCACTGGGCAGCTGAGAGCTGCAGGACAATGTGACTGGGCATTGTGTGATGCAGGGGCTCCTGGGAGGGTCCCTAGCTTACAGAGGACCTGGGCTCTTAGAAGCACAGTGGGACGAAGAGTCAGCCTTCACGAACGACCCCCCACCCCCCGCTGCCCCGCCAACTCTTTCCCTCATGCTCTAGCCTCCTGCCCGCTGCACTCCATCTGGACTACACACTCCCACCACAGCGCCTTTGAACGAGCCGTTTCTGCAGCCTGGAGCGCCATCTCCTCCATTCCTCACGCTGCTCATTCTCCACAGTGCCACTTCCTCAGCAAAGGCTTCCCCACCCCGATCATCCGCTGCGTTCCACGCCTCCCACGATGGGCATGGAAGTTCTGTATGAGCAGGGACTCTTTTCGTTCCACTCACCAGAATTTCGTGATGAAGCCCATTGCTTTTGCCCCATCATCTGTGGCAGGCAGAGTAGCATGGCAGGCAGTGTGGCACAGCGGCCAAGGGCACACAGACCCTGGAGCAAGGCTTCCTGGGCTCTGATCCTGGCTTTGTGGATGACTAGCCTTGTGAGTTTGCACAAATGAGTCAGCCCCTCGGTGCCCTCAGTTTCCCAATCTGTAAAATGGGGCAGAAATGCCCCGCACCTATCAGGGCTTGGCCTTTGCTAGTCTCAATAAGTATTTGCAAGAAGGAAGGGACAGAGGGAGGTGCCAGGCAGGAGGCTGGTCCTACAGGGCCCGGCCATGAAGATGGGCATCGGGGCATCGGCGGGGGTTGGGGGTGGGGCGCGCGGAGGGCCCACCCACCACCCCCTGGCGGAGGCTCGTGGGAGGGCGGGGCTTGGTCCTGCTCAGCTGCTGCCCGCTCCCTTCTTCCCCGCAGTGGCTGAAGGACCCCGGGCCTCGGACAGAGAAGCGGACGCTGTGCTGCGACATGGTGTGCTTCCTGTTCATCACGCCGCTGGCCGCCATCTCGGGCTGGCTGTGTCTGCGCGGGGCCCAGGACCACCTCCGTCTCCACAGCCGGCTGGAGGCCGTGGGGCTCATCGCCCTCACCATCGCCCTCTTCACCATCTATGTCCTCTGGACGCTGGTGAGTGGCTGCCGGCGTCTGGGAGCAGTCAGGCCAGGGGTTTGGTCCGTGGCTTGGAGGGGGCGCCCTGCCTGCCTCTGCCTGAGGCGTTTGGGCGGAAGCGATTCCCGGCATTCATGGAGCTCCAGATCCCAAATCTGACCAAGGTCCAGGGAGCCAGGCTTGAGCTTGGGCCTCCACTGAGTGCAGGCCCCATGATCCAAGACCAGATTGCGGAGAGCGAGTGAGGCAGAGAGACACCAAAAGGCTGTGGGAGGGAGTTCCTGTTGTGGTGCAGTGGAAACGAGTCCGACTAGGAACCATGAGGTTGCGGGTTCGATCCCTGGCCTCGCTCAGTGGGTTAAGGATCTGGCATGGTGGTGAGCTGTGATGTAGGTCGCAGAAGCAGCTCGGATCCCATGTGGCTGTGGCCGTGGCCAGCAGCTGTAGCTCCGATTGGACCCCTAGCAGCCCTAAAAACAAACAAACAAACAAAGAAGGGCTGTGGGAGAAAAAGCAGGAGAATGAGAGAGACAGAGAGAGTAAAAGTGACTGGGGTTGAGAGAGAGTGTCTGTGGTGGGGGGTGTTGTCCCTGGCTTCTGGCAGCCATGAGAACCTTGGCCCAGAGAGGAAAGGTCCCCAAAATCTGGACCCTCAGATGGAATCACTGCTGTCTAGCTGTGGAGGTGTTCCCTCCTCAGGAGTTATTTCCCAGCACATCCACCAGCAGATTTGTTAATAACAAATAAATCATAGGTCCCGCTTTGCAGTCTGCTTGTTTTCACTTTGCTAATGTCCTTTAAAAAAAAGGCAGCCACCCAACAGCCACTCATTGTATGGATGTGCTATATTTATGTAACTAATCCTTTTTGACGGACACTGGGATTCTTTCCAATGCTTTTTTTTTTCCTTTCCTTCTTCTTTCCTTGACGTTATAAGCAATGTTTTGGGTGCCACCCGTGCAAATGTTTCCTGGAACTTGCTTGGTCAAAGAATATGAACCATGGACATTTATTTGAAAAAAAAGAAAAAGTTTCTTTTAATGGGTTTTATTCATTAGAGCAATTGAAGGTTTACAGCCAAATGGAGCAGAAAGCACAGAGTTCTCAAAAATCCTCCCCTACTATCAACATGGCACCAATGCCGTGAATTTATTCCAATCGATGAGCCTACATTGACACATTATCACCCCAAGTCCATAGTTTATATTAAGGATGTTAGGGGTTCACTCTTTTTTCCTTTTGGCCACATCTGTGGCATGAGGAAGTTCCCAGACCAGGGACTGAAACTGCCCCACAGCAGCGACCTGAGCCACAGCAGTGATAACACTGGGTCCTTAACCCACTGAACCACCAGGGAACACCAAGGGTTCACTTTCGGTGTTGAACAATTTGTGGGTTTAAGATAAATGTATAGGAGTTACCACTGTGGCTCAGTGGAAACTAATCTGACTAGTATCCATGAGGACACAGGTTCAATCCCTGGCCTCTCGCAGTGCGTTAAGGACCTGGCGTTGCTGCAAGCTGAGGTGTAAGCCAGTGGCTACAGCTCCCATTTGACCCCTAGCCTGAGAACTTCCATATGACGCAGGTGCGGCCCTAAAAAGCCCCCCCCCAAGAAAGACATTGTCCTGAAACTTGTTCTCTGCGATCTGCCTGTTCATCCTTCGCTCCTTCAGCCCCTGACAACCACTGATCCTTATACTGTCTCCATAATTTTACCTTTTTAGACTATACTATAGTTGGAATCATGCAGTCTGTAGTCTCTTCACATTGGCTTCTTTCACTTAGTCATATGCATTTAAGGCTACTCCATGTCTCTTCATGGCTTGGTAGCTCATTTCTTTTCAGCACCAAATACCATTCCATAGTCTGAGAGTTCCCACTACAGTTCAGCAGGTTAAGGAACCAGCATTGCCTCTGTGGCAGCACAGGTTCGATCCCCAGCCCGGGAACTTACATATGCCAGGAGTGCAGCTGAAAAAGGAAAACAAAACAAAAAATTCCATCGTCCGGCTGTCCCCCGGTTTATTTATTCACTTGTCTACTGAAGGACATCTTAGTTGCTTCCAAGTTTTGGCAGCTATGTGACCCACTGACGTTTGTCCCCTTCCAAGAGGCTCTATCACTTCACTGCCACCTCGAGAGACAGAAAGGGAGCTCCTCCCCCAGCCCCGCCCCCTGCTGCGGACCCTCTCCCTCTCCACTTTGCAGGGCCCTAAATGCAGTGGGGAGGTTCCCCGGGAGAGTGAGCAAGTGTTTATGCACCGTCTGTGTGCCAAGTGCCCAGACTTCTGGAAGCAGGAGCCTGGCCCTGGTTTGGGTCAAGGCAGGTGCCTCAGGGGCCCGGTTTTCCCCTCTGGGGTTGGGGGTGGAGGCCAGCGGCAGCTAGCCTTCCCTCCCATCTCCGCCTTGGCCTGCAGGTCTCATTCCGCTACCACTGCCAGCTGTACTCTGAATGGAGAAGGACCAACCAGAAAGTGCGCCTGAAGATACGGACCGCCGATGGCTCCGAGGGCACCCAACACTCCCTGCTGGCCGCTGGACTCCTGAAGAAAGTGGCAGAGGAGACGCCTGTGTGAAGGCTGGGCTGGCAGGACCAGAGGCAGCTGGCAATGCCCTGGCATTTGGAAGGTCAGCAGCAGCCCGACCCTTCCTGCACGGCCGGAACGCTTCTTAGGCCAAGAGATGCCAAGCGGAGCCGATTCTGTAATCCCGTGTGAAGATAGCGTCAGATCGTTTTGCACACTCTTGTACTCGAGGAGGATGGATGGATGTGGTCCTGAGCTTCGGATGGAGCAGGCACCCTGATCTCATTCTGAGGTCCACCTACTGGGCCAGCAGCCATGGCGCAGAGGCGAACCGAGAGCACCCACTGGGCTGGGAGGTTCCACAAGCTTCTTGCACTTTTCTGCACCTGGCAGGCTCGCTTTCCCAGCACCCTCGACTTTATATAAAGTTGCACACCACGTTTCAAAAACCCACCCCGGAATGAATAAAAGGAGCCCTTGCTGGACACAACAGACTTGTCAGTCACGTGTTTCCGAGGCCTCAAAGTGAGGGCCCTGGGACCCAGGGGAGTCAGGGACCACACAGAGGTCACAGAGCAACAGCAAATGCTCTTGGCTGGTTTGAGGGATCTGTTGTGAAACGCAGGGCTGGAAGCAGAGTCTGGGTTTTCAAGGGAAGAGCAGATAGCAGGGCCATATATTAAATGATTTTAAATAAATAAACATGGGACACATCGTTTCCACTTATTGCATCTACTGTGGGCAAGACACCATGCCGGGCCCTTACACTCACTAATAACTAATACCCACTCTTACCCCTTACCGAGGGTCACCTTGAAGGGGTGCCCAGTTCTGAGCCTTAACAGGCATCCTCCCTCCAACCCCCGCTACCATTCTCAATGGGAGGAATGGCTACTACCTCCATTTTACAGATGAGGAGACTGAGGCCCAGAGCAGGGAAGCCTCCGTCTAGGGTCCCACAATGCTAGCAAGTGGAATTGGGGCTGACCCCGGGTTGGCCTGACCTCAGGGCTGAGCTTTGTGTGTCTCGTTCCAAGAGGACTCAGGAAAAGAAGCAGAATAGGGTCATGCTAATGACAGCACCTCCTTCCTGAGCACCCTTGAGGGCATATGGAGGTTCCCAGGCTAGGGGTTGAATTGGAGCTGCAGCTGCTGGCCTACCCCACAGCCACAGCAATGCCAGATCCGAGCCCCATCTTTGACCTCCACCACAGCTCATGGCAACGCCAGATCCTTAACCACTGAGCGAGGCCAGGGATCAAACCCACATCGTCATGGATACTAGTTGGGCTTATTGCTGCTGAGCCACAATGGGAATGTTCTGCCTCAAACCACTCAGGGCATTCCTGGGAGATGAGTGCTGGTGTTCCCTTATTAACCCCATTTGCAGATGGGCAAACTGAGGCCCAGGGCCTTGGGCTCACTCAGCTGAGACTGCATATCCATTGGGGCCTATCACAGTGCCTGGCTGGTCTGCTGTTTTGTGAAGGAATCTCTGCCTGGGGAGTTCCTGTTGTGGCACAGCAGAAACAAATCCGACTAGGAACCATGAGGTTGCGGGTTCAATCCCTGGCCTTGCTTAGTGGGTCGGGGATCCAGCATTGCCGTGAGCTGTGGTGTAGGTCACAGATGCAGCTCAGATCCATTGTTGCTGTGGCTGTGGCATAGGCTGGCAGCTACAGCTCTGATTCGAGTACAGCCCTAAAAAACAAAACCAAAAAAAAAAGAAAGCATAGTTGATTTACAATGTTGTGCTAATTTCTGCTGTACAAGAAAGTGACTCAGTTATACATCTATATACCTGCTTTTAATACATTCTCTTTTTTGTTTTTTGTCTTTTTAGGGCTGCACCCATGGCATATGGAGGTTCCCAGGCTAGGGGTCCAATCGGAGCTGTAGGCGCCAGTCTACATCACAGCTACAGCAACACCAGGTCTGAGTCGCATCTGCAACCTACACCACAGCTCACAGCAATGCCGGATCCTTAACCCACTGAGCAGGACCAGGGATCGAACCCATGTCCTCATGGTTCCTAGTCAGATTCCTTAACCACTGAGCCACGACGGGAACTCCCTCTGCAAGCTTTTTAAAGGATGCTTCTTTCAAAGAAAATAGAGTGTCACTTAGAAGAAAAAGTGAAGGAAATAATAGTTCAGGAGACAGTAAAGCCCGAGAATCTGGGCCAGGTTGGGTTAAGTCCACCGGCTTTTAGGAGCACAGCCTGGAAGAGAGTTTGTCCCTTTTACCTGGGCCTGGCTTGTGCCTGATCTCCAGTCACACCCCATGTAGAAGGGATCAGAGAAGAGGTGTCTTCTTGTCACTGCGATTTTTTTTTTTTTAGGGCCATACCTGCAGCATATGGAAGTTCCTGGGCTAGGGGTCGAATTGGAAATGCAGCTGCTGGCCAAGGCCACAGCCACAGCAACACCAGATCTTTTTTTTTTGCCATTTTTTTTCTTAGGGCCACACCTGCAGCACATGGAGATTCCCAGGCTAGT
This sequence comes from Catagonus wagneri, assembly GCA_004024745.2. NCBI lineage: Eukaryota > Metazoa > Chordata > Mammalia > Artiodactyla > Tayassuidae > Catagonus > Catagonus wagneri. The sequence goes on from PVHT021183507.1 coordinate 5,883,367, forward strand.
CCAATTGGAGCTACAGCTGCCGGCCTACACCACAGCCACAGAAACATGGGATCTGAGCTGCGTCTGTGACCTACACCATACTTCACAGCAACGGCAGATCCTTAACCCACTGAGCAAGGCCAGGGATCGAACTGGCATCTTCATTGATGCTAGTCAGGTTCTTAACCTGCTGAGCCACAAGAGTAACTCCTCTTGCTGCTCTGTATTTCGACTCCTCTCCCTCATTCTGACAGACTGCTGTGGCCTTTTCCGCAATTTTTTTTTTTTTTTTTTTTTTTTTGCTTTTAAGATCTGCATTTGCAGCATGTATAAGTTCCCAGGCTAGGGGTCGAATCGAAGCTGCAGCTGCTGTCCTATGCCACAGCCAGAGGCAAGTCATGCTCTGAGCCACATTTGCAACCTACACTACAGTTCACAGCAACACTGGATCCTTAACCCACTGGGGTAGGCCAGGGATGGAACCTGAATCTTCATGGATCCTAGGAGGGATCATTAACCATTGAGCCATGAAGGGAACTCCCTCTTCTGCAATTTTTGAGCCCTGCGGACAGGGGAATTCAGAGGTTTGTGAGGCTTCTTCTGGACCAGGGACCCTTCTGGTCCAGAGAGATCTTAAAAGGAGGTAGGTAAACAGAGATCCCAGTTGTGCTATGGGAAAAGGGTTGGTATGAACAGAGGATTTTAGTAGACCAGAGATTTTAGGAGGGGAGGGGCTTGCAGAGGGCAAGAGGAAGGAACCTATGAGTCTGAAGAGTTTGGGAAGTCCGTGGGAATGGGAGCTGAAAGGAGAGGGTGGAGCCTAGCCTCCGGATCAGGCTGGGCTACTGGGTTTATTTTCTAGGATTGGAGTTCTTGTTTTTTGGTTTTTTTTTTTTTTTGCCTTTTGTCATTTTAGGGCTGCATCCACAGCATATGGAGTTTCCCAGGCTAGGGGTCTAACAGGAGCTGTAGCTGCCGGCCTTCGCCACAGCTACAGCAACGCGGGATCCGAGCCCCGTCTGCAGCCTACACCACAGCTCACAGCAACGCCGGATCCTTAACCCACTGAGCAAGGCCAGGGATCGAACCCGCATCCTCATGGATGCTAGTCGGGTTCGCTAACCGGTGAGCCACGTCGGGAACACCCATCATGTGATTTCTACCACCACATTTGGCTTCTTGTTTTTTCATTCACTCAGGAAACATGCATAAGCACATACTAAATCTCCAGCTATGCGTTTGGCTGTTAATGGATGGGTTCCGTGAGAGGGACTTGGTCCATAGGGTCTGTATCCAGGAGTTCTCAGAGCGGTGGGGAGACAGGTCGGATAGAGCCCAGGTATTCTTGGTGCAGGATACCTGCTTAGAGAGATAGTATTTTGCGCATCTGTCCTACTGCCTGGCCCTTCAGTGTCACCCTTGCCTGGCTAACTCGCTTATAGCCTACTATATAGAACTTTCGCTGCCCTTCTGCCCCAGCTCTGTCTACAGAAACCTGGGAGTTACTGGGCCCGGGTAGAGGAGTGGAAAGATGCCTCCCCTACCACACCTCGAGAGCGGATGGGGTATCCAGTAGGTGCCAAACGCTAGTCGGTCGCGAGAATGAATTAACAGTTGAGGGTCCGCGCCTGCGCGCGGCGGGGGCGTGGCCCAGGGCGTGAGGGAACTAGGCCGGAGGCCGCAGCGGCGCGCGCAGGCGTTACTGGTCGCGCCGGATCATGTGAGCGCGCAGGCGCAGCGCCGCGCAGCCCTCTCGCTCACACAAAGCCCAGACGCGAAGAAAATGGCGGCAGGGGTCGAAGCAGCGGCCGAGGTGGCAGCGACAGAGCCTAAAATGGAGGAGGAGAGCGGCGCGCCCGGCGTGCCGACCGGCAACGGAGCTCCGGGCCCGAAAGGGTGAGTATTCCATGGCTTCTCTCAGGCCGGATACTTTCGCGGCGGCCGGCGGCAGCTCCGTTAGGTCAGTTGGCGGCCTCCTCCAGGCGCGGCTTTGGCCGGGCCTTCCCGGCAGGGTCTGCTGAGAGTGGGGGCGGCCAGGACTGTGAGAGGTGAAGCTGGGCGGCTCCCGGAGCACCTCCAGGGCCGCTCCCTGCTCCCATGCCTCCGTTCTCAACTCCTCCGTTCCCTCTAGGCCCAATCCAACCCCGACGCCGAGGCCTCAGGCCCAGACTGTGCGCGCGGGGATAATGGCGCGCGGGCGCAGAAGCCGATCAGTCAGGGAGTCTGCGACCCGCTAGCCTATCGGATGACCTTGGGCGCGTGGTTTCGCATCCCTCCCCTATCTCCCGGAGTCTCGGTTTCTCGGTTCGTAAAGT
>PVHT021183507.1:5886660-6033345 GCA_004024745.2 Catagonus wagneri
CCTCCCCCCCTTCCTCCCCGGCCTCGCGGGAAGTGCCTCGGTCGGAACCGCCCCTTGCCCCACGCTCAGGCCCAGGCTCAAGTCCCTCACCTCCTCTCCAGGTGCGCAGTAGGTATTTGTGAAGAGATGGAACCGTTTGTTCTTCAGTGTTCAGCTGTAGAAACAAAGTGTAGGGGAAAAAAAGGGAAACATCCTCTTCCGTGTTCCAGAATGTTTTCCATCATTAGGCGGATTCACCCATTTCCAAACTCCGACACCTTTTCGAGTCCTGTTTGAGGCTCGGTCTTGGGTCCTTGGTATTTCCTTAACACTTTAAGGCAACGTCTTGTGTCCTCGTGAACCCCACTCATTGTGGTTACAGTCTCCGAAAGATGCGGAGAGACGTTTTGACCCCGATCAGCAGTTGTGGGGGGAGGAGAGGGGAAGGCTGGGTGCACATTTGATTTCCCACGCATGTTAAAAAAAAAAATTGTTGGGGGGTGGGAATTGTAATATGTACCGAAGGTAAAGTTTACAGTTTTAATAACTTTCAAGTGTGCGATTCAGTGGCATCAAGTTTGTTGGCGGTATTGTGCAGCTATCACCAGTATCCATGTCCAGAACTTTTTCATCATCCCAAACGGAAACTGTAGCTATTAAACAGTAACTTCCCATCCCCCTCTCTTCCTGGTTACCTGTGTTAGGCATTCTGTCTTCTCTGAATTTGTCTTTCCAAAAGTTTTTAATGTGCATCGTTAGAGTTTCTGGGAATTAAAAGTGAATGTAGTTAAAAGCACTTTGTTAATGAACACTCACTAAGTACTAGCCATGTTGCTAAACTTTGGGGTGGGGAAGGGGAACAAAATGCCAATGGTTGCTGGTCCCTGGAAATAAAGAGAAAGTATTCCCAACCCTTTATTATTGAAAACTCTGGAAAGGGACATGTTCATTTAGACCTTTTTCATTACCTAGTAGGGAGCCTAGTAAGATTTTTGAGGGTTGTATTTGGAAGTCTTTAAGATACATTTTATATCCTTTATTACTTTTTTCTATCAAAGCAGTTATCACAGGATGGAATTCTGCTAGAACTATGCTACCTGAAAAGTTACTAGTTACAGATTTTAGCATCCGGGGTACATTTTTCAAAGTTCCCATTTTCTGCTGTCCCATTTCAAAATAGTCATATTGTGACTTTTATTTGACAAACATAACATGTGGGCTATTAGAATCTGAAGGTTTTCAAGACAAAAGAGCTCTTGTTGAAAAGAATCTCAATCTAGGACTGCTTAATAGAGAGTATTTTAGGAAGTTGTCAACACTTAGATCTTTCTTGTAGGGCCCCTGGAAAACTGGTTTTCTGTTTTTTTTTTTTTTGCATTATGAGGCTTTTGAAGAACTCTTTAAATTTTGTTTTTATTATCATTATATTTGTCTGTATGGCTGCACCTGTGGCATATGGAAATTCTCAGTCTCCGGGTTGAATTGGAGCCGCCGCTGCCGGCCTACACCACAGACACAGCAACACTGGACCCTTAACCCACTGAGTGAGGCCAGGGATGGAACCCACATCCTCAGGGATTCTTGTCTGGTTCTTAACCTGCTGGGCCACAGTAGGAACTCCCAAAGTAGAGGTCTTTAGAAAACAAAGCCCATGTTCATAAGGGGAGGCTAATGAAAAAAATTTTTTTTTTTGTCTTTTGTCATTTTAGGGCCGCACCCGCGGCATGTGGAAGTTCCCAGGCTAGGGGTCTAATCAGAGCTACAGCTGCCGGCCACGGCCACAGCAACGCCAGATCTGAGCAGAGTCTGTGACCTGCACCACAGCTCATGGCAACGCTGGATCCTTAACCCACTGAGTAAGGCCAGGGATCGAACCTGCAACCTCATGGTTCCTAGTTGGATTCGTTTCCACTGAGCCACGATGGGAACTCCTAATGAATATTTTTGTAGTAAGTAATCGTGCTGTGATTGAGGTAAAGGAGTTAGCAGGAATGGAGTATGAAGGGGCTCCCCTACCCCCCACCCTAACTTGCTTGGGGGGGGGCAGGAGATGTTCTTCCAGTAGGAGGAGGATGAAAGATGATAGGGAAGAGTCAGAGGAGTGTCCAAAGCGTAAGGATTTTGATATATTCTTTGCATATTCATAAAGAACTGAAACCGCTGAAACACTGGGGACCAGCTGGTGGCAATGAATTCCAGGCTAAGGAATTTAGATTTTTATCTTGAAAGCCTTGGAGGGATTGGAAATGAGTGAAACTAGGTTATTTTTACCTTTGTCTCCATCAGGAGTGGAGTGTGCTGTAAACCTTAAAGGCAGTGGGATAGCAAGCTGATGTGGACCCCCAGATAAGATAGCTTGTTTGCAATTTCTTTTCTTCAGAGAAGGATTTGTTTTATTATGATGAAAAATCTTTTTTTTTTTTTTTGGTCTTTTTGCCTTTTATCTGGAGCCGCACCCGCGGCATGTGGAGGTTCCCAGGTTAAGGCTCTAACAGGAGCTGTAGCTGCCGCCCTACGCCACATCCACAGCAACGTGGGATCCGAGCCACATCTGCAACGTACACCACAGCTCATGGCAACTCCGGATCCTTAACCCACTGAGCAAGGCCAGGGATCGAACCCGCAACCTCATGGTTCTTAGTTGGATTCGTTAACCACTGAGCCACAAAGGGAACTCCTGTTTTGATGAAAAATCTATTCCATCTAAAGTAAGTCAATCAAGATTCAGAGTTAGAGTATATTTTAGTCAAGAGGTAAAAGCATTCATTTTAGAGGAATATATATTCAATTTTTAAAAAATTTTAATTAAAAAAAGTTTGGACCATACCCTTAAAAACCAGTGACTTAACCTACTCCATGTCCGGATTAATCTGTGACTGAATCAGAAAACTTAAAGATGGATTGGCTATTAAAAAAAAAAACTTAGTGTAGATTCCTGGGGAGGTAACGTTAGTGTTACTGCTGTTTTATTGTCGATAAAAACATTTTTAACAATTGAGGAAACGCAGGTTAAGGAAAATGACCCAAAGAGTCGGGGGGTGGCCATCTTGACTCCAAAGCCCTTGCTGCTTCCACAACACCACTGAGGTGGTTTGTGTTTTGTGCTTGCTTGTTTTAATTTAAACCAGATTCTCTGCTTTGCAATGATTTGAATGTTTGCTGAAAACTAAAGTGATTGTATACTAGATAAAAACAATTTTGAGACATATTAAGATTGTGAGCTCAGGATTAGAATGGGAGCTCTGGATTGTTTGAATTCATGCTTCCCGCTCCTAGCTCTTTGCTCTCATTTTGCTCTTTGATTTTATTTATGGGTAGGCAAGGAAATACTAGTCTGCAAATTTGGTTTCTTGTTTCATTTAAAGGTTCTCAGGTAGGTTCTCCCATTATCTTGTTTTGCAGTCATAGAGGTGAAAGCTGAATTGCTCCTTTGGTAGTCTGTAAGGAGTAGAATGCCTGGGTTTCCTCAGTCATAGTTCCACTGGGCTAGTTTTAAAGCCTGATCGGTGTGTGCAGTGGTAGAAGGCTAGGAGTGAAATCACTCTTCCAGAAAATTCTTGGTACAGAAATATATCATTGCCATGGTTAATGTGCCAAGTCTCTGCATTGAACCTGTGTGTGGATAGTATTCTCTTCACAGGAAGGAACTGAGGCCGTGGTAACTTGTGGCGTTCAGACCTAGATGTGTAACTGAGCTGGTAACTTGTGGCATTCAGACCTAGATGTGTGACCTTACCTCTTAGTCACTTGTAGTGCTGCTCCTTTAGATAGTGACTTAACATTCACCAACTGCTGCTTTTTTTGCATGTGAAAACTCCCAGGCTATGAGTTAAATTGAAGCTGTAGCCGTTGGCCTATGCCACAACAAAGCCAGGTGCTTAACCCACTTAGTGAGGCCAGGGATCAAACCAGCAACCTCATGGATACTAGTAGGGTTTGTTACCGTTGAGCCACGACGGACACCCACCTCCACCCCCGCTCTCCAAGCTGCTTTTTGTTAGACTGATTGTTGATTCTTAGAACATGAGCTGCCATGGATACAGGTTATGCTGGTTTTGCTAGTGAAGAAGCAGAGAGGTACAGAGCTTGAGTCATGTAGGTAGTTAAATGGTGGACCTGGAGCTAGGATAGTGGTATGAATTGTGCTCTCCACATCTTAAATGTATTAGATGAGCTCAGGATTGAAAGGATTTCTGTTAAGAGTCATTTTACATAAGGGATAGTTCTCAAGGGAATTTAGGGGTAGGGGCATGTTTTCCCTCAGGAGATGTGATCAGGATTTCAAGGTATTGGGGTTGCCATTTCAAACTATGCTCTGATTGAAAAACAAAGTAATGAGAGTATTATGCATGCGAATGCCATGGAGGCTTAAGAGGGAGTAGAGATTCACTGATTTACATAGTGAATGTAGCAGTCCTTTGTGGAATAGGCACTCAGATCGGTTTTCTTAGTTATGGTCTTTATGGACATTATTATTATAGTGTGGTGGAGCAGTGACATGGTAAATTACCAGTTTTCAAAGAAACCAATCAATGAAACAATTCCAAAGACATATTAAACATAATAAATCTTATTTTAATGACTTGGAAGATTTTAATAGAAGACTTATCTTTATCGATGTGTCGTGAAATAGATTGACAGAATGTCAGAAAAAGTTTTTAATAAATTGGATCTATTTAGAACTTTAGGTAGATGACTGGGTGCCAGAATTAGATGGAGTGTTTATTGGGAATTGGGAGCCAATTAGCAAGGAGAATGTTAGTAATGTTAGTAAGACATTTAACTAGCAGGCCTAGGTAGCTTCCGTTTCTTTGAAAGATTATAAATTTGTTACTTTATATAGAGGTTACAAGTCAAATTATTTTGGGGTTAGGTTTGAAATTTAAGGAACGTGAGTAGAAACTTGAAAAAAACTTGCATAATTTGCATAATAAAGAGCACAAGTTGGGAGTTCCCATCGTGGCTCAGTGGTTAACGAATCAGTCTAGGAACCATGAGGTTGCGGGTTTGAGATCCCTGGCCTCTCTCAGTGGGTTAAGGATCCGGCGTTGCCATGAGCTGTGGTGTAGGTTGCAGACGCGGCTCGGATCTTGCGTTGCTGTGGCTGTGGCGAAGGCCGGCGGCTACAGCTCCTGTTAGACCCCTAGCCTGGGAACCTCCATATGCTGCGGGTGCGGCCCTAGATAAGGCAAAAAGACAAAAAAAAAAGTTGGAAGTGTACAATTTGATACCCTCACTGAATCAGAATAATAAATATATCCATAACCCTGAGAAGTTTTTGCTGCCCTTTTGTAATCCTCTGACTCCTCCTTTCCCCCCATCCCTAGGCAAAGATGCTTTGCTTTCCATCAGTATGCATCAGTGTTCTCAATGGGTCATTGATTTCTTTTTTCCCCTACGGGGGACATTTAAAAGTGTCTTGGAGATATTTTTGAGTTTCATCTTTAGTCTGAGGAGTGGGCCTGCTATTGGCGTCTTAGGTAGAGGTCAGGGGTGCTGCTGAACATCCTACACTGAGTGCGCAGGGCAGTCTCCCACGACAAAAGGATTATCTGGCCCAAAATAACATGTTGCGATTGAGAAAACTTCTTACAGATGAGTTTGTGGGATTGGATTTTCCAAAAAATAGGGATTTATATGATGAAATCGTACCATATGTACTCCTTTTTTTGTCTGATTTCTTTGAGTATAATTATTTTGAGATTCTTCCGAAATGAATGCGTACAGTTCATTACTTTTTATTGAGTAGTACTTCTTTTTCTTTCCTTCTCTCTCTTTTTTTTTTTTTTGCCTTTTAGGGTCGAACCTACATCTTATTGAAGTTCCCAGGATAGGGGTCAGATCTGAAGCTGTAGCTGGTGGACTGTGTCACAGCCACAGCCATGTCGGATCTGAGTCACATATGCCCTACACCTGCACCACAGCTCACGCAACACTGAATCCTTAACCCATTGAGTGAGGCCAAGGATGGGACCTGCATCCTCAGGGGATACTGGTCTGGTTTGTAACCCGCTGAGCCATGATGGGAACTTCCTGTTGAGTAGCATATCAGTGTATGGATATACTACAGTTTATTTATGTATCTGTTATTAAACATTTAGATTTCCAGTTCTGGAATAATTTAGGGTATTTAGTTAGGATAAAGCAATTTATTTTATTGATCTAGGTAAATTATAATCTACCTGTAAAAATGTACTTCTGAAAGATTTTCACGGTTAAGTGTTATATGTATTTTAGGGCTGGAAGACTACTCCCCTAATTTTATCTAGAAGATAAGGGAGAAAATTGAGTTTAACTTTTCAAAATCGTGCTTTTCTTAAACTGTCACATCATTTATACTTGAATGTGTATCATGTGAGGTTTCTTTGAGGGTGGTTCTCTACAATTCTGTCAAGAATAAGGTTAATGGTGATTATTACATATATGACATGGTCAATTTTTTAAGAAGCTGGAAATAGTGAGATAGTTCTTAAGCCTTTTACTTAGGAGGAAACTTCTCAAGAGAGAGGAAATGATTAGCCAGAGAAGGATTTGGGTACAGTAGTGCTGTGCTCCCACCTTGGGCATAACCCATATGAGCTGCTTTCTTGTCGGTGAGCCATGTGATGTGGATTAACCCCAGACCAAATCCCCAGCTTCTGTGGTTAGATTGGGTAGTTTATTCTTAGCAGTAATAGTAGTGCATGGGAATATATAGCCTAGTCACATTGTTACCTGTTTTGGCCTGTAATTATTTGTAACTTAGAAGGTGTGCTGAGCAGTCTGTGAAAACAGGGTGGAATCATTTCTGTCCTGGACCCTGTGTCAGAATAATATATATATATATTTTTTTGGTCCTTTTTGCCTTTTCTAGGGCTGCACCCGCAGCATGTGGAGGTTCCCAGGCTAGGGGTCTAATCGGAGCTGCAGCTGCCAGCCTACGCCAGAGCCATAGCAATGCAGGATCCGAGCTGCGCCTGCAGCCTATACCACAGCTCACGACAGCACTGGATCCTTAACCCGCTGAGCAAGGCCAGGGATCGAACCTGTAACCTCATGGTTCCTTGTCGGATTTGTTTCCGCTGAGCCACAACGGTACCTCCCAGAATAATTTTTTTAATGGCCGCACCTATGGCATATGGAAGTTCATGGTCCAGGCATTGAATCCAAGCCACAGCTGTGATAAAACTGGATCATTAACCTACTATGTCACAGTGGGAACTTCAGAATAATGTTTTGGGGTTTTTTATGTTTCTTTGTTTAGTCTTTTACAGCTGCACCCGGGGATATAAGTTCCCAGGCTAGCCTAGGGGTGTAGCCACACCATTTCTGAGCCCCACTTGCGACCTGTGCCACAACCAGCTCCTATACCACTGAGTGGAGCTGGGAATTGAACCCGAATCCTCACGAATGCTAGTTGGAGTCCTAACCTGTTAAGTCACAACAGGAACTCCAGAATATATGTATATTTTTGCCTTTTTAGTGCCGTACCCGTGGCATATGGAGGTTACCAGGCTAGGGTTCTAATCAGAGGTGCATCTGCCAGCCTACACCACAGCCATAGCAACGGCAGATCCGAACCACATCAATGGACCTACACCACAGCTCATGGCAACGCCGGATACTTAACCCACTGAGTGAGGTCAGGGATTGAACCCGCAATCTCATGGTGCCTAGTCAGATTTGTTTCTGCTGCACCACGACAGCACATCATAGAACATTTATGTTTCAAAAGAAACCTATTAAAATACATTCTTACCCACAGACCCTTGGTAGGCCCATGAGAAGTAAATTGATAAACATTTTATGAGTTGATGGTAACACTCTCCTCCTCATCTGCTCAGAGTAATAGGCTCCTTGGCAAATATATATGTTTGGTTTTGGCAGACTGGAGCAGACTTCTCATGTGGAGTAGACAGGTAGACTCTGTTGTGCAGTCAGCCTGAGGAGGGTCTTTTGTAAGCTTGGGTAGAGAAGAGTAAAGAATTCTAGGAATCTGGGGGTTTATGTGACCATTACTCTCCTTACACATACATCTGCTAGCCTATATGAAGGAGATCTGTTTATTGCATGTTGGTATATATAGTTCAGATCATGGAGGAAGCTGCTTTCCCTAGTTTCGCCTAGGATGATAAGTTTACCGGCTTACCGCTTGGCATGCTTGTATATATGAGGGACCAGAAAACAAAACAAACTTTTGGGACTATAAAAAGTTGCTAACTTTTATTTTTTCTAAGTACATTGAAAGTACTGCAGCTACCATTGATGTTTGAACACACACAAGGAAAACATATCCTAGAATGAAGATCAGCCCTTTAAAAAAGGTGTTTTTTGTTTGTTTTTAATAAATCATCAGTTCTGTAATCTTGGCAGCTTTTGGGTTTTGTTTTGTTACATTTATATCGTGGATCACACAGTCTGCTAGAATCTATGGTTTGAGAGTCCTTGGATACTCAACACTCAGAAAGCAGAAAGTGTTGGACTCAGTGCCCTGAGAGGAACTTTCTTTGGCTGCTGGCTTCCCATCTGTTCCTGGTCAGCTCTCACAGGTGTCTCTCTATGGTCAGAGGAGGCTGAGCTTGAGTAGGTGGTTCAGGGAACAGCCTCACTCAGCCAACGTGGGGCCTTGTCCCCGCTTTGCACGCACTGGCCTGGTCCTATTCTGTGACCTGGGCTTCCAGCGCCATGTCTGGTTCTGTGCTTTTCTTAGGAATCTTTTTTTCTGTTCCACTTTTAAGTCAAATTTGTACCTGTAGAGCTTAGAAAATGAAATGTTACTGTATGGAGGCATTTAACACACTGAAGAATACTACAGGAAAGGCCATGCCAAAAAAAATCCAACCCTTCTTTGCCAAAGGTGGGATTGTTTTTTGCATGCTGTCTTTTACCTACCAGACTTGCTCACACTTGAGTTTTCCTATCCTCAAAGTAAGGGTTGAGTAGAGAATGGTTTCTTTCTCTTGAATTTTTTAAAACTGTGGTAAAATATATGTAAAACTTCCTATCTTAAGATGATTAAGTGAACACTTTAGTGGCATTAGATACACTAAATATCTAATGATCCAGTGAGGTACACTACACTAGTAGCCACTCTCCATTTCCAGAACTTTTTTTTTTTAATCCCAAAGAAACTTTGTAGCCATTAAACAGCAACTCCCAATCTCTGGTAACTTCTATTCTTTTTCTCTGTGTCTGGCTAGATATTTAGTGTATCTAATGTCACATTTCACTTAGCATAATGTTTTCAAAGTTCATCTGGGAGTTTCTGTCATGGCTTAGTGGGTTAAGAACCTAGCTAGTTACACATGAGGGTTCAGGTTCAGTCCCTAGCCTCGCTCAGTGGGTGGGTTAAGTAAAGATCTAACATTGCTGTGGTTGCGGCTTACCTGGCAGCTGCAGTTCCAATTCGACTTCTCGTCTGTGCAACATGTGGCCCTTAAAAAAAAAAGTTCATCTGTGTTGCACCATATATCACCACTGCATTTCCTTTTTGTGGCTGAATAATATTCCATTGTATGGATCTACTACAATTTGTTTATCCCATTCATGTTGATAGACACTTGGGTTGTTTTCACTTTTGCTGTTGTGAATAATGCTGCTAATGGTATACAAGTTTGCTTTCAGTTCTGGGTCTTAAGGTAATTACATATTTTAACTTTCTGAGTCATTGCCAAGCTGTTTTCTTTAGCAACTGTACCATTTTGCATTCTCACTTAAAAAGAAAAAAAATTTCCCTCACAACAAAAGACCACTTAGTCTTTTAGCTAAAATTGGTTGGTCCTGTGCATACCATCTCATTTCTATTCTATGAAATCTTAAAAATCTTCTCTTCTCTTTTCCTCTTTCTGACTTGGAATTAAAGCACCTTGGGCAGAGTTGACCTCTCTCTTGCCTCTGATATAGCCCCAAGGGAGTGTGCGAAGGCCTATGAGAGCATACTTGTCTTGGGAATGGTTTTTTGATGGGTAGGTTTTGAGGAGTGCACTACTGTAACTTTCTGTTCTAGGGGTCATTTTAGTTTGAGTGTCTCAAATCAAAATCAATATTAGTCTTGAGTTTTATGTAACTTTGTGTGGGATTGTAAGCCTGGAACATCAAATATTGTCTTTTTTATATTGTGCTAACATATGGACCTTTTTTCTCTCTCGTTTGAATTCAGTGAAGGAGAACGACCTGCTCAGAATGAGAAGAGGAAGGAGAAAAACATAAAAAGAGGAGGCAATCGCTTTGAGCCATATGCCAATCCAACTAAAAGATACAGAGCCTTCATTACAAACATACCTTTTGATGTGAAATGGCAGTCACTTAAAGACCTGGTTAAAGAAAAAGGTAATGGTACTGGTAGTTGAGTAGGGTCAGAAGGTTGGTGTGTCATCTTCTCTGTGGCTAATTCCTTGGTTATTTTTTATTTTTGTCAGTGGAAGCTGTTTTGGCTAGAGCGTGTGTTCTCTCCAAGCTTGAGAGTTAACCCCCCCCATCCACCCTACTTTTTTTTTTTGTGGTCATATACTTGTATGTCAAACAGAGTGGTTTTGTATGGTCCTTTGGCCTATGAATGATTTTACTGGCTTAACATGGCTTCAGTTAAGCTTGAGGGAAGCCTCTTTGTGTAAGAAAATTTTTTGAATTCTTTATCTTAGGTGGGAGAAGTTTTTTTTCCTTCTTTTTTTTAATTCTAGTGGGAAGGTAGTTTGTTTAAATTTTGTGGATGTCTTCCTGGGATCAAAATTTAGTAGCTGGAACTTGTGCTGCTTAGATTCAAAATTATAAAAACTAGCTTGTGTTTAAAACTGAAGCTTCTCCACCCCCACACTGGTGTGGGGCGGGGGCAAACAAAGTAGACTGGCAATTGGATAGTTCAAAATAAGGCATCTGCTGTGTAGTTTGGTCCCTTCAGGCACACATTGGTCACAGTCCTGGTGTCCAAATTCTGGCCTAGGGCGGAGGAAACAATTGCTGCCACCAGAAGGTCCTAGGAGGTTTGTTGCCCCCGTAGTCTCTGCTTCACTCCCCTGTGTACACCACACGTGTCCTTTTTCTTTCCACACTCTTCTGCTTCTTTTGTCGTCCATTCTTTCCTGATTTTGGGCCCTGCTGGTGGCACACAGGGCCAAAGAGATTGCTCAGCCCTGGTTTAGACAAAACTGTTGATAGAGAGCCATTTGTCTAATGCCTTGAGGTCTCCCTTACCCCTACCCCCAATGGCAACCTAGAATCAAATTATCCTTAAATGGAGTCTTTTTGAAGGACTGAAAGTATTGGTTTTCTGGAACATTCATAATGAAAAGAGATTTGAGCTTGATTTGTTAAATGATTAACATTTCAGTGACTGACAGATGCCACGTGGATAGGCCATTTTGGTATGTGTACTGGTCCTCCCAGCATTGGGTTTTGAATTTATGATTGGCCAACTGCCATCATTGTCCCATGACTTAATTCAGCCATGACATGCCAGAAGCACTGGGCACTGTGATCCTCTCTGAACAGTCATGTAGGCTGCTCCCATGTAGTATTTCTCCAGATAACACGGATGGAAAAACTTTGGTGTGAGATTTGTTTTCCTGCCTTGATCAGCCAAATCATTCCTGCCAGTGCTCCTAGGGCAAGAGTGAAGTTTCTTCTTTTTGTCTGAAGGGCGTGTCATGTGGCATCCCAGATGCAGTGTTCTTGGTTTTTGGGACTGCTGCTTTAATAAAGCTTAGAATTTCTGTACAGTACAGTTGGGTCTCATTCGAATTAGTTTTTGGAATAACTCCTAAATTTGTGTTCTCGTGATTTGGTTGAACTGCTGAATTGATACTTCCATTGATAATAAGGTATAGTAGTTCCAAGAACCAGGAATGTGGCTTTGAAAATGCAATTGTTAGAATTTTGTAAGAGATTGCAGGCCAAATTATTTTTTCATTTTTAGGAGTGTGTGAACCAGTTTTGGGACATGATGGATAAAATAGGTGACATTTTTACTGCTTTACCATTCAGTAATTCAGTTTTGGAAGCCTTAAAGCTGGTAGCAGCAGCAGCCATGACGTTTCTGGATGTAGAAGCAGTTCACCTCAATTTCCTATTTTGCACTGTATTTAAAGTGTGGAGCCAGCCTGGTGGTTTATTCGGATACTTCCAAACTGGTTCTCATATTCCCTTGGCATACTGCTATGAATGCCCTGGCTCAGCCCTTTCAGTGTATTTTTGGTGGTGTAATTTAGAATTACAGGTGTGCAGTAAATCAGTTATTTTTAACAAACATTAAAATGTTCTTGTTTAGAGCTCCCCTGTACAGGTTAAATTAATTACTTTTCTGTTTAATTAAATTATTAGCAGTATTGGATTGTGGACAAAAAGATGCATAAAAGAAAGGTAATTTTTTATGGTAAATTTTATATTCAGTTTGTGAAGTCTAAAGAAATTTATTGTTTTCATACAAACACTTTCTTTAAAACGTTCTTATTTTCATTATGAGGTTTTAAAATTTTTTTAATTCATATCTTGGTGTACCAAAATATGTTTAAATGGTTATTTCATATCTGTTGGAAGTAAGTTTTAAGGTTTTTGAAAATTTGTTATTGCATAGGGGGAAACGTTGTGGATAGAGGCATTTAGAGTCTAAAAGTATTAGTCTCAAGATAATCTCTAAAATGGTCAAACCACAGAGATTGCGCTGTTATAATCCAACCACTATCAGTCTGCATTTTAAGAATCTGTTCCTGTTGAAGTCATAGTCCTTTTGTTTCAGGAAACTGGTGGATTAAGG
The DNA here is from genome assembly GCA_004024745.2 of Catagonus wagneri. Classification (NCBI taxonomy): domain Eukaryota; kingdom Metazoa; phylum Chordata; class Mammalia; order Artiodactyla; family Tayassuidae; genus Catagonus; species Catagonus wagneri. Next base: position 5,899,367 of record PVHT021183507.1, read on the forward strand.
GCTAGAGTTAGTTGTCCTTGGCTTAAAGATCTGAAAAATGCTCTGTTGCAGCACTGCCTATAATTGCCGCCTCTCAGAACTCAAGTAGTAGCTTTGAGATGGTGATATAGGAGCCACGTTTTTTTTTTTTTTTTTTTAAGAACAATTTGAGATTGTCTCATGTAGCCCTCCTTGGAGACTAGTGTGTATTTTCCATCTTTGTTAGCATTTCACAGCATCCTAGGAGATCCTATTAATAATGCATGTATTATGTAAACAGGCCACTTAAGCCTTTTCTCTGGACTGGTGGCATCAAGAAATCAGCATTGCTGATTTTAAAGAGAGAAGAAACGTGTTGAGAGCTTTGTTTTGTTCTGAGCCAAGCCACTCTTCACCACCCCATCATTCTGGGACTTTAATTTAAACAGCCTGTGGAATTGAACTGGACCTTTCCTTGACCTTCTCTAAGTGCTCTGATGGAACAAAGGGAAGGTTTCTATTGTCCTTCCATTTGACCATGCTTATTTTTAATGGAGATATTTCATAAAACCAACTGCTGCCATGAACACTGAAGACGGAGTGAAACAAAAATTGAGAGCCAGTATAATAGGAAATTTGAATTGGAGGTTGCCATACCAGGCTTGAAAAGTGACTTAACAGTCTCACAGGCTACATCACTGCACAGATACTGGGATACGCATTTCAAAGTGTTTGACCATAAGGTCTGGGCGAAAAATTAAAACTTCTGTGAGCAAAAATGATTGATTTGGGGAATTCTAAACTTAAATAGTGTTGTGCTGCATTACTGAGAAGTACTACATGGATAAAGAAAGCTCCCCACTGGGCTGTTTGTTCTCCTGGCCTAACCAGGGAGTCAGCAGCATCGAGGCAGGACTGAGCTGCAAGAGCAGTGAGTGAGTAAACATGGAGCACAGTTAGAGAAGAAAGGAAGGTCGATGATATAGGTTTACTTTCAATCAATCTCAAGTTTAGCAGCAGTCAGTTTAACTTGTGTAAGCAAAGATTTCTTAAGCTCTTAATCCTTCTGTTTTTATTGAATGCATCACAGTTAAGTAAATTTCAAATTTCAGCTGACAGAAAACTGAGTCCCAGAGGGCAAGTATAAGTCCAGTAGAAAGTCTCCATTGGCTTTTGGAGCCAATCTATATTGTGGGTCTGTGGAGCAGAACTTTATTTACATTTTAAGTAAAAATCCCTAACTAGTCTGACTCCTTCATATTTTCCTTTGTTGGGAATTCAGCCGGCATTTTGCAAGGGCCTATTAATGCTAAAGTAATTCGTATCTGTGGGTACTTGGATTGAACCCTGACAGTGCACCCTGCTGCCTTGCTTGTTGGTTTTTGGTCCAGTTAAGAGAAGCAGTGTTGTTCTGCTGTTATCATGGCATTAGGAACAAGAAGGTTTTTAATCGTTTCCTAACTTGTCCGTAAATCTAGTAGTCATTGTTTTGCCATGCTTCAAGTTGTCTATATATTAAAGAAACAAGCTTTCCAAGTTAAAATATGCGTTTATTCCCTTGTACTCCTCCATTAGAGTGGCTACCTGGGAGTTAACTAAGTGATAATATTTGATAACATGCCCTGCTTTTGAACTCCTCCGCCATCCCCCTTTTAAAAATTATAGGCCTTTTTACACATGAATTCTTTTCAGTGAAGCTTTAGACCCTATATGCTTTTTCTGGTTGTTGTTCATTTCAGACTTGTAGTAAATGAGAACACAGAAACAAATACTCTTTTGTGATATAAATATGTGCAGGAGTGTAAAATCAAAGTAGCTCCAAGGGACTCCCTGAATTCTTTTTGTGCTGCTCATCTTCTTATCGTCATAGAAGTGTTTCATTTTTGAGGTAATATTATTTTTTAATTTTTTAATTGTATTTGCTTTACAGTGTTCTGTCAGTTTCTGCTGTAAAGCAAAGGGACCCAGTTATACATATATATACATTGTTTTTCTCATATTATCTTCATTTTCCATCACAAGTGATTGGATATGGTTCCCTGTGCTACACATTTTTTTTTTGTCTTTTTGCGTTATCTAGGGCCGCACCTGCGGCATATGGAGGTTCCCAGGCTAGGGGTCTAACAGGAGCTGTAGCTGCCGGCCTTCACCACAGTCACAGCAGCAGAGCCGTGTCTGCAACCTACACCACAGCTCATTGCAATGCCGGATCCTTAACCCACTGAGCAAGGCCAGGGATCAAACCCGCAACCTCATGGTTCCTAGTTAGATTCGTTAACCACTGAGCCATGACGGGAACTCCTACACATATTTTTAATAATCCATCTGTTGATTAATAATGATTTCTTGGAGCATTTTAAAATAAAGGTAGGTAATAGTAATAACATTTGTCATTAGATTTTTCAAATTTTAGTTTTTTTCGTTTAGGTACTTTGATCTTTAAAGTGGCACTAGGATTTAGCAGTTTTAGCAGCCTACTCTTGGGAGTCCATGGAATCTATGTTCAGGGAGGGAGAGGAAGAAGCAGCAGAATTTTTTCATTAAAACCTGAGAATTCCATGTCTGTGAGACTTACTGCTGTTAATTTAACTCTGCCTCTCAGTCCTAATTGATCCACTCTGGTTGATTTACTCTTTTAAGCTTCATTTCATTGAATATGATCAGACTATACATAAGTTGGCAAATTTTGCCTTCAAAGATTTATTGATAGTTATATCGACTATGCTTAACAAACAGGTCTTTAATAAGTAGAACTAGAAGAGAGGTGGTCTTTAACATTTTTTTTTTTTTTGTAGGGCCACACCCTCGGCATATGGAGGTTCCAGGCTAGGAGTCTACAGCTGCCGGCCTACACCACAGCCACCAGCAACTGCAGATCTGAACCGCGTCTGCGACCTACACCACAGCTCGCAGCAACACTGGATCCTTAACCCACTGAGTGAGGCCAGGGATTGAACCTGAAACCTCATGGTTCCTAGTTGGATTCGTTTCTGCTGTGCCACAGGGGAACTCCTTTTAAAGTTTTCATTATTACTTTACTGTAGGGGAAGAATGAATTGGCAGCTGTGGCAGATTCTGTAACAGTGATTTGCTTACATCTCTGAATTAATGCTGTGTCTCAGGGTAAAGATCAGACATTTATGAATTTATAAGGAGCATGGTTACTATTGATGGTACTTGGGAACAGCAGTACTCATGGTATAACCATCAATACCTGCCTAACCTTTGGCTAAATTGATAGGATGGAGTGTTTTATTAGTGTAATTTTTTAGTTTTTACTAAGCAACTATGCCATTTTGGGGAAAAGAGGGAAATTTTCAGTGAAGTATTGGTGCAGAGAATTGAAGTTGGTTGTGTGCTATCACTAGAATGTTAAGTGGAAAAAGTCCTAATTTCTAAAACCTGGCTTTTTGTTAAGATGGCTATGACCGTGGAAAAAAGTTTGGCTTGGATTTGTTTGTTTCTAGGTTGCAATGACAGCTTTTTGATAATCAGTGTTTCTATGGGCACAAACTTGAAACTTTTCAAATGAAACAGTATTTGAATTCTGACAACATAGTTACAGCTGTCTGAGTTAGGTATTGTGATTCTTTTATTTGTTTTTAAGGTTATTAGGCAGTAGTCACAGCTCATAGGAAGTAAATTTGGGGTCTCTTCACCGTCTTGAAACTACTTGGCATTTTCATTAGCATGGAGACAAGAGCTGTTGTCCTCAAATGGCTGCTGCTGTTGAAATAAATGGCTTTTAACATGGCCTCAGGAATGACAACTTTTTTGAATTGCTTGACCTTTGTGAGGATAACATAAAGCCAATTTGTATGACTATCCCTTGGCTGTGATCGTTTTTCAATTGCACCTACTCCAGAAGTTAAAACTATACCAGTCCCTCCTATTTCCTTTCATTTCTTTGCACTGATTCTCTCTTCTTCCTGTTTTGTGCAAAGTGCTGCTTTGGTCTTGGTAATATTTTAGGAAAGGACAAGGGAGGCGAGGCTATAGACTTTGAACACTTGGCCTTCTTGCTGTCAGTGTTGTGCAAATATGTTACTAATAAATATGCCCTTCAAAATTTTTAGTGTTTTATTTTACGTTTCAGTCTCTTCTTGGTATATTAATTATCCTCATAATTTAATATCCTTTGAACAAAGGAATTAGACTAGACAGGGCTTGGGGCCATAAAGAGGGTTATTTTTACCCTTGTACTGCTAAACCAAATTGAAAACTGAATTGGAGAAGGCTTTACCGTCATAAAAATAATCCTTAAAAAGATGTTAATATAGAGCAAAAGCCCTTTCTTGACTTTGGAGAGTCTGCTTAGATACTGTTTTCTCCAAGTTAACACTTCTAAACATCTCTGGGGGTGGGGTAGTGGTGCTATTTTTTTGGTGTGTGCGTGCCATCTTCAAGTTCAGCAGCCATTTTTGTGGTTGTCTTAGTGGGTTCTGGTCTTGGTCGTCATGAATTGGCAATCCAAACCTTGAGGAAAATCTGCGGAATCTTTTGGAATGCTTTGCCCCCCTCCCGTATAGATTAGAATCCTGAGTGAATCTATTTAGATGCAAACTGAGCTCTTAAATTTGCATTTATCTGTGTCCTTTAATGGGGAGGTTAAGTGAGCAGCAAGATAAAGCCTGACTTAATTCACTGAAGAGAATTCATGTGCTGCTCTGATTTAGTGATATAATATTCGGACATGCTACTTCTGACAATTTTGGACCCCAGTGCTATGTGCAAGAGCAGCCACGGAATTTGTGGGGCCCAGTGCAAAATGACAACATGGTGCCCCTTATTTAAAAATTATTAAAAATATTAAGACAACAACAGAGCATTAAACCAAGTGCATGGCCCTCAGTGCAGAGCCCCATGCGATGCAACAGTTTGCACACCCATGTTTTTGGCCAGCCTGCTGGTCACGCTGTGTGCGTGTACCTTTGAATGTATGCATATATACATTTTTGTAGTTAGTGTTTGAGCTCAGTTCAGCGGCATTGCAATTTGTGTGCTCTTTACCTGCTTTCAATACTGTTTATGTGTAAAACTGTTTTTCTCCCTTCCCCGAAAAAGTGAATCATGCAGACGTCTTTCCTATAGATTTGGATTGCCTCTAGTCATGAATGAGTATTTCAGACAGGGAAATTGATATGGAAATCTGTGGACATAGCTTGTTTGCGGTGGGAGGAAAATCAAGGACATATTGTTAACAAGTTTCACTTACTTTTACTGCACACCTGTAATGCCTAGTTTGGTGGTTTAGGGAATATGGAGTGTTTCTGGGCTTTCTTATAAGGCAGAGGCTCCATTCAAGGTTGCTGATGATTGTTCTAAATTCCCATTGTTTTCTTGGCTTTTCTCCCTTGGTTTATGTGTCGTCTGGAAACTGATTTGTAGTTGGTGAGGTAACATACGTGGAGCTCTTAATGGACGCTGAAGGAAAGTCAAGGGTAAGTGTCTGAGAGTATTTCTTCTGTGGATTTACTACATGAAAAATGTAACTGTATGGTGGCGTGGAATCGAATGAAATCAGGAAGGCAGTGAGTGCTCACGTTATAGTAGCCATGTTTGATTTTGCCAAACATTCGAGTGGGGTGGGAGGGGATTTGCAAATGGAGTCCCGCTTTTCCAAATGGCTGGCCAAAGAGCTTTTTGGTATTCTGTTTGGATGCCCAATTTGGATAGCTGGGGACCAATAGCAGCATTGTCTCTTTGTTAACAGAGGAATTGGCTGTGTGTGAATTATGCATGGAATTTTAGCGGTGGTATATTAATGTAAAACGTGTGTTCTTGTCTAGAAAATGTTACTTTTGGTTGTTTGCTGAATTTGAAAGTTGCGTGAACCAAAGATTCTGAAAAGTTGCCCTTGTGCCAGTAAATTGTAAAATAAATACTAAAACATGAACTTTAAAATTGGCCTAGTTTAAAGAGAAAATTAACTATTTTCTGTTGTGCAATAGAATGGCTTAGAATAATGAAAAGGATGAGCTTAGTTTACGGAAGGGATGGATTTAGGAGAGGAGTATGATAAGGAAGTGATTGAGAACAGAGGGAAGCAGATCTAAAGTTTGTGTGATTTCTTGGAGAACCTGAATTTAGGTCTGCTCATTATAACTTTAGCAGCTATAGTGCAATGCTGGTAATGTGAAGGAAGAGGAGATATAAGGAGCTGAGCTTTTAGTAAGGAAGGCTAGGCAAGTCACTTCTGCAGCTTTCCCCTTAGAAGGGTTATTTTAACAACTGTAACATAAATCGTATTTTTAGTTTATAGCTGTCATTAAAATTTACTACTTTTTCTTTTCTTTTTTTCCCCTTTCCTTGCTCTTCTGACTGGTCTATGGCTTCTTCCAAAGGGATGTGCGTAAGTATTGTCTAGTTACTTATTGGCATTTGAGCCTTCTAAGTTGTCGGACTGGTTTCACTCATTTCCTTTTGACTCTTCATAGTGTTGTTGAATTCAAGATGGAGGAGAGCATGAAAAAAGCTGCTGAAGTTCTAAACAAGCATAGTCTGAGTGGAAGACCACTGAAAGTCAAAGAAGTAAGCTCATGAAACACTGGATACCATTTGTAATTGTTGAGTTGTCCCTATTTGGAGTTAGGAAAAGACAGAAATAGTCCTTGATGACATTTTATGGAGCAGAACAACCTGTTGTCCTTAAGGAGGAGGGTCAGTCACAGGCTTTAGCACACACTCCTGTAAGAACTTCGGGATGGTGACTGGGCACATCCTGAGGCACTGCAGACTCTAACATCTGGTTTGTGTGAGGTCAACTTGCCTTGGTGTTCTCAGAGGCACTCGAATTGAGCCCATGGTTTTTTACCTTTTTTTTAAGGTATTCTAGATCTATAGTTTTTCTCAGTCTGAGCCCATCTTTTTACTTTTTAAAAATGATGTAAATCCTTTTTCATATCTAATCTGAATTGGATATCTTCTCTCCCTGGAGGGAAGAGAGAAGTTAATTCAGTCCTTCTGTTACTTATTTTTATCTGTTAGGTCAGTCAGTATATACAGAGCTCAGAGAGAAAAGCTTAGGTAGGGCTTTAAGTTCTCTTGTGTGTTGAAGGTGACTCACAAAAGGACAGAGAATTAAAGAGTAGTGTGAATACTAGAGATGCACAGGCCTTTCCAGACTTCGCACGAGTCAAGCCTGTATACTTGAAGGATGGAGTAAATACCTTGATGGTCTAGAGCTACTTTTTCAAGTTTGAGGTTTTAGAAATTATAAAACCCATTGAATTAGTAAAATTCAACTACACCAAACCTGTGAAGATCTTATTTCAACCTGGAAGTTCTCTGTTATGTTAATTAATCGTCATCTCTCCCCCCCCCCCCCCCCGCTTTTTTTTTCTCTTCCAGCCACACCCAAAGCATATTGAAAGTTCTTGGGCCAGGGGTCGAATCCTATCCACAGCTGTAGTAATGCCAGATCTGCCATCGCTGCAGTAATGCCAGATCCTTAATCCACTGCACCAGGCTGGGGTAACACGAAAGCTGGGTCATTAACCCACTGCATCACAGTGGGAACTCTCCCCCTTCCCTATTTATTTATTTATTTAGTCTTTTTAGGGCCACACCTGTGACATGTGGAAGTTCTCAGGCTAGGGACTGAATTGGAGCTGCAGCTGCTGGCCTACACCATAACAACAGCAGCGCTAGATCTGAGCTGTGTCTGCGAACTACACGGTGGCTCGTGGCAATGCCAGATCCTTAACCCATTAAGCAAGGCTGGGATCAGACCCGCATCCTCATGGATATTACTTGGGTTCGTTATCACTGAGCCACAGCAGGAACTTCCTTTTTTTGTTGATTTGTACTTAGTCAATTGAGAGCTAAATTTTATACTCTTTCTTTCCTCCTTGTTCTTTTGACTATAATTGTTCCTGGCCTAGGAACAATTGAATTTTTTGTTACAGATTTTGAGAAATGCTTTCCAAACAGCCTCTCAAATTCTGAAGTTTTGAAGCTGTCACTTACTGAACCAGCATGGTGTTAATTGTCACTTGGTCAGTTAAATGTAACCATTTTGTGCTTGTTTTAGGATCCTGATGGTGAACATGCCAGGAGAGCAATGCAAAAGGTGATGGCTACGACTGGTGGGATGGGTATGGGACCAGGTGGCCCAGGAATGATTAATATCCCACCCAGTATCCTAAATAATCCTAACATCCCAAATGAGATTATCCATGCATTACAGGCTGGAAGACTTGGAAGCACAGTATTTGTAGCAAATGTAAGTAAATGGAAACATTGTCTCATAAAGTTTTTTTTTTTTTTTAACTTCAGACAATCTTGTCAATGTGTTAGAAAAGTAATTGTGACATTTGAGAAGAAAAACTTAAGAAAGGCTGTGTTCTCTTATCTATTTAAAAAATCAGCCTTAGGGTTAGGCTTTGTCCCCTAATCATCACTGCAGTCATCAGTCACACACAGGCTTGACCACGGTTCTTTTGGGGCCATGTTTGTGGAATTTTGCAGGTGCTTACAAAAGTGGGTGCAGGGTAAAGTGTTTGAGAAGAGCTTGTGTAGTGATATTTCCCTCATCCTGTTATGTCTGAGTGAATGGTAAGACCTTTGTCATTTGCAAAGGTAAATATTTTTAAAGTCAGGTGGATTGGGGAGGATCTACTTTAGCTGGGGAACAAAATTTTTTAGTGTTCACAAAATATTTTTGTGACGTGACATTTTCTAATGTTTGTTTTCAACCAAAGCATGGCACGTTCATGTAGTAAAAATGTTTTTCTTAAGATGTCTATAGTGATATTTTCTTCCTCTTTCTCTTGATTAGCTGGATTATAAAGTTGGTTGGAAGAAACTGAAGGAAGTTTTTAGTATGGCTGGTGTGGTGGTTCGAGCAGACATTCTTGAAGATAAAGATGGAAAAAGTCGTGGAATAGGCACTGTTACTTTTGAACAGTCCATTGAAGCTGTGCAAGCTATATGTATCCTTTGATCGGAATTCAACTCTTGGTGGATTTAGTTTGGCCTGAATGTTGTATTGATATAGGTTTATGTGGGAAGTGGTAATTTTGTCTGTTAATATTTCCTGTGTGACTAGAGAGAATGCATTACTATGGAAATTACTAAAGGAATACTATGTGGAAATTAGGCACATGTCCATGAGTGCCTGTTTAATAGGGGAGGTCCAAAGAATGTGCCGCTGGAGAGAAATTCAGTTGTTATTTCATATATGATTCCTTATAGGGTCCTGTCTCTCCAGTGGACATTCTGGAAGAAGCACTTCTCTCTGACCATAGAGTTAGAGCTTTGTAGTCACAGGGAGAATACCGCACATGAACACTTGTCACTAAACTCAGGCAAGATTATCACGGAGTATGTTACTCAGAAAACATAGTACTTCAAAAAATGGTAGAATTCCTGGCTTATTGGACGAATACAGAACACTGATGTTAATGCTTTTAAGAGAAGGATTGTTTGGTGAGAAGTGTAACGTTTTTATGAATGAATCTCCATATCTAAGGATTAAACTGAGGATTCCTTTTTTTTTTTCCACTCGAGCATTGTTTATTGTTCGTTTTTATGCTTACTGTACTGTAGGAAACAAATACTTGAACTATAAACAAGACTCAAAATTACTCATAATTTCACCATTTAAAGGGACTGGTAGAAGTTGGGATATTTTTCTCTTTGGTATTTCTTACCTGTTGTGCATGTTTTTAGAGTTGCAGTAAATAACCTTAATTCTGATATCAGCTATGTTTAATGGCCAGCTGCTATTTGACAGACCAATGCATGTGAAAATGGTAAGTTAACAGGGTCTCTTCTCTTTAATATACTCAAAATTTTAAGTCTAGCAAAAGCATGGAATTATTAAGAGTGTACACATAGCCACTGTACTGAATTTATGGATCAGTACAAGTTAAAGGGTGCAGTATATATATTGAGCAGATCTGTAATAGAAATAACTTTTTGCTCCTTCAGATAGTTTTTCCTTTGCATAGTCATTGACATGGTCAGGAGGTTAGTTGAAGATCCTGCTTGAGCAAGTGATCAGTTGCAGAGATTGGTTATATACATAGGTTTCCAGTTTCTAGAGTAGTGCAGTATGTTTAGTTAGCATCGTATCTTTTGTGAACTTAATTAAGTTAATTCAGAGAGCCTTTAAAGTTCTATTGAAGCGTTTCAGTAGAAACGTCAGTCCAGGGAATTCCCTGCATGGTGCAGCGGAAACGAATCTGACTAGGAACCATGAGGTTGTGGGTTTGATGCCTGGCCTTACTCCATGGGTTAAGGATTGGGAGTTGGTGTGAGCCATGGCACGGGTTGCAGATGTGGCTTGGATCTGGTGTTGCTCTGGCTATGGCGTAGGTCCAATTAGACCCCTAGCTTGGGAACCTCCATATGCTGTGAGTGTGGCCCCCAAAAGCAAAAACAAAAACAAAACAAACAAAAAAAAACTAGTCCAGCTGTGGCTGTGCCAAAGATATCAAAGAAAATCGTAATCTAGTTAGGTGATCAGGAAGAAAATAAAATGAACTATAAAGAAATTTTTTAGTTTGGGATTTCCCTGGTGATTAAGAACTCAGCATTGTCACTGCCATGGCAACTGGTTCAGTCCCTGGCCCAAGAACTTTGGCATTGTTACAGGCAAGGCTGGGGAGGGGGAAAGTTCCTTTAAACATTCAGTTTATTTAGTTGTTTTTTTTGTTTGTTTTGTTTTGTTTTTGTTTTGCTTTTTAGGGCCGCACCCGTGGCAAATGGAAGTTCCCAGGCTAGGGGTCGAATTGAAGCTACAGCTGCTGGCCTTCGCCGCAGCCACAGCAACACGGGATCCGAGCCACCTCTGCAACCTACACCACAGCTCACGGCAACACCAGATCCTTAACCCACTGAGCGAGGCCAGGAATCCAGCCCATGTCTTCATGGATTCTAGTTGGGTTCACTAACTTCTTAGCCATGAAGTGAACTCCCCAGCTTAGTTTTTGAATAGATAATTGCTTCACGTGATTCAAAAGCTCAAAAAGCATGAACATTTAGTGTGAGAATCCTGCTCTTTGTCCCTAGGTCCCATCTGTCCCAGTAATATGAATGTATATTTTTATTTTTAACTATGTAAAAGGTAGCAACTCTTCTGTATTTACTCCCCTCCCCACCATTTTTGGCTGTTCCATGGCATATGGAGCCCCAAGGCCAGGGATCAGATCTGAGCCCCAATCTTGACCTAAGCTGCAACTGCAGCAATGCCGGATCTTTACTGTGCCAGGCCAGGATCCAACCCACTTCCCAGTGCTCCCAAGATATTGAGGATCCCGTAGTACCACAGTGGGAGCTCCTCCCATATTTCCTTTTACACTTGCATGTTATTCCATGGTCTGGGTGTGTTATAATGTATCTAGCCAGTCCTCTGTTTATGGGAATTGTTTCCATCTTTTGCTGTTGCTGATGGTGGTGCCGGGAATACTGAGATTTATTCACTTTCTCTTTCAGGATGAGAGAGCCTTACCAAAGGGAGATTTTTTCCCTCCTGAGCGTCCACAGCAACTTCCCCGTAAGTGTCTCAATTATTTTGGCTGAGATTTTGCGTTTGATTTATCTAACTGGGAAAACTACTTGTGCCATGTCATTCTGCAGTTATCTTGACCATTCTTGATTAAAAGATTCTAAAAGTTTTTTTTTTTGCCTTTTTTAGTGCTGCACTCGCGGCATATGGAGGTTCCCAGGCTAGGGGTTGAATCAGAGCTGTAGGCACAGGTCTACACCACAGCCACAGCAACTCAGGATCTGAGCCACATTTGCAACCTACACCACAGCTCAGGGCAACGCTGGATCCTTAACCCACTGAGTGAGGCCAGGGATCGAACCTGCAACCTCATGATTCCTAATCGGATTCGTTAACCACTGAGCCATGACGGGAACTCCAAGGTTTTTGTTTTTTTAATGGATAGGTTTTTCTGGGTGAAAAATGAGCAGAAAGATTCACAGCTTAGAAAGTTTAGTACTACTACCTAATGGTGGGGCAGGCTCCCCAGGATGTAGGGGGTGTAGTTTGGGATTTTTCAAAGTGTGGTGGGAAGAATGAACAAAACTACAAAGGAATTAAAGCTGGGCTGCACTTGGCTTCAGAAGAGCTTGGTTATTACAGTATGGCCCAGCAGTTCCACACCTCAGGATGCTACAAGAAAGCTAAAAACTTAACATCCGTACAGAAACTTGTACACAGATGTTTGTGGCAGCATGGTTCCAGCTGATGGGTAAAGAAGATGCAGTAGATCCACACAATGGAATATTACTCAGCCATAAAAAGGCATGGCGTACTGACACACACTACAGCATGGATGAACCTTGATTTCTTCTGTGGGAAATGACAAGAATAGGTGAAGCCACAGACAGAATATAGATTAGTGGTTGCCAGGGGATGGGAAAAGGGATAACTGGAAAGTGACTGCTTCTGGAGATGGGTGATGAAATGTTCTGGAATTAGATAGTGGTAATGATTGTGTAACTCTGATAAGTCACTGAACTGTATGCTCTTAAGTGGGTGAATTTTACGGTATGTGAAGTACAGCAGTCAGATTTTTTTTTCTTTTTATGAAAGTTCCTGCCGGGCTAGGGATCTCATTGGAGCTGCAGCTGAGGCCTATGCGGCACCTTGCAGCAACACCAGGTTCTAAACCTGCTGAGCCACAATGAGAACTCCCAGAATTTTTATATAGGATTATTTGCAACATCCAGGTGAAAATCTGTCCTATGACAGAGGAGGCTAGTTGATTGGTCACCATGTGAATGGAAATAGTGTGTTACAGTGAAATCCTCGAGTTCCCGTTGTGACTCAGTGGTAACGAATCTCACTAGTATCCTTGAAGAGGTGGGTTTGATCCCTGGCCCCACTTAGTGGGTAAAGGATCCCACATTGCCATGAGCTATGGTGTACGTCACAGATGAGGCCCGGATCCCGTGTTGCTGTGGCGAAGGCCGGCGGCTACAGCTCCAATTAGACCCCTAGCCTGAGAACTTCCATATGCCAAGGGTGTGTCCCTAAAAAGCCCTCCCCCCAAAAAAAGAAAAAAAAAGTGAAGTCCTGCACACTATCTGGCAAGCCCACAGAAGGGAGCTGAACGTGAGCACAGATGGCAGTGGGAATGAGGGCCTACAAGGCCAACCTATTATAGAAGGAGGACTAAGTGGGTGGTTGAGAGCAAGACCTACCTGCATGTGCCGTGCTAGGGAAGATGATCATCTGGGTGAGGCCATTGGGGTGGAGCTCTTTGGAGGGCCAGCCAGTGCCTCCTGGAACCGTGAGTCAAACCTAGGGCTCAACCGTCAGAGATTGTAGTTAATGGGAGCCTGGAGTAGAACACTACTCATCTTCGCAGTTTAGGATTATAGAAGTGTTATAGAGATAGATTTTGAGAGGAAGTCAGTTCTTCAAAAACAGGAGATGGAGGAGTTCCCTTTGTGGCTCAGTGGTTAACGAATCCGACTAAGAACCATGAGGTTGCGGGTTCGATCCCTGGCCTTGTTCAGTGGGTTAAGGGTCCGGCGTTGCCGTGAGCTGTGGTGTAGGTTGCAGACGCGGCTTGGATCCTGCGTTGCTGTGGCGAAGGCCGGCAGCTACAGCTCCTGTTAGACCCCTAGCCTGGGAACCTCCATATGCCACGGGTGCGGCTCTACATAAAGGTAAAAAGACCAAAAAAAAAAAAACAAAACAGGAGATGGAGTATGTATTGAAAGTTAACATTATTTAGAGAAGGATCGCGTACATTTCCTTGTTTGGTGTAATTAATGCGATCGGTTGCAGTAATTACCCAGGATGAGACTGATAGCTCATGTTGACTTTATGCCTAGGGGAGGGGGTTTGTTGAGGGCTGCCTGGCAGCCTTGGCTGACACTGGGCTCCAGGGAGCCTATTATCTGTGGCTTTTGGTCTTCCCAGCACATTGCACAGGGTTGACCTCAAAGTCTTTAGTGCTCTGGGGAGTAAGTATGGTAGTAACCTTGGTGAGAAACGCTTCCTGCTGTGCAGTTTATAAGAATAGGGATTTTAATAAGATTGAATATTGGGAACTAGTGTCAGGGTTTTTTTTTTTTATGAACTTCGTTCTGTTAAATTCTCAGGGCATTTTAAGTGCCTTACACTATCAGGCCTTGTTGGCTGCTGCTTTCAGACCAGTCTGTATTCTTGCTCCCCTGTTTGTGGAGCATGGAGTTGAAGATGGGTTAGGTATATTCCGTGGATTAGGAAGCTTTCTGGATAGAAGATCGGTTCTTTGAATATACTAGCTTCATTGTTATTAAAACTGCGTATAGCAGAGTCAGAGAATAGTGTGCATCTGGTAGGTTAATTGGTGATTTATAACATTGTTTTTCCAGAGAAAAGTCCTTTGGGTCTTGAGGTTGGGAAGTGTGGGGGTTGGGCACATTTGTGCTGCTTACCCCTTGATGCCTTTTTTTTTTTTCTCCTGTCGTTTTAGGGCAGCACCCACGGCATGTAGAGGTTCCCAGGCTAGGGGTTGAATTAGAGCTGCAGCTGCTGGCCTAGACCACAGCCACAGCAAGATCAGATCCGAGCCTCATCTGCAACCTACAGCACAGCTCACGGAAATGCCAGATCCTTAACCCACTGAGTGAGGCCAGGGATCGAACCTGCGTCTTCATGAATACTAGTCAGATTTGTTTACGTTGAGCCACGATGGGAAGTCCCGCCCCCATAACTTTTTTGTTGTTTTTTTTTTTTTTTTTTGTCATTTTGCCTTATCTAGGGCCGCACCCACTGCATGTGGAGGTTCCCAGCCTAGGGGTCTAACAGGAGTTGTAGCTGCCGGCCTTCACAGCCACAGCAACGCGGATCCAAGCCGCACCTGCGACCTATACCACAGCTCATGGCAACGCTGGATCCTTAACCCACTGAGCAAGGCCAGGGATTGAACCGATAACCTCATGTTTCCTAGTCGGATTCGTTAACCACTGAGCCAGGATGGGAACTCCCCCCATAACTTTTTTGATTAAATATTTCTCAATTCACAATTTAGGAAAATAAATAGGTACTCAGAGTTTTCATTGTGTGGGTTGTTCATAGTTCTTTGTAGTTTTCACATAAACTGAAACCTTTTTAGTTGCCCTTTTATACATAACACACACTCCAATCTGTAGTGTTTTATGAAAGGTTACGCCTTACAGGAAAGAGCTCCCAAATGCACCAGTGTTGAATTATGGATTAGGCCCTGGTTTTGCTGGTGGAGGTGGATAGTGAGATGAGTATGACAGCCAGAGCGCAATGAACAAAGGCTCTTTTTGCCTTCAGAGTCATGGTTTCCTAAGTAAGTGGAATCTATCTTCTTATTTTCTCTTTTTCCTTTCAGATGGACTTGGTGGTATTGGCATGGGGTTAGGACCAGGAGGGCAGCCTATCGATGCCAATCATTTGAATAAAGGCATTGGAATGGGAAACATAGGACCTGCAGGTGAGAAGTACAGTGTGCCCTGATTGGGGGTTTCTGGGGAAGTTAAAGCTATTAAAGCTAATTATTGGGATAATTGGGCATTGAGTAGTTCAAGTGGAATGAGGCTTTAATTGGGACAGAATTGATTCCATCCTTATTTATCTCGGATTCATTTTGATAAAGGCAGTATTTTGTATTTTTACTGAATTGAATGCTTTTTTGTACAGTCATTATTCTTTGCAGTTTATCCTCATAAGACCTTTTGAGCTGAGATACTCAGTTAAGCCTTTCGATTAAAAGGAGGCAAGCCAGAGAGTTGGTCTTGCTCAAGGTCACACTATCAGTTAGTGACAGAAACTGTAGGTCTCTTGATTGTGGGACCACAGCACTGCCGCAATCTATTACCCAGGCCCCCTTGGGGTCTCACTTGGTTGACACGGCTTCAGAGATAGGGCACTGGTAGACGCAAAAAGCCTCGAGGGCCTCAGTGCATGACAACATAGTGCTCATAGGCCACAAGGACTAATGATTCAGAGTATTGTCTTTGTTTAAGACAAGAAATAGCTAATGAAAAAGCTTATGATGTGTAGAATAAACTTTAAATTTTGCTTTTTAGCCTTTTCATTTCTGTACAATGAGATATTTGTAAATCCTTTTTAAAATGCTTCATTTTTATGACCTCACACTTACATCTTTCTTGAAATTCTTTGGATTGCAAGATGGATGCCCTCTACCCTACTACTTGTCAGTTCTACGTATCCCTTGTCTCCCTCCCAGATTAAACTCTGGGGCTGAGCCGAAGGTCTTGGCTCATCACCTTGGATGGCTCTACCAATCTGACCACCATATCCCCTGACTGACACCTCAGAGGAAAAGCGGGGATTGGGGGAAGGGAAGCCTCAGTGTTTTTAGGAACTGCATTTTATTTATAGAATTTTACCTTTAAAAAGGATTTTTAAGTTAATTTCTGTTCCCTAAAATAAGTTTCTAAAAAGTCAGTGTTCTCTAGCCTATACTTGATATTTATATTTTCATGTTGAAAAGTAACTGACTTGGTCGTTTAATGACACTATGTGGACACTATAAAATTGAGTCACATAGTGATTATTTTGTTAAAAGTTTAAATGTTGGAGTTCCCATCATGGTTCAGTGGTTAATGAACCCGACTAGCATCCATGAGGACTCTCGGGTTCGATCCCTGGCTTCGTTCAGTGGGTTAAGGATCCAGCATTGCCGTGAGCTGTGGTGTAGTTCACAGACACAGCTGGGATCTCCAGTTGCTGTGTCTGTGGTGTAGGCTGGCAGCTATAGCTCCAATTTGATGCCTAGCCTGGGAACTTCCATATGCTGCAGGTGTGGCTCTAAAAAGACAAAAGGCCAAAAAAAAAAAAAAAAGCTTGAATGTAATAGTTTGTTGAAGTGAGAGCCCCACCCCTATTTTCCTTGACAATTAAAATATATTTGTATTCAGGGATACTTTTGTTCTTTTGCTAATTTGAAATTTCTTGTGCTTTTTAAATTCAAACGTTACTGCTTTGACATAATTTTAGTTTGCACTGACTTTTTCTTTTTAAGGAATGGGAATGGAAGGCATAGGATTTGGAATAAATAAAATGGGAGGTAAGAAATGTAAAATGAAGTAGAAATGTAATTACTTTTAGGTTTGGTTTCCCCTCTCTTTTTTCCCCCCCTTTTCTCTTAAGCCCTGCATGAGATTCTGACATTGGTTTTCAAAAAGTTTGAGTCTAGAAATTACTTTTAGCTGTTGATCCTTCCAGTGGATGTCTTGGCTTTTGGTTCTGGCTTTCTCACTAACTAGCTCTGTGACCTTGGGCAAATCACTCCATCTCTCTGGGCCTCTCTCTCCTTGTCTCTTCAGTGAAGGGGTTGGGTCGGATCAACTTTTTGAAGATAGTGATTTTTCAGCAAGGGCACTAGCCTTTTCCTTAAATTTGTTAAGGTTTTGGCAGAAAATGCCCTAGGTGAAACTTCACTTTTTTTTTTTTTTTTTTTTTTTCTATTCTGAGTCTTGTTAGGCTGGTGGTAAATGTGAATGTCTCTTTCAGGCATGGAGGGGCCCTTTGGTGGTGGTATGGAAAACATGGGTCGATTTGGATCTGGAATGAACATGGGCAGAATAAATGGTAAGACTCCTGTTTATACCTACCCTTTGCTAGCTGTTGGCTCTCGGGTGACCTTTGGCAGCAGATTCATTTTTAGTAAATGATTTCCCCCTTCACCTCAACCAAATCCATTATCTTTGAATTGCCTCAAACAAAGTTTGTGTTTCAGAAGTTAGACTTAATAGGAGTTCCCATTGTGGCTCAGAGGAAACGAATCCAATTAGTATCCATGAGATGTGGGTTCGATCCCTGGTCTCACTCAGTGGGTTAACGATCCGGCGTTGCCATGAGCTGTGGTGTAAGTCACAGATGCAGCTGGGATCCCACATTGCTGTGGCTGTGGCGTAAGCCGGCAGCTGCAGCTCCAGTTCGACCCCTAGTCTGGGAACTTCCAGATAGTGCAAGTGTGGCCCTAAAAAGCAAAAGGAAAAAAAAAAGTTAGACTTAATAGTAGAGAAGTGTTAAATCTCTTGGTTATTAAACTCTTGAGGCTTTTCTTTGTTTCACATCTCCCCAATACAAACAAAAATCTCCCCAGTAATTAATTGTCCCATAAAGCTTTAAAGCTTTGCTTTTTTTTTTTAGCACTTGTCTCCCCGAAGTGCTGCACTGGGGGAATTACTGATCATCTGCTCTGATGTCTCCAAATTGTGAGCAGAGGCATTCATTTCACATTTATATAATACAAAATTTGGTATACTGTTATTTAAATTTTACAGCCTTCCCAACTTCTTTAATGAAATATAATTATATCAATTATAATAATAACTATGTGTTATTTCGTTTAGCCCTTGCAAGAACCACATGATGTGTAGGTACTGGTAACCCCATTTCATTAGAAACTGAGACCCAGAGTGACTTGCCTAAGGTCACAGTGGTTAGTAATGGTGAAATATGGACCCAGGCTGTTTGGCTCCTGAGCTTGGTTTCTAATCATGCTGAGATCCTACCTTTTAGAACTGCCTCCAGCATGGTTGTCACCTGTCACTACCCATGGCCGCTGCGCCACCCCACCCGCCAGCAGGGCTGTAGAGTGCCTTGAGAAACTTGGACTTTTGGACTCTTTGACCCTCACCTGTGAGAATGCTGCTTCTTTCATGCACAGACTTTTCAGGAATGGGAAGTTATTAAGGACTTGGGTTTAAATGCTTCTTTGCTAGTCTGTGCTAACTTGTAATGTGAGGATAATACAGAGCAAGCAAGAACTTTATATAGATACTAACTATTAGACCAGAAAGATGTTCTTTTGGTGGGGGGGGGTCTTTTCTAGGGCTGCACCCGTGGCATATGGAGGTTCCCAGGCCAGGGGTCTAATCGGAGCTGTAGCTGATGGCCTGCGCCACAGCCACAGCAACGCCAGATCCTTAACCCACTGAGCGAGGCCAGGGATCAAACCCACAACCTCATGGATCCTAGTCGGATTCTTTAACCACTGAACCACGATGAGAATTCCTCTGAAAGAGAGATATTCTTCATGAATTAACTGACTTTCATGTGTTGCCTTGTCTATATGATCATAGTAAGGAGTCAAAGAACAAAGATCTGTGTTTTCAGTGTGCTTTCAGGCTTGCCTTTACCTCATACGTGCATGGGATTTTTAATAAAAAATGAGAGTTGGAGAAGCCTGGCTTGCTAAAGTTGTTTGCTCAGAACAGATGGGCCATTTGAAAGGAGATTTGAATTGTTGCTCTGAGGAGTTGAGTGATGTGATTT
The DNA here is from genome assembly GCA_004024745.2 of Catagonus wagneri. Lineage (NCBI taxonomy): Eukaryota > Metazoa > Chordata > Mammalia > Artiodactyla > Tayassuidae > Catagonus > Catagonus wagneri. The sequence goes on from PVHT021183507.1 coordinate 5,918,553, forward strand.
AGAAGCAGATGGAAGTGGTGGGATTGTGCTGAGCCACGTGGACAGTGTCGTTGGTAGCCTGGCAGATGGAATGAATCTGGTGGCTAAAGTTTCAAAATGCTGATTCTTCTGGAGAACCACAGTGGAGGATGGGTTCTTATGCTGTGTTCTTAGATATTCTCAGATACAGACACTTGGGAGTCCTCCTTTTCCATCCTCTATGACAGAGAACACTGGAGCTGTGTTCTGAGATTTGGGTGGAATCAGCTCTGAAGCCCTTGGGCTCTGAGACCAAGAAAGGTTTCAGTTATTGGGGAAAAAATTGATAAAGAAGTTTCAGATTTAACTTGGAGTGGCTCAGTGGTTAACGAATCCGACTAGGAACCATGAGGTTGAGGGTTCACTCCCTGGCATCGCTCAGTGGGTTAAGGATCCAGTGTTGCCGTGATCTGTGGTGTAGGTTGCAGATGTGGCTTAGATCCTGCATTGCTGTGGTTGTGGCTGTGGCATAGGCACAGCTCTGATTGGACCCCTAGCCTGGTAACCTCCATATGCCGCAGGTGTGGCCCTGGAAAGGACCAAAAAAAAAAAAAAGTTTCAGATTTAACTTAATGTTGAGATCACGATGTAAATCTGTTACATTTTCTTAAAATTCTAGCCTGCTTCCACATTTCTCATAGACTCATTTATTTCACTGAAAAGTATTAGGGACTCCCAACTGCATTTTCTGTAGTTATGCGATAAAATGTGACAATTAAATAGTACTTATATACCTGATATTTGCAAGGAACAGGATTAATAAACTAAATTTTCCCAAGAACTTCTCAGTATGGAAGAGGAGACAAAAGTATGATGTATATTTTAAGTCTTGCTTTAATTAGATGAATATAAGATGAAAGAATTAGCCTGTGTTAGAAGTCATGAAAATGTTTCTCAGACCAGTGACAGCTATTTCCCTTAAGGTAGGGTTTATTCCCCTTAAGCTAAGACGTTTGTTTTTTTTTCCGTTTTGTTCTTGGCCACACCCATGGCAAATGGAAGTTCCCGGGCCAGGGCTCAAATCTGAACCACATCAGCGACCCACTATGCTGTTCTGGGGATTGAACCTGCAGTCACAAGTACTAGCCAGATCATTAACACTATGCCACAGTGGGAACTCCCAGACCTTTGTTTGTTGAAAACAGTGTGAAAAATAATAAATACTTCTGTAGTCAGCTTAGGAAAAAATAATGAAGTTACCAAACCCCGTTATGTAGATGAAACCACTCCAGCTCTGTCAGTAGAGAAGGTGTGTTGTTTGTATGGAGGCATCTTGCTGTGTTCTAATGACTGTGCTTATGTGTTAGAACATGGGCATTTGTGTTGGATTTAGTTAGGTTCCAGCCTTTGTGTCACTCCTTACCCCCCTCCCCCATGTGACCTTGGTCGAGTAACTAAGTCATTTGAGCCCCTTTGTTTGTAAAGGGGCAGAGGTGGTGAGAGGAATATAAGTGTGCAGGCTATTTTGAGGATTCCATGAAATAGAGCACATACGAAGCCCTGGACAGGGCAGGGTATGTGAGAAGGGGCCCAGAGGTGGTACGGCTGCTGCTGTGATGAGCAGGCTCTCCTGCAGCCTGCCTTTGCCTCTCCGGGTACTGCCCACACCAGTTAGTGCAATAGCCGGTGCTTGGTGTGCCCATTGTGTGACTGGGATGTAAGCTGTAAATTAGTCTTTCTTAATGGACTAGGTCAGGAATTCCTTTGAGGTGATTTTCTTTCTTAAGCAATAAAGGATGAATGATGGTTTCCTGTAGAAAAACTAAACATGCCGACTTGCTGGTGGCAGTTGTATGTCTATAGTTTTTTGTTTTTTTTCTAAAACCTAAAACATAATGGTATTCCTGGAAAGGCCTAGGGTAATATTTTTTTCCACAGAGATGGAACGTGGCATGGGTGGAGGATTTGAGAGAGGCTTTACCAGAAAGGAGTTGGGAATGTCTCGAAGCTTTGGAGAGCCCCGTGGCAGAGGAATTGGTAAGAAGGCCCCATGGGCCCCACGTGGGCGGGGTCAACCCCCCCAGCGGGTGCTGACCCACCCTGATGTCAGGAGGTTCTTTCTTAGGCATAGTCAGTCAGCTGTTTTTCCTTGGGCTTTTAAATGACTGTATGTTTCTAGACCTAGATTAGAACTTTTGGTCCTTGAGCTTTTTTTTGGTATCAACAGCACTAGTCTTCAGGTGGCTGCTTTTTTCACATTGGTATATGGTGTTTCCCTGCTTGGAGTCAAAACTGCTGCATTTACGTGACATCGTGACTCTGGTCACGGTAGAGATTTTTAAAGTCCTGCTAAGCGGGGGTGTGTGTGTGTGTGAGTGAGTCGTCTTCGTCCAGGGCCCTGTGGTGTTCTAGCTAACAGAGATGATCATGTGCTTGCCTGATGTATTGTTGTGAAAGATCTCAATGAACTGGGGAAGATTCCTGATGTTGGAAGGCCTTGAGTATTGGGCCTGCCTAAATGTAGAGAAACTCTTTTTCGTTTTGGTTAGTTTGCAAAGCAGTTTTTTCTTTACATTTCCTCAGATATCTTCCCCAGTTTTGAGTTCATATGTTTCTGAGGATCTGTGAGCTTAATTCTCTTAAGTAGTGTGGAAGGAGGATTGTCTATTCCCTATTCCTGGGCTCTGAAGTTTGTTTTTCTCGAAGGAGATTTAGAGCATGGGTAATTCTACCCCCAACACCTTCTCCCCCCATCTTCACCTGCTTCTCATCCTGTGCAGACACACGCCTGCTAGGTGATAGCCTCAAAGAGTGCTCAGCCTTTGTCTTTTATGGGACACCTTGAGCTAGGTGTGAGTACTTTAAACTTTTTAGATCTAGTTTGTATGAGCTGAGCTGTATTCTTATAGTTTATAAAGGCCCTAGAAAAATTTGTCATTCAGCTCATCAGTGAGATAGGGTTCTTGAGTCTGCAGATTATCTCCAGGCATCCTGTTGTCTTTGTTTCTTTCATGAAAGTCTGAAATTACTGGAAACTGGCAGAGCCTCTTTGCCTGCCTGCTTTCATCTCTCACAAGTGTCCTATATTAATAAATCTCTATTTCTTGCCTAAAAAAAAGAACAATTACTAGAAACTCTTTCTCTCAGAGTAGACTGTTGTTTGGTGGAGACTTTTGTTCGTTTTTTTCCCCTCTGACCATGACTGTACCTTTATTCTAGATTGTGTCAGAGCTTTAGAATTTGGGGATGAGTTTATAATTTGTATGTCACTAGGTTAATAAAAAGTTACTTGTTGCCATGACTGGCTTTGCTTTTGTGTCTTGGAATGGTAGGGTATTGAGAAAGTTTTTTTTTTTCCCCTTAAATCCTCAATATTCATTTTATTTTATTTATTTTTTTTCCTTTCTTAACGGCTGCACCTGTGGCATATGGAAATTCTCAGCCTAGGCACTGAATTAGAGCTGCAGCTGCTGGCCTATGTCACAGCCACAGCAATGCCATATTCTTAACCCACTGACCAAGGCTGGGGCTCCTCATGGAGATCCACATCCTCATGGCGACTTATGTCGAGTTTTTAACCCACTGAACCACAATGAGAATTCCAGCTTTAAAAAAAATACTTTAAAATTTGTCATTTGGCTGCACATTCTTTGGTGGGGGGGGGACTTTTGTCTTTTTAGGGCCACACCTACAGCATTTGGAGCTTCCCAGGCTAGGGGTCCAATCGGAGCTACAGCTGCTGCCAGCCTAAGCCAGAGCCACAGCAATGCAGGATCCGAGCTGCGTCTGCAGCTTACACCACAGCTCATGGCAACGCCAGATCCTTAACCCACTGAGCAAGGCCAGAGATCAAACTCGCATGGTTCCTAGTCAGAATCTTTTCCACTGCGCTGTGACAGAAACTCCTGGGTGCAAATCCTAATTCGTGAGTACCTGTGGTGAGAACAAAGTGGCATGAGATTTTGTTCCCAGAGGCACTTTCTCCTGCTCTTGAGTCCTTTGCTTCTCTGGGGGTGCCTCTCATCTCTGTGATGAGACACTCAGCCTCGTCCCAGTTCTGTAGTGGTTTTTACAAGAGACGGACTAGTGAGGTTATTTCCTGTGGCAACAGGAAACGACCTGTCCTGACCTGAATATAGGAACGTCATCTGCAGGGCTTGCTATCTCCTGCTACTTTGGTACCTTCTTACCGATTGAGACTATGGTGTCTCTTTGTACCGAGGCTTCCCAAAGTGACCACGGGCAAAAGCAAAGGACTTTTTGTTCTGCTGCTACTTGTGATCAGATCAAGTTAGTTAAAAAGGTCTTTTTACTAAATAAAATCTTTTAGTCAGGTTTTCAGAGTAGTTTCCTAGATCGGTTTTTCAGATTTAGTTCTTGATCTTTTTTTATTATGTATTGTTTACTTGACAGTTGGGTCATTTTCGTGCAACTTTCTGTAATGCCTCCCAATTCAGTGTCCTTCTCCTGTCAAGGTAGTAGATCTTTGCACAAACAAACAACTGCTTGGTGCTGCAGGGATGTAGAGAAGTGTGAAGTCCTTGACCCTGAAGGATGTGGTGCAGCTGAGGAGATGATGCTAAAAGTGGTTTATAGCAGCCCCAGAGATAGCACATAGAAGTGGCCTTGTCAAGAGAGCAAGTGAAGTTGTTGGTTCCCAAGCTCTTGGTAGCCATGTGAGCACCACACAAAGGTGATCGTTTTCTCTGTGTTAAGATTTGAAAAAGCACTACTCTAGATGGTTGATAGAAGAGTTCTGCTCAGAGGACACTCATTCAGGCAGGGGTGCGAAAAGACCATGTAGGAGATGCAGTTTTACCTGAAGGGCCTGAGCTTTAGTGTAGGTAGAGGGTGTCCTGACTCAGAGAGAGGGCTGACAGCAGCATCAGGTGCAGGGGCTTGGAGATGATGGTCTGCCAGGAGAGGGAAGAACAGATTAGAGTTCTAAGTCAGGGAGGCCTGTGAGTGCTGTTGAAAAGAATTTGGCCTTTCTCTTCAAATCAGCGATCAGCTGAATGTGAAGTCCTTTTCAGGTAATGGTTTGATCCAAGTGCTGCTTTGGGAACTAGAGTCCAGGTCTGGGTGTGTTGAGCAGGATTCCAGGTGTCGTGGAAGAAAAAGCCATCCTCCTCTCCCCCTTTTTTAAATTTCATGGCCACACTGCAACATATGGAAGTTCCCTGGCCAGGGACTGAATCTGAGCCACAGCTGCAACCTCTGCACTGGGCCAGGGATTGAACCTGTACCCCTACAGTGACCCAAGCTGCTGCAGTTGGATTCTTGGGGTGAGGGGCCACTCTCGGCATATGGAGGTTCTCAGCCTAGGGGTTGAATAGGAATCAGAGCAGTAGCTGCTAGCCTAAACCACAGCCACAGCAACACGGGGTCTGAACTGCGTCTATGACCTACCCCACAGCTCAGGGCAACGCTGGATCCTTAATCCACTGAGCAAGGCCAGGGATCAAACCTGTGTCCTTGTGGATACTAGTCAGATTCCTTTCTGCTGAGCCACGATGGGAACTCCTGCAGCTGGATTCTTAACTCACTATGCCACAGTGGGAACTCCATAAATCCCAGTCTTGCTTGCAGGCTGGAGGTCTGTTTCTTGGTATACTTTCCAACTCCCTTCCTCTAGCTGGTGGTGTAGTACTAGAAATAGCCGCAGGGCTAGGGTTTAATCTCTTTGTGGTCATGGTCATAATAGGAGATGTGCTTTGTGGGTTTTGTCCTAGTTACTGAACACACTTCGGGACCTGAGAAGTAGGTACAAGTTTCTTAGACCTAGAAGACTATATTCTTATAAATTAACACTAATAAGAGTATTAACAAAGAGGTTTGGGTGAGCCACCAGCAAGCAAGTAGCAGTGTTGCTGTTTTGGACAGCTGAGTATGTTGGGGTTTTTTGTTTTTCTGAAGCTTTGTCCCTTGGCCACACTATTCCTTCCAGGAAGAGCCGGTGGCCTCAGTTTGCTGCAGTCTTCCCTTGCATGGCTCCTTGATAAAGTCCTATTTCCAGCACTGCTTGAGGTTGCTTCTAGCTTTCAGGGTTTTGGCTCTAAGTGTAGCTACAGCAGTATTTTGCTAAAGGATAACTGAGGTGTTGATAAATCTGGGTGGGTGAGTACAGTACATGTGAGTACTGAGGGTTGAGAACAGCCTAAGAAAACTGCTACTGGACCCATTCTTGATCTGACTTTCCAAGTTCAGCTTGTGGGTGCATTTCCACAGGCCCTGCCAACTGGGCCTCAGGCTCTGGAACTACATGGGATCCCAGCATCATGACCCATCATTAAGGACTCACAGTTTTCCAGTAAAATGACCTTGTCTGTGTGTATATTTCTCAACCCCTTCCCCTTTCCTTTTGAATTTTTTAATTAGTAGCATTCCTGCTCTGGAATTTGGCTAATTTTTTTTTCTTCCTGATTTCCTTAGAAATCCTAAGTAATGCACTGAAGAGAGGAGAGATCATTGCAAAGCAGGGAGGAGGTAGGAAATGCTTAGTTTTGATGTTTTGATTTTTAGAATAGCCTTGTGTTATTTGGGATAGTAGTGTGTAGTGGTGAAAAGCATGGGCTCTAAAATAGACTGCTTGGGGTGGGGAGCCTCTTCCTAGCTGAGTGACATTTGACAAGTTACTCAGCTTCTGGTTTTCATACTGTAAAATGGGGATATAATAAATAGTACCTACCTCATGGGGTTGTTGTATAAAGTAAATTAGTTAATACATAGAAGAGGACTATATAGGGGCTTTCTTGTTTCTGATACTATAAAATTATAAATATCTAAAAGTAAATATGTTACCTAATTATAAAAGTGTGTACCACTTAATCATAATACGTTTACTATATAAACATGTGCTCATAAAAATTGAGAGAATTACGAAGAAAGTAAGTATCTGAAATCTCGCTGCTCAGTGATGAATACTATAAATAATTTGGGATATATTCTTCTATCAATACACTTTTTAAAATGGGCACTTAAAATGAATGTACTTATTTTAGTCTGATTTTTTTTTTTTCCCCTCACGGCTCTGAGAATCTTGGTATTTCCTTGGTAACTCCACTTGATGGAGTTATTTCTGTGGTGGGATGATTCTAAAATTCGGTGTGGGTACCATTTCTTCCGAGTTTACTCTGCTGCTGTTGGCATCTGGAGCATAACCTCATTTTTGATGCTCTTGGGTATGCTACCCACCCTCTCTAGATTTCTTACCTATTAAACTTTCTTAATAGTTTCTGAGACATTTCTATTCTGAAAGTTTAATATTCTTAAAATTGTGTTTCTACTTTGCCACTTGGTGCATTGTTATTCTGCTAAGGAAATAGTTGCCAAGAAGTGGCATGACATGTGCATCGGTCAGTTAGAGAATCAGAAAAACTTGGATTTCCTTTTCTAGAATTTGCATCTTGGCCTGGGTTGCTTGATTTAACAGTGGGCTGGCTGAGGGCTCAACTGCCCATTTTTTAGAGGCTGTTGCTGGTGGTGGTGCAGCTTGAGTGAAAAGAATTCTTCGGCTCTGCATGGGGAAAACCTGGTGGTAGTGGCCTTGGTAATAGAGCCAGACCCTCTGGAATTGCAAGCATCACAGGGTCACTGCACTGCTGACCTGCCAGCCTGTGTCCAGCTGAGCCATGGCAGTGAGGGACTGATCCTAGTCCTTTTCCAGAGTCTACTCCATAGTGCCATTGGCTTTTGCCCTTAAAAGCCAGCAAAGGTATACCCCACAAAGTCAGTTGGAGGTTTCCCTGACAGAGTAAGCTTCCGTGAAAGTGTCTGTTTATTTGTACACCAAGACCTGTATTGGTGTTGATATTTGTTTTATCTCTTGCTGATTACATGGCTCTGTAGTGACCTCTCAATGCCATGGAGGCGCTAAGGAAATGCAGCGAGACTGGTTACCAGCAGGGCATTGTAGAAGGACAAGTTGGGAGCAGAGAGAGGTTGTGTGCAGTTCACTTGTCACCATTATGATCCATGTAATCTATTACGCTGGGTGACAGTCTGTGTCTGGAGTTTCTCACCCCCCATCCCAACCCCAGCCTTTATCAATGTTTGGTGGAGGGGAGTTCTCAGGAATTGATGCCTGTTGGTCACAAAGCTTGTCACCAAGCTTTGGTACTGCCAAGGTAATGTGGAGAACATAGTTGACAGAAGTCCTCCAGGATGGATTTTTTTTTCCCTCTTTTAAATGTTATTTTGTTTTGGAAATTTTAACTGTGGCACAGAATTAGGAAGAATGATGTATACCCTACCCAGCTTTGAGAGTTTCTGACATTGGAGGCATGTCTAATGATAAATCATTGTGGGACTTTATTTCTGTACCATGGTTGAGCTTGTGAAGTGTCCTGGTCTTTGTACCCAGGTCAGCTTCCTGGCACGGTATGGACACAGATCCTCAAGTCCCTGACATCTGCCTGTGTTTATATCTCTGTTTTAGGTGGAGGTGGAGGCAGTGTCCCTGGAATTGAAAGGATGGGCCCCGGCATTGACCGCATTGGGGGTGCCGGCATGGAGCGCATGGGCGCAGGCCTGGGCCACGGCATGGATCGTGTGGGCTCTGAGATTGAGCGCATGGGCCTGGTCATGGACCGCATGGGCTCAGTTGAGCGCATGGGCTCTGGCATCGAGCGTATGGGTCCACTGGGCCTCGACCACATGGCCTCCAGCATCGAGCGCATGGGCCAGACCATGGAGCGCATCGGCTCTGGCGTGGAGCGCATGGGTGCCGGCATGGGCTTTGGCCTTGAGCGTATGGCCGCACCCATTGACCGAGTGGGCCAGACCATCGAGCGGATGGGCTCTGGTGTGGAGCGGATGGGCCCTGCCATTGAGCGCATGGGCCTGGGCATGGAGCGCATGGTGCCCGCAGGCATGGGGGCAGGCCTGGAGCGCATGGGCCCCGTGATGGATCGCATGGCCACCGGCCTGGAGCGCATGGGCGCCAACAACCTGGAGCGCATGGGCCTGGAGCGCATGGGCGCCAACAGTCTAGAGCGCATGGGCCTGGAGCGCATGGGCGCCAACAGCCTGGAGCGCATGGGTCCCGCCATGGGCCCGGCCCTGGGCGCTGGCATTGAGCGCATGGGCCTGGCCATGGGTGGCGGTGGCGGTGCCAGCTTTGACCGCGCCATCGAGATGGAGCGTGGCAACTTTGGAGGAAGCTTCGCAGGTTCCTTTGGTGGAGCTGGAGGCCATGCTCCTGGGGTGGCCAGGAAGGCCTGCCAGATATTTGTAAGAAATGTAAGTGGCTTCTTAGGAACTTCTCAGTAATGGTATGCACAAGGGGAGGAGGGAGGCAGGGAGTCAGCAGGACTGAATGGTGGCAGGTCAGAGTCAGAGGGAGGCCCTCAGGAGAGCTGTGGAGATCCTGTGTGGCTTAGCAGGTTAAGAACCTGACTAGTATCCATGAGGATGTGGGTGTGATCCCTGGCCTCTCACAGTGGGTTAAGGATCTAGTGGTGCTGTTAGCTGTGGTGTGGTGTATAGGTCGCAGACTTGGCTTGGATCCCATGTTGCTGTGGCCATGTCTCAGGCTGGCTGCTGCAGCAGCTCTGATTTGACCCCTATTCTGGGAACTTCCGTATGACACAGGTGTGGCCCTAAAAAGAAAAAGGAAAAAAAAAAGCTGTGTGTGATGCTCTCTCTGCCCTCAGAGTTTGTTGTTGGTAGGAGGAGGAGGCAATTTGAGAGCTGTGATAACCATGCAGCACAAATAATGAGTTTTAGGAAATCCTAAGCTTCTCTGACTACTCAGTGGAACAAACAGTGATCTGAAGAACTTGAATTTCTTGATCTGTTGGCTCTGAGAGTTGCTAAATGACACGGCACGACAATTCAGAGGGGAAAAGGGGGCTGTGTCTGAATTATCTGTACTAGATCGACTACCTATAGCTGCTCTTCAGTGGTCCTGTGGGCTCTTCACCACAGGCACTTGTGCATTCTGCACTCTGCCTGATGCTCCCACAGACGGATACAGCCACAAGGGAGGGAGCTTCCTGGGCTAGTTTAGAACTTCATCCAGACAGACTTGCTTTGTTCTCTGCAGAGTCTCAATTTGAAGGTCAGCCAGTTTCTCTGTGGAATAAGAAACCGTAAAGGCACATCACCCTGAGACAATTGTGATGTATGTGACTTCGGATTTGGTTGAATCACTGACCACTCTCTCCTTTCTCCCCCCTCAGCTCCCATTTGATTTTACATGGAAGATGCTAAAAGACAAATTCAACGAATGTGGTAAGTGTTTTTGAGAAAGGCTTTCTAGGTGCTGCCTTGTGCCTCATGGGTGCTGCATTTGAATCACACAGCGAAGCTTCCATCCTAATCTTCACACTTTTCATGACTCCAGAGGATGGATGGGACTTGCCATTTTTCTGCCCATGCAAAGATTCAAGCAAATTGTTGAGTTTCCTGTTTTGTGTCAGACACTTTTCACCTGTGTTCTCATTTCAACTTTTTCTTTTTTCCCTTGTCTTTGAGAGAAGGTAGTGTTTTCCCTGTTTTAGAGAGTCAGGCAAAGTCACGTTTCCAAGGTCATAAGGCTTCTAAGTGACAAAGCTAAATGAAAGTAAATACATCTGAGACAGGATTGCTTTCCACAATAGCACCATTGATTTGTGCCTCAAAGAGCACTTGCCCAGCAGGTCCCATGAATGAGCTTTCACAGGCTCTGGGTATGCAGCAGTAGGCTAAGGGTCTCTGATCGTGGTTTTCTGGCATACCAGGCAGCCATTCTAGAAGACTTACATGTGCCCTAAAGGAAGTTAAGTCATCTCTGGATGAGTCCCTGTGTCCCCGTGTTTTTCTGCCTTCTTTTAAGTGTGTCACATGGGAGCCCCAGTTCTAAAGCCAGAGGTCTGGATCAAGGCTTTCTCGGTGTATTCTCATTTCTTTCTGCTGTAGTGGTTCAGATCTCACCATTATTACTGCTTCTCTTGGTTTTTCTCTCAGGTCAGCTATTGGGCCATTGCCTGCTTTCTATTGGTTCTTGCTCTTGTTCCCCATTCCTTAGTTTTCAGATCGTAATAGATAAGCTGAAAAGTTAAATTGAATCATGTCACCCCCCTGCCTCAGATGTCTGGAGGGGCTGCTCTGCTGACAAGGGAAAGCCCAAACTCACAAGCCCCTTTACAACTTAGACACATCCTGTTTAATCTCCCTCTTATCCCTGAATCCTGAGTTTGCGAGTGCTGTTCCCCAGAAGGGCTCCGTTGTGAGCTTTTAGCAGCAAGGGTCTTCCTTCTGGTGAACTTCTCTTAAGCTGTTTTAGAACTTTCCTGTGAGAAACCTCCAGAATGCTGACCTTCCCTCAGGCAGAGGGAACTGTGGGTGCCAGCACCGGCTACACTGTGTTCTTGGCCCTGTGTTTCTGTGGCTCTTCCCTTGTAGATTGTTTCCACAGTGCTTGACACATAACTGGATGCTTAACTGGAGCTTGAATGAATATGTGGAACCTGGTTGCTAATTAATTATTACGCAGCTTATTTTTGCAAAATACACATCAGACCATTGTATTGGCAACAGCCTTGTAAATAGAAGCAGTGTGTTAAAAAGTGAAGCCTCTGTAAAATTTTCCTAAAGTTGGCTTCACTTGGCCTCTCATAACTGTCTCAAAAGTAAAGGTGTGCAGTTGAAGCCACAAGGAACGCTTATTCAGGGTCAGATGGCTGTCCTGTTGGCAGAAGAATGGCAACATGGCTGAGGGCCATAGTTAGCTGGCTTCTGAGCATTCATATGCCAGGCGCGAGGGCCACTCTCCCTTTTGACTCTGTCAACCAAAATCCAACAGGTGATCTGGACTGAGTGGAGCCCAGACTGAGGCTGAGCTCTGGGTTTGCCTGATGAGTTGTGGTCTCTTCTTCCCTCCCTGTGCCCAGGCCACGTGCTGTATGCCGACATCAAGATGGAGAATGGGAAGTCCAAGGGGTGCGGTGTGGTTAAGTTTGAGTCGCCAGAGGTGGCTGAGAGAGCCTGCCGGATGATGAATGGGATGAAGCTGAGTGGCCGAGAGATTGATGTTCGAATCGATAGAAATGCTTAAGCAGTTGCCTTTTTTAAACATCGAGACCAGACCTCTGAATTTGTATTTTTTCTTGTTAACCATTTTAATTTGTTGGCTGGATGTATAAAGATGTTTAAAAAATTCAGTTGCTTTTTGGGGTAATTTGAATTACTTTTTTAATGACTGGGGTTCCATTTGACTGTTTGCATTGAGATTGCAATGTGCGCAATTTTTTTTGTAGTTGTGGCATCTTGTTGACATCGAATATGACTTTGATAATAAATACCAGTTCCTGAAAGCTGCTTGCTTTGGCGTGTGTGTTGTGATTAGGGGAGCTAGAGCCACTCAGTCTCCTTTCTACCTTTGGGGTGGGAGGCCACTGGCCCCAGACACTTCAGAAAAGTCTCCTTATAGAAACCAAATCCAGTGAACTTCAGTCCCCCGATGATGCTATTGGAGCACTTGGCTGTCAGAAACATCCTGTGTCTCTCCAGGGTAGTATTCTTGAGCCACAGATTCTGCATTAGGCTGTTTTCCACTTTGGCTTTTGTCTCAGTCAGCTTTGGCTGCTGTAACAAACATTCGTTTCTCACAGTTGTGGAGGCTGGGAAGTTCAAGATCAAGGTGCTGGCAGATTGAGTGCCTGCTCAGGACCCGGTCCTGGTTCATCAGTGGCAACTTCTGGCTGTCATCTCATGTGGCCCAAGGGACCAGGGGACTTTCTCAGACCTCTTTAAAAAAGCATGAATCCCATTCATGAGGCCTCTGCCCCCATGACCTAATGGCTTCCCCAAAGGCCCTACCTCTCGGTATCATCACATGGAGAGCATTCGGTTTTCAACACAGGAATTTTTTCCGACAATATTTATGTCAGAGGTTCAGACTGAACTTGATACTTGGACCCTATCAGAACTAAGTAATACTCTCCCCAAGGTGTGACCTCATGCATAGGTCCACTTGGGCTAGACAGCTGACTGTAGTCTGTGGGGAGGTGCAGCTGCTGCTTGTCATGTGGATGTGGAGGGTTATAGACTGTCGCCTTTCCAGTCTGAGTGGCAGCTGACATGGGGTGCCATCACAGGGACTCCCACCTCAGAAGTTTCGCAAGGTGCCAGCTCCCTTGCCACCTTCCCCGATCCACGTTTCTCCTTCCTGGTCCTGTCCTTGAAGGGTGAGACCTTGGAGGAGGGAGGTGACCCCAGAGGTTCCTGAGTGTTTGATCATGGCTCTAATGTCTGTGCCCATCAGGAGGGAAAGAGAAGACAAGAAACAGGAATCGCTTTAAGGAAGGGCTTTATGTGGTCTGTGTACGTGGTCAGACAGGACCCCAGGCAGTTCTGTGATGGCCACGCTGAGACGCTGGACTGGTTTGTTGTCCTGGGTCCCCACACCAGCAGGTGTTACTGTCCGCGGGGCAGTGGTTGGCTCTCCAGAGGATCTGTCGAGGAGCGATTTCAGTGACCCTTGCCCCCTAAGCAGAGAGCCACTGGGGGAGTGGGATGGGACCTTACCCCTCCGAGGCACTGTATCCCCTCCAGTCCACCCAGGGCATCTACGTACCCCAGAAGCCGACGTCGTCATACACCTCTGTTTCCCTGGTGGAGAGCATAGTCGGGTCGGCAAGGGTCACCCCGACCCGTGACAACCCCGCCCATCAGGGCCAGTACTCACAGCGGCAGGAGAGCTGTTCTGGGCACGTAGCCGTCTGTGAAGAGAGAGCAGCGATGGTCAGTTCTCCCTCCCTGACGGTGACCCATCTTCCCAGGGCCGCCTGGGTTGAGCTCACTCACACTTGCCCTTGGTGTCCCGGCATAGCATCTCCTCCTTGCTGGTGAACTCAATCACCTCCAGTATCTCCCCACGCCGAATTCCCAGGTGCTTGCCACCCCCACGTCGCGTCTTGGCGTTGGGGTCGACCATCATCCTTGTCAGAATGACGATCTCCCCCTCAAACTGGGGAGGAAGAGGTTAGTGTTTCCGCTTGTGCCGCCACCCGGAGAACCCCCGGCTGCTTTCTAGGGATGGAATTTACTGGGCCTCAGTCAACTGGGGCTGAGCCCAGCCCTCCCAGGACTCTTGCTTTGCCTGGGGTTCACACCTTGAACTTCTTCCGGAACTCCCGCTCGGCTTTCTCAGCCTTCCGGATCTGCTTCAGGGACTTCAGGTCCTCGGGTGGTAACTGCTGTTGCTGGGGAGGCTTCTTCCTGAGCCCCTCAAGGAATTGGGTGCTTGTGAGCAAGGTGTGCTTCTGGGAAACACGCTTCTACTGTCCTCCCCAGGCTCAGCCCCACCCTGCCCCACTCCCTTTGCCCTGTGGTACCTGGGCTCTGGGTCTTGTGGTGGCCTCCTGGGGGCTTGCTGGGTAGAAAGCACTTCATCTGGGACAGTCAGAATGCCGACTTAGGGCAGGGCCCGTGGGTTTGGCCTCTGGACCTACTGGCCTGATCTTTCCTGTGTTAATTCTCATGACATGGGGTGTGGGTGTGGGCAGCGGGGGCCCTCCCCGCCCTTTCCCCAGGCCTTTCTCATGGGTTGTGAGTTCTCTTTCATTTTCTTCACTTCTGTCACACGTTAGGCATGGGAGAAACTGTTTATCACTCATGGCAGCTTTGTTGATGACTGTCATCCCAACTTGCTGAGGAGGAAGTAAGGGTTCAGAGAGGTAAGAGCCTGCCCACAGCCACCCAGCTGCTAAAGGTGGAGGCAGGATTCATCTGTGGGGTTTGAAGCCATCTCACGCCTGCCTGGTGGAGCAGGTGGGGTTCTGGGAATTGCAATGCAATTTGGGTCAAAAAAATAAGGTGGGGGAAAAAAAACATTTCCTAGAAAACAGAGATCCACTTCTGGAAGGGGCTGCTGGGATGGGATTCTTGGGCTGGCCTGGCTGATGATGAGACTCTAGAGGGTCTCCCAGGTGAGGCTGACTTTCTTGTTTTTTTGTCTTTTTGCCTCATCTAGGGCCGCACCCGCGGCATGTGGAGGCTCCCAGGCCAGGGGTCTAACAGACCAGAGCCACAGCAACGCGGGATCCAAGCCGCGTCTGCGACCTACACCACAGCTCACGGCAACGCAGGATCCTTAACCCACTGAGCAAGGCCAGGGATCGAACCCGCAACCTCGTGGTTCCTAGTCGGATTCATTAACCACTAAGCCACGACAGGAACTCCCGAGGCTGACTTTCTGGCAAATGACCAGCTTTCCAGGTACGAGCACTGTTGGCCCAGGGTCTTGACTTACAGTGAGACCCCCCATAAACCCCAAGTGAGTGAAGGATACAGAACCTGAAGCCACCAGCTCTTTGCATTCCTCTCTGGATGACGACCTTTCAGGCCAGCAGACCCTCCCCTTGGACTGCTGATGGGTATTCGCATGGCGCATTCCCACCCCTCCCCCCTCCAGCTGCTGCGCTGGCCTACACTTTCGGTCCCATCCAGAACACTCCCTGTCAAGCTCCTCCCAGACATCACCCAGCTGGGAGCTGGGAGTGGGCTTGACTTTGTCTCATAGCCCCTACAAACCTGCCGCAGCCGGAGAGCGCAGGGCAGGGCAGACCCTGGTGTGCCCGTGTCCCCAGCCTCCTGGCAGTGAGATCCTGAGCTGTCTGCCCTCAGGTCCTGGGAAAGAGCTGGGGTGACCCCTCCAGAGGAGCTGTTCAGGGAGCCTCTAGTGGGGCTGCCACTGCTCTGAGGGAGGCAGAGGTGCCAGGGGCCGGGCGGGGGGATGGGGTAGCCCAGAACCCTCAAATTGAGGGCAGACTTGTAAAAGGCAAAGCAGCTTTTGGGACAATCCTTACCACGAGTGAGCCGAGCACTACTCTGCGTCTGGAGAAGGGCGAGAAGGTCTAGGGAAGCTTGTGGAATCTGATGGGGATCTTGAACAATGACCGGCATGGGATGGGGAGACGGTTGCTCAGTGGCTGGGATGGTGGGCAAAGCTAGGCTGTGCCCGATCTAGTTGGGGTTGGGGGCGGGCCATGCCTGCAGGCTTGCTGGAAGCGGGGTGGCCGGAGGTACTCCCGCCACACGCCAACATCCCCAAGAGTGGCCCGAGCCACAGAGCCTCCCTGGGGCGGAAGCAGGAGAGGCCCTGTCAGGAAGCTCTGTGCTAACTGGGGTGTTGCAAGCAGCCCCTGGGGAAAGCCTAGGAGAAGCAGAAGGGGCCCGGGAAGGAGTGTCGGCTGTTGAGGCAGCAGACTGGGGAGGCTGGCGGGAAGGAGCAGTAGCATCCCAATGGCCACCCCTGCAGGAGACCCTTCCTAAGGCAGGACAGGGAAGCAGCCTGGGAGCAGAGGGCCTGGGCTCCTGTGTAGTGGCCGTGGGAGCTCTGGGGCAAGTCACTTCTCGTGGCCTCAAGCTTCCACTTCTGTAGTTCGGGCATGACACCGCCTCGGGGGTCGTGCACATTCTGGGAAAGTGCTGGCATGGGGCCGTTTTTGTTAGCACACAAGCTTGGTGAATGCAATATCCCCACAGCTACGGCTGATTGGCCTCCGTCCTGCTCTTCAGGAGCAGAGGCCTAGAAGAAAGGAGAAGGGTCCAGAGCGCAGGGAGTTGCCTGGAACTGCAAACCTAGGAGGGTCTGCCACAGTCTCTCTCCAGCCTGTACCTCAGATCTTAGGCCCAGGTCCTGCCTGTCCCTCAGGCACCTCCTCCAAGACCACAGGTGCCCATGCCTTACCCTGTACCCGGGTGCAGGCTCAAAATCAGGGCCCCATCCCTGTCACGAGATCTCTTGCTCTCGCCTCTGGTGATAGACCACTAAGTCCTCTTGCTCCTTTTTGCCTGATTCTTGCACTGCTCTCCACGTCTCCCGCCACCTGCCTTCTGGCCTCTGGGCTGCTCTAACCCGCACTGTCCTGCCCATCAGGAGCTGGCCTGACCTTTCTGAAATGAGGCACTCCTTTCAGTCCATCAAAGATATGGATCGTCACTTGGCCTCACACGGGCAACATGGCAGAAAACGCCCTTGTAATATCTGTTCCCCAGGTGCCTTGGCAGACTGATCTGGCTGAGGGCCCGGCCCTGTCACCAACACACCTCTGCCCTTGGTGCCGGGTCTGGAGTCATCTGTGGTCTCCACGTCGTCGTACAGCTCGTAGACTTCATCCGGGTTCCTGTGGTGGTGGTGGGGGGTATATCTGCGATGAGGGCCTCTTGCAGCCCCGTGACCTGTGCCCCTGCCCCCAACTCCCAACACTCACGCTGGGATGTCTGCAGGCTGTCGAACCTGGAAGTGGATCCCAGCAGAAGGGCTCCTAGGCAGAGCTGTGGAGAGAGGAGGGCGGCAGGGAGGGAGGCAGGCCCTGCTGGGGAGCCTCTGCCCCCGCTTTCTGCCTGGGCTGCCCCGACCCACCTGTGTCTGCCGCCGAGGTTCTCCGAAAGCCCTGGATGACTCTGGGGCCCGGGGGCAGTGGGGGCTTGGCTGGAGGTGGACCCAGGCTGCTGATGGGGGGCAGAGGCCTCCGCCGGGGTGGATGGCCAGATCTGAGGCCCAGCCTTGACCCAACACTGCGCGTGAGAGCTGATCTCTGCTGCCTGATTCCAAAGCCTGGGCCGAGCGGGAACCGAGGGCCAGAACCCGCAACCGCCGTGGGCAGTGAGCTCTCGGAAACTGAGCCAGGGAGTGGGGGCTTTCTAGGGAGGTCACCGAGGAACGCGGCCTGCGGGCGCTTCTTGGGCAGAAGACTGGCCTCAGGCTGTGAGAGCTTGCGGGGCTGCCCCTGGCTCTCGGGCTGCAGAAACTTCTGGGGGAGCAGGTTGAACTCAGGCTCCGAGGATGTCCTGGGGAGGCCACCCAGCTCGGGCGGCGGGGGCTTCTTGGAGAGCGCTTCGAATTCGGACTGCCTCAGCCTCTTGGGAAACACACTGACTTCGGGCTCTGAGGACGTCCTGGTGAGGTCACCGAACTCGGGCTGCGGAGGCTTCTTGGGGAGGTCGCTCGGCTGAGGCCGTGGGATCTTCCTGGGAAGTGTACTGAAGTCGTGCTGCGAGGGGTGGGGCTGGTGCTCACCGGACTCGGGCTTTGAAGCGGGTGCCTGAGGGGCCTCGGTGAACTCGGTCTGTGGCAGGGACTTCTTAGGATGGCCGCTGACCTCAGAAAGCAGGGGCTTTCTGAGGTTTGCGTTGAACTCAGGCTGCGGGGGCTTCTTGAGGATACTGAAGTTGGGCTGCGAGGAGTGGGGTTGGGGCTCACTACACTCAGGCTTTGAGGGGGGCGTCGGAGGGACCTCACTGGACTCAGGCTGCAGCAGGGACTTCTTAGGGAGGCCACCGACCTGAGGCTGTGGGGGCTTTCTGGGGACCACACAGAACTCAGGCTGCGGGGGCTTCTTGGGAAAGGCACTGAACTCGGGCTGCAAGTGTTTCAGGGTAGCCTCATTGGGCTCTGGCTGGAACTTCCTGCAGAACTTGGGTTCTGCGGGGGGTCTGGGGGTGTTGCTGAGCTCAGGCTGAGGGGGCTTCTGAGGGGCCTCCCCGACCTCAGGCTTCGGGGGCTTCCTGGGGAATGGAGTGGCCTCAAGCTGTGGGAACTTCTTGGAGAGGTCACTGGACTCAAGTTTCGAGGGCTTCTTGGGCAGATCAGTGAACTCGGGGTGCAGGGGCTTCTTGGGATGCTCGCCCAGCTCAGGCTGCGGGAACTTTTTGAGAAGTTTGTTGAACTCGGGCTTCGGGGGTTTTGGGGGGTGTTCACTGGTCTCAGGCTGAGACACCTGGAACTTTGCTTGAAGGCTCCGAAAGTCCTGATGACTCCCCTAGGGGACACAGAGTCAGGCAGGGACTCATACATCCACGTGGAGAGACGGACGTGGGGACATGGTCGCAGACACACACCCCCTTTCCCTGACTCCTGTTCCGTTAGCTTCTCTTGCCAACTTCTCCCCTTGACCCTTCTTCTCTGTGGGCTGAAGACTCCCATGTTTTTGTCTCCAGTGAGTCCAAGGCTCCGCTAAATTCCTGCAACCTTCCAACCTCTCCACTGAGGCCCAGAATGCGTGCGCCCAACCTCACCCCGCCCAGGACGCGAGCTCCTGGTGCCACGGCAGCCTGCCGCTCCCACAGCCCTCCCTTCAGTCGGTGGAGCCTCCTTGAGCCCCTCCTTTCCTCCGCAGGCCTTTCTTTTTTTCTTCTTTTTTTTTTTGGCTTTTTAGCGCTGCACGGTGGCATATGTAAGCTCCCAGGCTAGGAGTCGAATTGGAGCTACAGCTGCTGGCCTACACCACAGCCACAGCAACATGGGATCTGAGCCACATCTGCGACTCACACCACAGCTCATGGCCTCGCCGGATCCCCAACCCACTGAGCAAGGCCGGGGATCAAACCCGCATCCTCATGGATCCTAGTTGGTTGCGTTAACTGCTGAGCCATGAAGGGAACTCCAGGCCTCCCTTTTCTGATGTCAAAATGCATTTGGAATCCAACCCCTTCTTACCGCCCGCGCCACTCTCCTGGGTCAGAGGAAGCCTCCCAGGGGAGGCACCTTCCCCTGTGGCCTGAATTATTTAACAGGCTCCTCCTTGCTCTCCTGCCTGCCCCCAGCACCCCAGCCCCTGCTCAGTCCCCCCTACAGCAGCCAGAGGAGGCCCGTAAACCCTAAGTCAGTTTGTTCTCTTCCGCTCAAAATCGGGCAGTGCTCCTTCATTTCCCCACAGGAAAAGCTAAAGATGTCACGAAGGCCCCAAATGTTAGATCCCACATCCCCTACTTAGTCGCTGCCTTGGCCTCCCTCCCCCCAGCCCTAGGCCCCTGCCTGGGACACTCTCCTGACCTCAAGGGCTGCCTCCTCCCCCAGGTCTCTGCTCCCAAGTTCCTTATTAGAGAGGCCTTGCTCCCAGACCACTTGAGTTGAAGAAAAAAAAAAAGGGATTCCCCCTTCCCAGTACCCTCCATCTTCCCCGGCTGCCTGATTGTCCTCCTAATAACTACCTTTCTGTATCAATTTATTTTACTTAATAATTGGGGAATGGAGTAGCCTCAAGCTGTGGGAACTCCTTGGAAGTTTCACTGGACTCAAGTCTGGGGGCCTTCTTGGGAAGATCAGTGAACTCGGGCTGCAGGGGCATCTTGGGGCACTTGACTGTTTTGTTTGGGGTAGGTCTTTTTATTTTGGGGGTACCCCTACTCCCCCTCCCCCCAGCCCCTGTGGAACGTCACCGCCACGAGGGCAGCAGCTTGCCCCGCGCGCTGCGGTGCTCCCAGTGCCTGGCGCACGGCAGGATGCCCAGTTACTGTTGAAATAAAGAACACTGAGGGCACAGAGACGGGCATATACTCAGCCATGTCCGGTCAGACCATCACTTCCCACGTGGACACACGTGGAGGGACACTGAGAGGCCTGGAGGCAAATGTGGGCACAGGACCTCACAGTCCCGGAGGCCCGCGAGGACCAGCAGGCAGGCCCCCGGGCACGGGCGCAACCATGGCGGGCACACTAGGTCAGCTCCAGGTACTGTCTGGCCCCGCCTCTCACCACCAGTCACAAACAGGACACCCACAGGCCAGGCCCGCTCTGAGTGACAAATTCCCCCGGAGATGGCCCTGCCACAGGCCCCCAAACCTGGCTCCACCTGGGGTCCAGGAGCTTGGGGCGAGGGAAGGGCAGGACCTCGTGAACTTGGCCCCACTTGTGCCTCACTGTCCCCAAGTCGAGAGAACAAAGAAAGGTGGCGATTCCTATCAGGGGCCTGAAAGGCCTCTGTGAAAGCCCCCCTACCCCGTGGTTGGGGCAAGCCTCCCCCTGGTGACCCCCCAGGGCCAGAGAAATCCGAGTCAGCAGGTCATGCCTTGGGGGATGGCTGGGGGGAGGGTGGCGGGCAGTGGGTGCATGACCCACTTTGTCACCCACAGGAAGCCCTTGCCGCTCACCATGGCTGCCTGTGACCAGGTCGCTGTTCATGCTGACCTGGGGGTTGGGGAGTATTCTGGGCAGCCCCCCATCCCCCTTATAGCTGTGGTCTCAGCCTGGCACAGGCCCCTCGGAGCCTGAGCTGTCCCAGAGGTGGGTCCTGACTGCTGCCCATTTCTGGCGTTCGGGTCTGTCGTTCCCATGTCCCAGACAGATTTCCTGCCCCTCTGCCGCCCCCGCTTTTGGAATATGCCCGCCAGTGTCCACCTGTGGTACCCCTCGCCTCCGGCCGGCCCGCGGGGCACACTCCCAGGGCTTGGAGACTCACCATGGCTGCAAGGTGGGTGACAGGCCACGGGGCGAGTGGGATCCAAGCCAGAGCCACCGCCTTCAGGAAGTGACTGTGGCTTCTGCTCCACAGGCCCCGGGCCCCACGGGGTGGGGTCTGCTGGCCAGGCGGGGAGGGCAGAGGAGGAAGGAGAGGAGGCGGGGACAGCCTCGGCTGGTCCTCAGCTCCAGCCCCCTACCCCATGCCCTGCTGTGTGCTGACTTCCTGATTCCTGTGCCAGACCCTGAGGGCCTTCTGCCAACAGAGGCAGGCCAAGGCCAAGTCCAGCCAGGGCCTCCGTGGTAGTTGGGGGGCAGTTCTCAGTGGGACAAGGACGTGGTCAGCTCTAGACCAGGAGAGCCAGCAGCCGAGCGAGTCTGCTATGTGAGGCCCTCCTACTGGCTCTTGTTGCTTCAATCCCCCTTCCTCATTTCAACACTTCCCCTTGCTCCGATTTCCAGCTCAGAGCAGGACTTCCTTGTTACTGGAGAGACAGAATACGGGCCGGGGGCCTGGCCAGGATGGCAGATTTGGTGGAGTTGGGGGGTGGGCGGTGTCCAAGGCCTTTCCCCTGGGAGAGGGAAGGAGTCGGAGGACCCCCCCCCCAGGCTCCCAGAGTTATGATAAGGGAGGGAGGAAAACGGGGACAGTTGGGAGGCCAGCGAAGAGGGGGTGAAGGTGGTGGGCACAACCAGCCCTGTAAGGGTCAGGCCCGGCCAGACAAGGGTAACCCTGACGGCCGAGCTCAGGGACCGGGGCTCGGAGAGAGAGGGAGAAAACACCAGGGGCAGGCTGCGGCACTGCAGTCACTAGAGGAGTTTATAGGAAGGCAGAAGCTGGCGTTCTTTGGTGGCCCAGTGGGTTAAGGACCCAGCATTGTCACTGCAACGGCTCAGGTCACTGCTGAGGCCTGGGTTCGATCTCTGGCCCTGGAACTCCCACGTGCTACTGGTGCAGCCAGAAAACAAACAAACTAAACAAAAATAGGGAGTTCCCGCCGTGGCGCGGCAGAAATGAATCCGACTAGGAACCATGAGATTGCAGGTTCTATCCCTGGCCTCGCTCAGTGGGTTAAGGATCCGGCATTGCTGTGAGCTGTGGTGCGGGGTCGCAGACGTGGCTCAGATCCGGCGTTGCTGTGGCTGTGGTGTAGGGCGGCAGCTGTAGCTCTGATTGGACCCCTAGCCTGGGAACCTCCATATGCCACAAGTGCAGCCCTTAAAAAACAAACAAACAACAGAAGACAAGCTCCCAGTGATTCAGTGATTCTGACTTAATTGGCCTGGGGTGTGGCCTGAGTTTACACACCTTCAGGGTGATTCTAACATGTAGCTGAGGAGTTCCATTGTGGCGCAGCGGAAAAGCATCTGACTAGGAACCATGAGGTTGCGGGTTTGATCCCTGGCCTCGCTCAATGGGTTAAGGATCTGGCGTTGCCGTGAGCTGTGGTGCAGGCCAGCAACTGTAGCTCGGTATTCGACCCCTATCCTGGGAACCTCCATATGCCGCGGGTGCGGCCCTAGATAAGGCAAAAAGACAAAAAAAAAAAGGGGGGGGGGGACAGAGGCTGGATGTTGCCTTCCCAGCAGGAGCCCTTCGTGCCTATATGCCTACTTTAAGAGCACAACTCAGGGGAGTTCCCGTCGTGGTTCAGTGGTTAACGAATCCGGCTAAGAACCCTGAGGTTGCAAGTTCGATCCCTGGTCTTGCTCAGTGGGTTAAGGATATGGATCCCCTGGCTATGGGAACAGCTACAACTCTGATTAGACCCCTAGTCTGGGAATCTCCATATGCCGCTGGTGTAGCCCTAGAAAAGACCAAAAAAAATGCAGCTCAGGGATTCTGGAGCCTCTGTAGCTGGGTGCCCTCTGCTGTGGAGCCAGGGCGGAGCCGGGGCCTGAAAGAGGACTCGGCTTTCAGGTATCCTAGATTTGGGGTGGGGGATACTGTAGGGGTCACGGCTCGGTTGCCCAGAGGCAGGTCTGGGGCTGTAGGAGCCCAGAGGGGACAGTGGGAGCAGTAAGACTTCCCAGGCAAGCAAAAGTTGACAAGTTGGAAGGGGGTGAGGGATGGAAGTTCTCAGAGTGACCCAGTGCCCTAGGCCTCAGGATGATTTCAGTTGATCCTTAACCCACTGAGCGAGGCCAGGGATCGAACCCACAACCTCATGGTTCCTAGTCAGATTCTTTTCCACTGCACCACAATGGAACTATGTGAGTGATGGGGCTGGGGAGAGGTACCTGATGGCTCTCTTGGTCTCTCTGGAAAGAGACTGGGAAGTGATGTTCCCTGGTGGCTGAGCTGAGTGAGGGGCTTGATGGGGAGAACTCCTGGGGGCTGGGGTATCCTGGTGCCCTGGAGATGGAGCAACAAGCCCTGTCCCTGGAGACTCAGGCAAGGGTGGGCCATATTTCTAAGGGTGTCTAGGGGCCCTGGGAGTTCAGGAGGAGAGGAGAGTGCCCCTTTGGGTTTTCTCATCAGTGCTATCTGTGCCCAGCTTCCAGGGCGGTGCAGAAGCAGTGTGACTTGGAACTGGGCTACCTTACCGTCCTAGCCTCACTTTCTCTATCTGTAAAGTGGGCCCTTGACCCACCTCCTTCCCAGGCTCTTGAGAGGACCCGCAGGGTTGGTGGCTGGAGGAATACGAACGAAACACTCGCAAACGTTTCCCAAGCCTTCCCCCACCCCTTCCTTTTTTTTTTTTTTTGGCCATGGCGTGCAGCGGCTTGATGTGGGATCTCAGTTCCCAGACTAGTGACTGAACCCGGACTGCAGCAGTGAAGGCGCCGAGTTCTAACCACCAGAACCACCAGGGACCTTCCATCTCCCCGCCCTTCTTTGGACCCTCACAAGAACTCATGCACAGCATGACACCCATTTTAAGGACTAGGAAGGGGAAACACAGAGAGGTTGGGTCGTCCCCAGATCATACAGCTGTGGTTCCAAGCTGTGGTGGAGTAGACACCTGGCCTGAGCCACCTGAGCCTCAGCTGAAACCTCATCAAGGACACTGAAGCCTTGAAGCCCCTGGTGCCCTTGGTCAAGGTGGGCCAGGTGCTAAAGGCACCCAGCTCTCCCTACTGCCCTTCCCAGGAGAAGCTGATGGGCTTTCAGAACTTGGAGCTGTTCACCTTTGAAGAGTCACACCAGCTGCCCTTATCCCAGCTCAGCTACCCGGACGGCTTCGATGCTGGGGACCTTGTCCAACTCTGATACTGAGGCCAACATGCAGGGGGCCAAGAAATCTGAGAAGGACTGGGGGAGGATGGGGGGGGGCAAGGAGGAGATGGGAGGATGGTGAGGGAGGGACGGGGCCTGGGGATTCTACCCAGGAGGTGACTAGTGTCTTGTTGGCAGCAGATACTGATGATGAAGAGGTGACAGATGACAACTCTGGTGACTTGGAAGATGGAGAAGGTAAGAAGGGAAACGGGATGGGGTGAGGACCTGGTCCTCGGGTTCTGGCTCATAGAATGTTTATGTTCCCCAGGAGGAGGAGGAGGAGGGAGATAGTTCAAGATGGGGGCCTTGTGGGCCACTAGGAGAACAGGATCCTTATCCAGGGAGCTGTGGAGAGTCATTGAAGGGTATCAGTCAGGTGAGGGGCACAATTGGAAGAGACTCCTGATTCTGGGGGTGTGCAGATGGGGGGGAAGGGCAAAGAGGTTGCCTCCTGTGTTCCAGGACTAGGCGAGGGTTGAGGCCTGGGCTAGGGGATCATGGAGCTGGAAGGGGGCAAGGTGCACGAGGTATAACTACGTCCTGAAGGGTGACTGCCAACAATGGGTCAGACTTTTAGGCTCAGGAAGCTTGACCCACGAGGTTCAGGTGACAGCAGTATGGTACTAGATTTTGAACCCTAGCCCCAGCCTGACTTCCTACGAAGGAAAAGAAGAAGACCTATTTGGTGGAGGAGTGCAGAGGGAGGGAGCCCAGGATCTCCAGGGCTGGCCTTGACCCACCCTTCTAAGGGCCAGGGCAGGGGGAGAAGGGGAAGTGGGCAGCCAGAGAGAGTCAGGGGAGGACAGCCAGAAGGATGATGATGAGGCCTGAGCCCCAGCCTACCATGGAATGTCCAGATCTGAGGACCCTGCCACCTCCCCGAGAGTCAGCACTGTGCGTAAGATCTGGGAAGCTCCAGCTGGGCCAGCCTCCCAACCTGTGCCCCCAACTCCTGGAACTTTTAAAATAAAACTTCCATCTCATCTGATTTCTGGAAGTGATGGGACAAGACAGAGGGCTACCTACAGCTGCCCTGGTGTTGAGGTGACAGGGGAAGTGGGCCATAGGTAGCTTGTCAGGGGAGACATGCGCCCTCCCCAGTTTGGGTGCGCCCCAGGACGGCTGGATTGACTCACTAAGCATTGGAGGGGCAAGGGACCCAGACACAGCACAGGCTGGCTCAACTGCCTCCTTTATTGTTCCCCCATCCCGGCCATCTCAAGGCTCCCCCCCACCCCCCAAAATTACAAAACTACCCTCCCCCAACGCAGCGGGGTTCAGAGCGGCGAGAATACTGGACACTCCCCCTCTGACAGCAGCGGCGACACCTTGTGCGCAAGCGGGACCGGGTCTGGGTGGGGCAGAGGGGGCGCCTGAGCCTCGGCCCCGCCCCCCGCTGCGGGGGCCCCGCCCTCCCCACCCGCGCGCTCCCGGGCCTTACCCGCCGGCGCGTCGGGGCGCGGCTGCCCGGACGCCGGGGCCGCGGGGCCGGTGGGGCGGTGGTCTTCCAGGTGTAGTGTCATGGCGGCCCGCGAGGCCGTGGAGAAGGCGCACTGCATGCAGGAGTAGCGGCCGCGCGTGTGCTCCCACAAGATGCGGCTCGGGGCCGCGTGCCCTGCGGGCAGGCGGGACCCTGTCAGCCCCCCGGCCTGGCCGAGGGCGGGTTGGACCTTTCCCGGCCTCCCCATCAGCTCCCGGGCGCCGGGGGTTCCGGCCTCGCTGATCCGTTTTTCCTGGTTATCTCACCAGGTATTTGAGGGCACTAAACTTAATTTATCCGCGTTCCCCTCTCCCATCCTCTGAACCAACGGAAAGACTCGGGAACCGGGCGCGAGTTTTACACGGAAACGCCGGCGCAGATGAAGGAGCAGGGGCCGTAACTTTCAAAGCAAAATCCTGTATTTCAAGGGGTGACACTTCCGGCCACCTGGAAAAGGGCTGGGCACCACGGCCTCCCAGCATCCCTTAGGCCCCGCAGGGCGCAGGAAAGAAATCCCCCACACCCTCCCGCGTGGTCACCTGCACGCACCTGAGGGCGCGTCGGAGCCGCCCTGGGGTCTTCGCGGGCTGCCGCCTGCACCTGCGATAAGTGGGCGGGTCAAGGTCAGAGATCAGAGCGAGCCCTGCCCACCCTTCAGGCGGCCCTGCTTCCACGCTCACCTTGGCTCTTTTTCCACACGGCGGCGCTGGAGGCGGGCGGTCCGGGAGCGGCGGCCAGGAAGGGGCGCAGGCGTGGGGGACTTAGGCCAAAGGGCGCGGGGTTCAAGTAGGGCAGGAAGGGCCCGGTAGGGGCAGGGGCAGGGGTCGTGAACGGCTCGAGCAATGGGAACTGCAGGCCTGGCGCCAACGCAGCGTCGGACTCCGGGGGGCGCTCGGGCGCCGGCGGCTCCTTGTCGAGGGCTGGGGGTGGTGGCGGGGCTGGGCTCTGCGCATGCTCGGCGCAAACGTGCAGATGCTTGAAGAGCGAGCGGTGCGTGCGGAAGCGCAGGAGGCAGTTCTCACACCTGCGGGCGGCAGAGGGTTGGGCTGGGTCTCCTGGGGGCCAAGTGAGGGACCTACCCATTGTAACTTGGAGAGCGGGCGCTCGAGGGTGACAAGGGTGCCTGCTCCCCAAAATAATAAATTCCCCCATCTGCGGGGGAAGTTTGCCCTAACCGTCCCCCTACTGTGGTCGCGAGCCCCGGGAAGATGAGGAAGGAGCCTCAATTTTGACCTAAGTGATCAGTCCTCCTCTTGGGAGGTAGAGGGACTGGGCGGGGCGGCTCCGTGTACGTCCGCCCCCACTTCTGAGCTCCGCCCTCCCGGTCCCTGGAACTTGCTCTAGCAACCAGTCACTCTTCTGAGCAGGTAAGGTAAGGGTTAGGCTTGCCCTAGGTCACCTCCACCTCCCGACCCAACCCCCTTGATTAAGTAGGGAGAAAAACCTGGAGCCCAGATAGTGACTGAAAAAAATCAGTGGTGGGGGGAACTGCCTGGGGCCTGGTCACCAACCACCAGCAGAGTTCTGGGTAGACAGGGTCTCACTTGAAGTAGCGATTGGGTTTGTAGTGCAGCTTGCCGTGTGCCACCAGCTCCTGCATGCTGGGGAAAGTCTCAGTGCAGCTCAGGGCGGAACAGCGGAAGAGCTTGCCTGGCAGGGCAGGGATGAAGGACAGGAGTGGAGAGGAGTGGCCAAGACTAGCCAGGAGGCTCTGCCTGCCTGCCGCCCTAACCTGCCTCCCCACCACCTACCCTGGCCCTACCTTCCAGGGACTGTGTGGGTGGGCAGTGGGTACGCAGATGCTGTGCCAGGTCTCGAACGCTGGGGAAACTCAGACAGCAGCCAGGGCTGGAGCAGGGTATCTGCTTCCCTGCAGGATGCACAAAAAGGGGGGTTGTCACTGTCCTTTTTCCATCCACGTGGTCCAGGGCATATATGGGACTGGGATTACCCTATGGTTTCTTACTGGGCTTTTACCCTCTGCCTCCCCGACTGGTGGGTAGGGCCTAAACTGCCAGAAGGTAGGGGCTGAGTTGCCTCGCTCCTCACTGTATCCACAGCCTGGCATGCATTTGGTGCTCAGTGACTGGTGATTCCCTCTAGATGGGCCCAAGTCTGGAGATATTCTGCATTCTTCACTGCTATTGTTCCAAGAGTGATTCCCCCAGAAGGCTTCTTCACAGGTCACCTGGTGGTGGGCGTCGTCTGGGAGGCCGCAGGTCCTCACTCTTTCCGGAGACAGTGCTGATAGGGCCAAGGCTGGGTCCAGGGCCAGGATGGCCACTGTCTGGGGCTGGGGAGGCACCCTGCTGGGTCCCTCCGGACCCTCCAGGTTCCCATACTGAGGGTGTGGCTGCTTGGTTAGAGGCTGGCTCCTCCCCCATGGAAGAGGAGGTGGCTACAGCAGCCATAACTGGGGACAGCACCTCCTTGTCGGTCTCACTGGAGCTGGATTCTGCAGTGGCCGGCACGTCTGGGCTGGGCCCCAAGGGTTCCTCCTCCTGGTGGAAGGAAGGGGAAGGGAGAATCCCTCTGGGCCCAGGGTCTGCTTGGGCCAGCCAGGGGCACCCCTCCACCCCGCCAAGACCACTAGGCATTTCTGAATCAATGAATGTCCCAGAGACATCACCCAGTCAGCCGCCATCCTAAGGAGTCACTATAAATGGAGGGCAGGGTGTGAGGGTGGCTTGAGCTCCTGCCTTCTGTGCCCCCATTCTCTGGGACGGAGCAGAGGTGTCCCAAATGTAGAAAGGGGTACCTGTTCAGGAATCACCCACAGGAAAGAAGCATGCCTTAGACCCTAACTTGGAAATGTGGGAGGCCCGCCCCAGGGGAGGGGGTGGAGAAAGGCGGGGCTCTGAACAGGGCGGGGCTAAGAAGATGCTGGAGGGACCTGAAAAGGCCAAGTGGGTTTTTGAGGAGGGAGATATATATATATATCAGCCTGGCTCAAGAGGCGCAGGCGAACTGGAAAGTGCTAGGGGCCCGACTGTATAAAAATCAGGGGCGGCGCCCGAGCCCTGTGGGCGTGGCCCGGTCGAAGCCAGGCCCGGAAATAGGGGGTAGGGTGCTCCCCGAGTGACAGCCAACGGCGAGCGAGTGCCCGGATGTGGGGGCGGGGTCGGCCGGAGGCTGTGTGCACTACAGGGCCACTTCCCGCCAGTCCCCGCTGGTTCGCCGCGTCCGCGTCCCCGTCGCCGCGCTCACCATCCTCAGCCCGATTCTGCCTCTTGTTCCCTCAGCTCCGACAGCTCCAGCTAAAGCTGCGCTGACTCCTTCGGTGGCCGCTGGCTCGCGTTCACGCCAGCGCCATTTTTCCGCCTCTCAGATCTCGCGAGAACATGGGCGGGGCCTGCTAGCTGTGCCCTGCGAGGGGGCGGGGCCTGACAGCCGGGGTTCCCTTGGAAAGCAGAGGTAGTGCGCGTGCTGATTTGCCAGCCGAGGGTAGTCCTAGCGGGCAGGTTTATCAGAGTCTGTGCGCAGAGATATGGGATTAAAATCAGTTTTCTCTGCAAAATGAGCATCTTCATTCTTTCCCGTCCCGTCACCATACCTACCTCGAAGGGGGATAAACAGCGGTTTTCTTTTTCGAAGAGGTCGTGCTTAGTGAGCCGCCTCTTCGTAAGGAAATTGACAATGGCCATCAAATTTTTCAGTGCACTTAGTTTTTTTTTTTTTTTGCCTTTTTGCCTTTTTGTCGTTCTAGGGCCGCACCCGCGGCATGTGGAAGTTCCCAGGCTGGGGGTCTAATCGGAGCTACAGCTGCCGGCCACACCACAGCCACAGCAACGCAGGATCCGAGCCGAGTCTGCGACCTACACCACAGCGCACGGCAACGCCGGATCGTTAACCCACTGAGCAAGCTCAGGGATCGAACCCGCAACCTCATGGTTCCTAGTCGGATTCGTTAACCACTGTGCCACAGTGGGAACTCCAGTGCACTTAATTCTGAAGTTGGAATGCGTCCGTTGACATAGCCAAGGATGGGAAGCAAGCTAATTGTCCTTAAGGACGTGTGGAGAGCCCTGGTTGTACCGGTGTGGAATGAATCACCTACCCGACCTACGTTCCTTGAGTACCTATACTGTTTGGTAGGTGCTGGGGACCCAGAAATGAACAGGACAGACCAACACCCCAGTTCCCAGGAGCCGTTCACGTTTTAATATGGGGAAAACAGTGAATCAGCAAATGCAGAAAACGATCTTATATTAAGGGAACACCTTAATATAGAAAGGAACCCCCCCCCCAGAAGATGGTGTGTCAAGTAAGCTTCTCTCTGAGGTGACATCTGAGCTGTCACCTCATGGTCAGAAAAGAGTGAGCCAGTGGAAGGTCGGGGAATCATAGCACTCTGAAAAGACTGGATAGTTGGTGCATGTGGCTTGAGTTGGGGAGGGACAAAGCTTGTCTTTTTCAAGAAACAGCGAGGTGATCAGCGCACTGCTGGAGCAGAGCGGAGGCAGGGAGTGGAGGTCAGAAAATAGACAGGAGTTCCCGTGATGGCTCAGTAGTTAACGAACCCAACTAGTATCCATGAGGACACGGGTTCGATCCCTGGCCTCGCTCAATGGGTTAAGGATCCAGTGTTGCCGTGAGCTGTGGTGTAGGTCGCAGATGCGGCTCAGATCCTGCGTGGCTGTGGCTGTGACTGGCAGCTATAGCTCCTATTAGACCCCTAGCCTGGGAACTTCCCTATGCCGCAGGTGCAGCCCTAAAAAGCAAAAAAAAAAAAAAAAAAAAAAGGAAAGAAAATGGACATGGACAGAGTGCAAGGAGGGTCGTGCAGGGACCTTGTGAACTGTGGAAAGAGGATTGTGATCTATATTCTAGGCATTAAATTTTTAACACCATCTGATTGCCTGTTGTCATTTGGAGGATGGGTCATTGTGGGGACAGTAAAGTGGATCTTTGATCTCCATAATACATTATTTAACCATTCAAGAAGTGTTTGTTGAGTTCTAGGCAAGCGTAACCTTTATGAATATTGTATTTCAGTCTATGTACATAGGATGTATCTATCCACTTTTTTTTTTGTATTTTTAGGGCCGCACGCACAGCATATAGAGATTCCCAGGCTAGGGGTCTAATTGGAGCTACAGCTGCTGGCCACAGCCACAGCCACAGCCACAGCCACAGCCACAGCAACTTGGGATCCAAGCCACATCTGTGACCTACACCACAGCTCATGGCAACGCCGGATCCTTAACCCACTGAGCATGGCCAGGGATTGAATCTGCATCCTCATGGATGCTAGTCAGGTTCGTTTCCGTTGAGCCAAGACAGAAACTCCAAAAAAAACTTTTCTTTTAATTATCACTAATATGGTTAAAAACTCTTAATTAAAAAAAAACATAATGTTGATGCAGGGTGGAGGAGTGTGTGTGCGCGCGCGCATGCAGGCGCAGAGGAGGGTTTTGCGGGGGAGGTTGTTGCAATCTGGGGAAGGGTGGGGTGAGGTCTCAGAAAGTACAAGGAACCAGGAAAGGGAGAGGTGGGGTCGAACTTTAGAAATTTTGTAAGAGTAAACAGGATGTTGCCGAGTGGGGTGGGGGGACAAGGTGACTGAGGTTTGCAGTCTGAAGTTACTTTAACCCAGATGTGAGAGGCTGTTAGATGTCAAACCCACTCCCTGCACCCCCAGTGCCCCGCCCAAACCACACCCATCTGTCTTGCAGGGAAAGGCCCTACTTCCTGCAAATGGGGTGCCTGCTCCCGAAGTGGGGCCGAAGGGCTGTATCCTAAAGTGCCAGGAGGGGGACAGCCGGCATGATGAGTTCTAGGGCAGAGAAGGGAGACAGAAGCCCTCATTCGCCTTCAGCACCAGGAAATCCTCAGCTGAATAGGCCATGGTTCCTGCAGTTCTCCAGCAGTCTATCCTCCAATCTAGGTCTTGCAGAGAGAGACACACAGCGGTGGCTGGGCAGTGGAGGAGCAAAAATCAGAGATGGAGGGAACTGGGGACATAGAAGGGAATGGCTAAATGCTTTTGTATAATGATTGGCTAATAAAAGGGCTCTTGGGACCCAGTTGCAAAAACTGGAACTTTTTTTCCAGCCATGATCAGCTTCCCAGGAAGGTGCAGGTCCTGCAGAAGGCTCTGCTGACCCATCTTTCTTCGATGCCTTTTCTTCCGTCCTCCAGTTGGGTGGGGCTCCTCCCATCACAGCGTAGCTTACTCTGTGTGGTATTTGCCATTGAGATCTGCTAAGACTGATCCTTTTCCTCCTTCTGGGATCCTCCAGCAATGCCCACACTCTCTCTGCATTCCCTCCCCATTGCTGCAGCCCATCCCTTTTCTGGCTCAGTCCCCACCCCATCAATCTGGCTCCATCTCTCCCAGAGTGGCTGCTCTTTGTGGAGCTGAGCACAGAAGGGGTCAGGATCCTTAGGCTCAGAGATGAGGCTCCAGCTGTAACCACAGGGAAGTCTGAAATGCTCAGACTCCAGCACTGGTTTGGAGACAGCTGGGGGGACCAGGAGACAGCTGGGGGGACCAGGAGACAGCTGGGGGGCACTGGTAGCCAAGCTGATCCCCTTCATCACGACAAGAAGTGCAGAAAGCCAAGGTCCTTGAATGTCAGAACCAGTCCTGACCCCAGGTGAATGAGGGCTAAGAAAACACGGACACAGGGTGGGGACAAGAGGGGATTTGGGGTGGATTGTGAGGGGCCATGTGGGACCTGCTTCCATCCTCAGGGCCCAGTCGGGTCCCAGCTGAGTTTAGGGGGGAGTGCAGATTCAAAGCTGACAGGACACACCAGATCATTTTCTGCAAGAAAGCTGGCATGCAGCTTCTGGAAGCTGGCAAGTGAGATAAACTCAAGCTTTCAGGGGGAGGGAGTAATTTCAAAGCTTGGTTCTGTGGTATCTGGGTTGAGTGACTAAACTCCCCGCCTCCATTTTTCCATCTTTAAAATGGGGGCATTCGCTACCTCACAGGTTGTGAGAACATAGTCCTTGTTTCTGGTGCTCAATAAGTTAATTCACGTTTTCTTTCCCTTTCTTTCTTTCTTCCTCCTTTTCTTTCTCTCCCCTCCTTCCTTCCCTCCTTCTTTCCTTCCTTCCTTCCTTTCCATCTCAGGGCCTCACCCAAGGCATATGGAAGTTCCCAGGCTAGGGATCGAATCTGAGCTGCAGCTGCAGGCCTACACCACAGCTGCAGCAATATGAGATCCAAGCTGCATCTAGGACCTACACCACAACTCACAGCAATGCCGGATCCCCGACCCACTGAGCAAGGCCAGGGATTGAACCCGAGTCCTCATGGATACTAGTCAGATTCATTTCCACTGCACCACAATGGGAACTCCAGTTAATTCCTGTTTTCACTCAGCAAAATTTATCGCCTCAGTGATGAGAGAAGGAGGGAAGTCGTGCTTGTCAATCCCCCCTCCCCCGACTGTGCCCTGCACTTGGCCTGTGGGACACAATTCATTTCCTACTCACAAGGCAGCTGGGAGGTAGGTTCTGCTGTTAGCCCTGTTTGACACAGGAGGAAACCAGTGTGATGTGGGGGAGGCCAGGGCCTGGGGGTGGCTGCAGTGGTGACCCCTAGACCCGGCGCCTGCACTAGGCTGGGCTGGAGGCCACGGGACTGGACCTTCCGGCCAGTGCAGCCAAGAGAAACGAGAGATCTGCATTGCAGGGCCTGGCTCCTGGGCAGGCAGGCAGGTGCGAGGGCAGGCCCCTGCCCCACTCAGATTTTCTCCACATAGTTTCCTGGGAAGAGGCCTTCCTGGCCGTGCAGCCGCCCTTTCCACCAGCCTGAGGAATCTGTGGAAGAGAAGAGAGCGTGAGGCCCAGCCCACCCTGAACAAAGCCTTGCTGCTGGCTGTGTCTGTCTTACTCGTCTTCACTGGCCTGACATAAAGCAGAGGCTGAAAGAGGTGACAGAAGGAAGGGAGGGAGGAACACGTGGATTTTCCTTGCCACTGGCTCACACTCTGTCATTTTCTAGACGGTTCACTTGCGCTCCTTCCTCATGCATCTGCTCGTATTGGTCAGAGCTGATGACCCACAATCCCCACGGTGGACCCGGAATGACCCCCTATGGGGGTCCCCCTATGGGGGTCCCACACCCACCTGCAGAGGGTGCTGTTGAGTCCCAGGCTCCTCTCTGGGGCAGCCCGGGGGTAAGGTAGGAGCTGGCCTGGGCCACCAGACATGGCCCACTTCCAACTCACAAGGCAGTTTCTGCTATTAGCCTGTGCTTGACAGGTGAGAAAAATGAGGCTGGGGTACTGGGTGATGCGCTGAGGCGAGGCTCCCAAGGTGGCTTAGAGGTGACCTCCAGACCCAAGATCTTCTAGCCTATGTAGCCACTAGCTCAGAGGCGGCTATCTCTGGCAGGGGCTGAGCTAGCTGGTCACCTCTGTTCTCCCTGGGAGGGGGCGTGGTCATGGGGCTGCCTGGCTGTGTCAGGGCTCCACCCCTCCCCTTTCGCCCTGCACACACACCTTCCAAGAGGATCTCGATGACCTCGTTCACGTTGAAGCTCAGCTCATCCACATCTTGGCCCACGTACTGGTACAGTGCCCGACACCTCGGGCCGTGTGCCCGTGGCTGGGGCTTGGGTCGGCCCACGCCAGGCACAGGTCGCTGCCCCACGCTGCGTTTCCTCTGCATGCTGTGGGCACAGGGGGCACTCGTCACAGCCCCAGACACTCCCCCATCTCCTGGGGCTGCCCTCCCACACCACCTACCCGGCCACGCCCTGGTCAGGCACATTGAGGAATTCTGTGTTGTGCTCCGAGGGGGGCCGTGCCCGTGGGCGTCTGCTGGCCCCCAAGGCTGAGGACGGAGGACCCCGTGGTGGCCTTTGGGAGCCCCCTCCGGATGTGATCTCCAGTGGCAGGTGGCCCCCTCTGGCAGAAGGAGGCACCCCATTGCGATCCAGGCCTGGAGCGAAAGTAAGGATGGGGGCATTTGTCAGGGTGATGCTAGGAGGATCTGAGGAGGACTTAGCTCCAAGATCCCTATCTAAAGGAAGAAGCAGCTACTCTTAACCCAGTATGGTAAGGACTGGCCTGGAGGGAGAGACTGGGGCTACGAGGGCCTAGAGGGAGGCTCTGCAGGGGTAAGATTTTCCTCTACTCTATGTAGGAGGGCTTTTGTGGGTGGGTCTTGGAGGATGAATAGGAGTTCAAGTGGAATAGGAATTTGGGAGACAGGCAGAGCAAACAACCCAAGCAAAGGCCTGGAGGAAAGAACAAATTTGGTAAGTTGGCAAAGTATGATATAGCTTGCGTGACAGGAGTGTAAGATGGGAGAAGAGAAGAGGTCTGTAGTTAGCTCGGGTTAGATTCTGAAGGGCTTTGAATACTAAACTAAGCTTAGCCTGAATTATTCTCTGGGAGATAAGGAGCTATGGAGAGTTCTGAACAGAAAAGAAGAGAATAGTCAACTCTGCTTCTTAGATCCCATCGACAGCAGGTCAGGCTTAGGCCTTGGAGCCCATAAGAACCAAGGAAGACACTTAATGGGAGGTGTCTCTTCACCTCTGGGTGGCCCAGGAGCTGCTCGGGTAGGGGCCTGGGCCAAACTTCGAGATTTTCCCTGGGCCATTCCCTTCCGTGTGGGCTCTGAAAGGGAAAGAATATAGGGATTTGAGTGGTGACCACACGAGGTTATTGGCCCCCCTGATAAATCCAGTCCACTCTGTGGCCCCGTCCCCTGGCTCACTGGAATTCCCACCTGGAGAGAGCCCCAAAGTTTTTTGAACACTGGTTCCGCCCAATAATTGGCCCCGCCCCTCCCGGACCCACCTCTCACTGACTCCTGGGCCCACCCACTCCAAGACTCTCCCCATCATTAGCTGGCTCAAGGGTTGACCCCCTGGCTACACCTCCTCCATGTTTCTTGCTCACTCATTGGTCACCTCGGCCAGCCCTGCCCTCTGCATAGCCTCAACCTCTCCTTAGGTCTCTTTAGACCTTCCCCTCTTCGGCCTTCACCCACCCTTAGGCAGCCTCACTGGCTCCGCCCCACGGCCTTGATTGGTCCCTATTGCTGGCCCCGCCCTCCACAGTGCCTGACAGTCTCTTCGGATCAGGCCCCCGGTGCTGCGCAGACTCACTGGAGCTTTTGGGCAGTCCGTCACCCACGCTGACCGTGAGGGCCCGGCCGCTAGCTTTGAGCAACGCCACGTCGCCGGAACCGCGGGAGAAAGTGACGCTGCGGGTGCCACCTCCGCCCCAGCCCTCCTTCTTCACTCGGAACTGTAGTCTGTGAGGAGAGGAGGAAGCTGTGGGGGTCCTTATCCCTTAAGCAGGGTCATCTCTTCATCCCATCCTAACCCAGGCCCAGGCTGGGGTGGGAGGGGGAGCACGGGCGCATTTCGGCCGGTCCAGGAGGGGGCGCCGTGCCAAGCCCAGCCCATGGATGGTGCGGGAGGTGGGGATCTTACGTGTCGCTGAAGGTGAGGGGCAGGGGCCTCCGCACCGCCTCCTCAAAGCGCTTGCACAGGAGGCTGACAAACTCGGTCTTGAAGACGCTTTCCAGGAAGCTGTCAGCTGCGTCTTCTTGGAGGATGAAGAAGTCGTCCTGCCTCGTACTGGGGAGGGGCGGGAGGAAAGGCAGGTGAGAGTGACAGGTGAGGCTGGCAGAAGGACTGACAAGTGAGATGCAAGAGGGAGGAGTCACATATGGGGCAAGCGAGGGGTGACACAGGTCGGGAAAAACAGGAGAGGTGGCAAGGAGCTGGGGAAGATGGAAGTAGAGAAGGATCAGGTGAGGGGACAGGTGCTGTTGGTAAGTAAGGGATCATGACTGCGGGAACAGGGGAAGGTGACAGGTAGGGCCAAGAGAAGTTTGCAGGTATAGCATCAGGTAAGATGTTCAGGGTGACAGATGGGGTAACAAGTGACGCTAGCTGAGGACGAAGGGCTCGCAGGGGTGACTGTGGGACAGGTGGGGGCCTGACCTGAGGGAAACTCCCCGCAGAGCCTGGATCTCCAGCTTCTTCTTCAGAATCTCACGCACCTGGCCCTTCTCAGGTCCCTTCTTCACCTTCTCCCGCCCGATCACATACACACACTTGGGCGTCAGGATCAAGTCCCTCTTGATGGGCTATGAGGAGGCAGAACCAGAGAGACTGGTGGCAGGAGCCCTGGGCATGGGCAGCCTGGCCCCAGGGCATCAACCCCAGGCAGAGGGGTGGTGCTGGCAGGTCAGGTGAAGGACAGGTCAGGTTAGGGTCCCGCCACGTAAAGGTATATGATTGCTTATTTTATATAAGAACTAGGAGGTTAAGTAAGGTCATATTGGCTAGAAAAGGGTGTCTGAGCAGTGAGCAGATACAGGATAGGTGACCTGTCTTATCTGGACGTGGGTGCCCAGGCCAGATGAGAGTGTACCTGCGCACAAGCATATCTGAGCCAGCTGCAAGTGTGTCTAATTGAGAAGTCTATTCAGACTGGGTGAAAGTATACTTCACGGATCGGTGTGTCCCAGATAAGTAAGAGAGGCCGTGCGGCAAGGACTTCTGAACAAGGTGAGTGTGCAGTTATGGACAGATGTGTCTGGCCAGGTGAAGATGTGTTATAGACAGGTGTGTCTGGGCTACACAAGGGCATATTTTGTTTTTTTTTGGCCACACCCATGGCAAGTGGAAGTTCCTGGGCTAGAGACTGAACCTGTGCCACAGCAGTGACCCAAGCCACAGCAATGACAATGCTGGACCCTAAACCGCTAGGCCACCAGGGAAATCCTCAAGGGCATAGCGCATGGACAGATGTATGTACATTATTTGAACATATACCTGTGGGCAGGTGTGTCTGGGTCGGGTGAGGCTGTAGCTCTGGTAAGGGGTACCAGGGTCCTGGATGTGGCCACCTGCGAGTGCCTTACCTTGAAGCGACGGTCGTATTTGTTGACCGAGTCAGCGAAGTCCACGCGCTCCCTCTTGCCCAGGAACTGGCGCAGCTCCGGCCGCTCCTCCAGCCCCAGGTAGTCCCCAACGAAGTTCCTGTTGATGCTGTTCCGTCTCCGCTCCTTCTTGTTCAGCAGGATGTTGGAAGCTGTTGAGGACACAGGGTAGGGGGCAGAGGTCATGGCCTGGCTCTGCCACAGCCATCCTGTCCGCAGCCCGAGCCTCCCACCCGCAGCCTCTCACCTTCCTCCCGCATCTCCTCGTACTTCCGGACTGCCACGTGGCGCCGCCAGGCCTTCTGGATGGTGCGGGCAAAGCCATCGAATTTTCGCTCTCGCATCTCCTCCAGAAGGAAGAGCTGGGCAAGGGGGAGGAGCAGTGGGTCCTGGTGTCTCCCCAGGGGACACAGATTCCAGTTTCCCCTGAGCCTATCCCATCTTATGTGTTCTTGCCAACAGGTGTCTGCTTACACTATGGGCAAAAATTTTTGTCTGCCTCCAAATGACTGGACCCAGGGGTCCCTCCCAATACGGAGCATAAGCTTCTACATTAAATTATAACTGTAGGTTTGTCTTGTTGGATTCAAATCCCAGCTCTGCTACTTATGGGCTCTGTAGTCCAACCAAAAATGCTACAACATCATGGTTTCTCACGCTAATTAAGCCATAGCATGCCATCCACATGAGGTACACTTCAGTTTCAGAGATGTTAGAAATGCCAAACAACGTGCATCTTGGAAAACCAACAAAGTACTGTAAATATGAAAATCTGATGGAAAAGAGTGTGATGTGACCAGACCCCATGTGCTTGTGGAGCATATGACCTGCACAGCCACATGTGGCAGCCCGGGAAGGAAACGTTTTGATTTTCTTCTTTAGGGCTGCACCCCATGGCATGTGGAGGTTCCCAGGCTAGGGGCCTGAATCAGAGCTGCAGCTGCCGGCCTACACCACAGCCACAGCAACGCCAGATCGGAGCCTCTCTGCGGCATACACCACAGCTCACAGCACCATGGATTCTTAACCCACTGATTGAGGCCAGGATGGAATCTGCATCCTCATGAATACCGGTTGGGTTCATTACAGCTGAGCCATAATGGGAACTCCAATTTTTGTCAAATTTTGATTTCACTTTCTTTCTCTTTTTTTTTTTTGTCTTTTTGCCTTATCTAGGGCTGCACCTGCAGCATATGGAGGTTCCCAGGCTAGGGGTCTAACAGGAGCTGTAGCTGCCGGCCTTTGCCACAGCCACAGCAACGCGGGATCCAAGCCGCATCTGCAACCTACATGACAGCTCACGGCAACGCCAGATCCTTAACCCACTGAGCGAGGTCAGGGATTGAACCTGCAACCTCATGGTTCCTAGTCGGATTCGTTAACCGACTAAGCCACGACGAGAACTCCTTTTCTTTTTTTTGAATTAATTTTTTTGTCTTTTTGTTATTTTAGGGCTGCACGTGCAGCATGTGGAGGTTCCTAGGCTAGGGGTCTAATCGGAGCTGTAGCCACCAGCCTATCCCACAGACACAACAACGTGGGATCCGAGCCGTGTCTGTGACCTATACCACAGCTCATGGCAACACTGGATCCTTAACCCACTGAGCAAGGCCAAGGATCGAACCCACAACCTCATGGTTCCTAATCAGATTCGTTTCCGCTGCAACACCATGGGAACTCCTTGATTTCATTTTCTACCATTTTAGCCAGGGCTAGCTTTATTTTGTCTGTTTTGTTTGTGTCAGTTTTGGGGGGTGGGGGCAGTGCCCTTGGCATGCAGAAATTCTAGGGTCAGGGGTGGAACCCATGCTACAGCTGTAACCAGAGCCACAGCAATGAAAACACCGGCTCCTTAACCCACTAAGCCACCAGGGAACTCCAGTGTCAATTTTTATCTTTTCCTTTCAGAGTCAAATATTGCAGTCTGCCAGTAACCAGAAAGATGGATTCTCTTTCTCTCTCTCCCTTCCATTCTCCTCTCTTTTTCTTCCCCACCCGCTCATCTGTCTTTCTTATCTGTTACCACTTAAACTGCTCCAGGTGCAGTTTTAGCTTTGGACAATTTTGGTTCATGCTGTTTCTGTTGCTAACAATATCTGCTTCGAATGCCATTCTAGACTGGTTTTTATTTCTTGGAGCAAAGTGTGTCCTGAGGGAAAAGCTCTCAGCGGTGGATGCGGATACATTTGGGAAATGAAGAATCCAGACCTCCCAAGGCAGAGCTTATTTTTGTGGCTAAGAAATCTCTAGAGCCTCCATCCCAGCATGTTACGTTTTTGCTTTGGGAAGAGAACAGTTACTTGTAAGTTAAGTAACATCAAGGGAGTCATGGTCACAGCCTCCTCGTTCGTTACCTTCATAAAGTCCCTGAGGTGCTGTAGAGCAGGTGCTATGATTACGCGGGTGATGGGCTACCTAACTGGGCCTGGCACACATCTCTCCCGGGTGTTCCAGCTGGGAGCCCAAGAGTTGCCTGGGAGTCTGGTGAACCAGCACGGCTCACTGAAATGGCCATATCCCTGTGTGCTTTCCTTTCTTTCTTTCCCTTTCTTTCCTTCTCCCTCCCTCCCTTCCTTCCTCTCTCCTTCCTCTCTCTTCTTCCTTCCTTCCTTTCTCCCTCCCACTCTCTCCCTTTCTTTCTTCTTTCTTTCCATGCCTGGAGCATGCAGAAGTTCTCAGGGAATTGAACTTGTGCCGCAGCAGTAACCATGCCAGGCACAGAGCCAGTAACAGTAACAACGCAGTAACAGAGCCAGTGGGGAGCTCCTGTGTGCTTTCTATTTTCCTTTTTCTTTTTGTCTTTTCTCCTTGTTTAGGCCCGCACCCGCAGCATATGGAGGTTCCCAGGCTAGGGGTCTAATAGGAGCTGTAGCTGCCGGCCTTCGCCACAGCCACAGCCACGCCAGATCCGAGCCGCGTCTGCAACCTACACCACAGCTCACGGCAACGCCGGATCCTTAACCCACTGAGCGAGGCCAGGGATCGAACCCGCAACCTCGTGGTTCCTAGTCTGATTTATTTCCTCCGCACCACGACAGGAACTCCTCCTGTGTGTGCTTTCTAATCTTTGCATTGAAGCAGGTGGTCAGACAGGCCTTTAGGGGACTCCTTGCCCTTTTTTTTTTTTTTGCTTTTTTAGGCCCACACCTGCAGCCTTTGGAAGTTCCCAGGCTAGAGGTCAAATCGGAGCTACAGCTGCTGGCCTTCACCACAGCCACAGCAACAAGGGATCTAAGCCGCATCTGCGACCTACACCACAGCTCACGGCAATGCCGGATCCTTAATCCGCTGAGTGAGGCCAGGGATCGAACCTGCATCCTCATGGATCCTAGTCGGGTTTATTACCGCTGAGCCACAGCAGGAACTCCTGCACTGTATATTAGATCCCTAGAGCTTTTTTGTCATTGCTTTGTTTGCTTCTGCCCCTGGAAGCAGACGCAGCATAAAGTTGGTGGTGCTCCCAGACTTTGGATAAAAGGCTTAAAAGCCAATGATTATTCCTGTGTAGGAGGATGTGGAACGAGGTTTGTCTTTGATATATCAGGGCCCAAATAAGTCAGGTCTTGGCATAAGAAAACTGCCACTTTGACCTGTCCTTCAGACTTCCTGTTTTGTCTAATCCTCACCCTGATCCTGCAGGGTAGCTATGACTCTCCCCACTTTCTTTTTTTCTTTTTAGGGCCGCATCTGCAGCATATGGAAGGCCCCAGGCTAGGGGCTGAATTGGAGCTGCACCTGTCGGCCACAGCCACAGCCACAGCCACGCCAGATCCTTGACACCCTGAGCGAGGCCAGGGATCGAACCCATATCCTCGTGGATACTAGTTGGGTTCTTGACCCACTGAGCTACAACGGGAACTCCTCTCCCCACTTTCCAAGTGGAGAAACCAAGGCTTATATGGGAGAGGAAGCGTGCCCACGATCACACAGCGGCCGGAAGAGCAGGGCCACGGCGAAGGTGGCAGTGTCTGTCTGTCTGTCACGCCCACTTACCGACTCGGGGTTCTTGACGAAGACCTTGGTGCTCCCCATCTGGTACTGGTCCGGCTCCATGTTGACCGCCCGCAGCAAGTGCTGGACGCCCTGCCGCTCGTCCCCACGCCACCGCGGCCACGTCTCGGGGGTCAGAATGGCGTACCTGGAGGTGGGAGGCGGGAAGCAGGAGGGTGAGCAGCCAGCCCCGCGGTCGGCAGCTGGGGCAGGGGGTGTGCTTTTTGGGGTGGGGGCTGCTCACCTCTGCAGGAACTTGGAGAACTGGCGGCGGTAGGCGAAGCCCGCCCGGCGCACCCTGATGTTTTCCTTCAGGCCCAGGTACTCCACCTGGTGCTTGACCCTGGAGGGAGGGCGGCCTGAGTGCCCTGGCGGGGGCCTCGCCGGTCCTGGGCACGGGGAGGGGTGGTCTGGATGCGTGCTGGGGGCAGGGTTTTTTTTTTTTTTTTTTCTTTGTTGTGCTATATGGAAGTTTCCAGGCTAGGGGTCGAATCAGAGTTGCAGTTTGAGGCCTACGCCACAGCCACAGCAACGCAGGATCCGAGCCACGTCTGCAACCTACACCACAGCTTACGGCAACACTGGATTCTTAACCCACTGAGTGGGGCCAGGGATCGAACCCACATCCTCATGGATACTAGTTGGGTTCATAACCCTCTGAACCACAAGGGGAACTCCCCATGCTGGGGGCAGTTTAAGGGGTGAGTTCTGAGATCTAGGGAGCGGTTCAGTGCTGGTCCCAGG
Source organism: Catagonus wagneri (assembly GCA_004024745.2). Taxonomy (NCBI): domain Eukaryota; kingdom Metazoa; phylum Chordata; class Mammalia; order Artiodactyla; family Tayassuidae; genus Catagonus; species Catagonus wagneri. Next base: position 5,960,979 of record PVHT021183507.1, read on the forward strand.
GGTCCAGCTGGGAGTCAGTTTTGTGTGGCAGAGGCCTGGGTTCTGGGCGCAGGGGTCTGTTTTTGTTCCGAGGTCAGTTCTGAGGTGGCTTCTAGAAGTGGGGCCTGGGCCCTGGGCCACACGGGGGGCTGGGCTAGTCCCTGGGGCATCCTACAATGGGCCTGGGTTCCTCCCTGGGGGTCTTGGGCAGCACTGGGTGTAACTCCAGGGGCCCTGGGGGGTTTTGCACAGACCCTAGGGGGTCAGCCTGGGTTAGCCCTTTGCTGTGTTCCGCGGCCTTGGGAGGGTGGTGGAGGGAGGGTGGGACAGGCAGTGTGGACAAGCTCAGTGAGTTGGGAGACTGGGCTGGGGGGTCACCTGTTCTCCTCCCAGTCACGGGGCCTCTTGGTCTCGTTGGGTTTAATGCAGCGGATGTAGTGGGGTGTGCATCTCATCAGCGTGGACACCAAGTCATTGGCTTGTTTCTGAGGAAGAGAAGGTCGGGGTTTGGGGCACAGATGGGGCCCTCTGGCCCCTCTCTCCTTTCCTCCCTGAATACAGTCCCAAGAGACACAGACACACCGGGTGGGTGTGTGGGGTGGAGCAGCTGATGGACCATGTACAACCCCTGAACCTCAAACCAAGAGCTCACACATCTGCCGCACTCATCAGAGCCCTAGCACATAGTAAGTGCTCAGCGAGTGTTTGTTGATGGAGTAACTGAGCCCGCAGGAGCACACATTGCCCAAAACATTTCTGCCTGTCTTTTGAGGCACAGGTACTTTGGAAGCCGAGAATTGCATGTGTGTGCCTGAGAGGTCAGTCTTGTTTGTTTTGTTTTATTCCGGCATCTAGAAGTCCCCAGGTCAGGGATTGAGCTTGCACTGTGCAGTGACCTGGGACGGCAGGAGAGACCCCGGTGTGGATCGCCAGCTCTGCTGAGCAATGCAGGCCAGTGACTGCGTGTCTCTGAGCCTTGGCCTCCCATGTGTCAGGTGGGGCTAGTCCCACATCTGTAAAGTGTCTTGTGTTTGCTGCCAGCACTGATCAGTGCCCAATATACGGTTATTAAAATATTATTAAGAGTTCCCACTGTGGCACAATTGGATCAGGAGCATCTTGGGAGCACTGGGACGCAGGTTTGAGCCCCAGCCCAGCACAGTGGGTTAAGGATCCATCGTTGCCAGAGCTGCAGCTTACGTCACAACTGTGGCTTGGATCCGATCCCTGGCCCAGGAACTCCATGTGCCAAGGGGCAGCTAAAAAAGAAAAAAATGTATATTATTATGACGGGACACCCATGTTCATAGCAGTACTATTCAAAAGGGCCAAAAGGTGAAAACAGCCCAAGTGTCCATCAACAGAAGAACGGATAAGAAAAAGCAGTATATCCATAAACGGAATATTATTCAGCCTTAAAAAGGAAGGAAATTCTGACATGCTTGAACCTTGAAGATATTATGCTCAGTGAAATAAACCAGTCACGAAAGGATAAATGCTCTCTGATTCCACTTACACAAGGTCCCTAGAGGAGTCAGATCCATAGAGACAGAAAGCAGACGGTGGGGCCGGGGGCTGGGAGCGAGGGATGGGGAGTCAGTGTTTTGTGGGGACAGAGTTTCAATTTGGGAAGATGAGAAAGTTCCGGAGATGGACGGTGGGGCTGGTTGCACAAATATGAATGTATTTAATGTTGCTAAGCTGAACATTTAAAAATGGTCCAAATGGCAAATGTTATGTATGTTTTACCACCATGAAGAAAAAAGTGACAAATGCCTATATGGCCAAAAAAAAAAAAATCATTAGGATGATGGGTCACTTCTGGATTCAGGGAGTTAGGAGGACAACAGGGAAGCTGGTCCAAGCTTCCTAACCCCAGAGCTGGAAGAAGTCCCTTCCAGACAGAGGGTGCCAGAGAGAGGGGCAGAGGCCCGGGACAGGAGAGAGATGGAGGTCGGGAGGTGAGAAAAGGACCCAGCCCTCCCCACGCTCACCTTGATCTTGGAGCCGGCAGTGCTGGGGCGGCCTTTCTTTTCGACATCCAGTTTCTCAGGAAAGAGCATCCGGAGAAAGGCCCTGGACAAGGGCAGGGTGGGGGGGGGACTGGAGATGCAGCCGGACCTTGGGTGCCCACCCAGAAGTGGGACTGCCTAGGTGCCTGGGACCCAGAGAACACACTGTACAGAGTTCCTGCTGGGACTTAGCTGGTTAAGGACCCAATTAGCATCCCTGAGGACTCAGGTTCGATCCCTGGCCTTGCTCAGTGGGTTAAGGATCTGGCGTTGCCATGAGCTGTGGTGTAGGTTGCAGACGCGGCTCGGATCCCGCGTTGCTGTGGCTGTGGTGAAGGCTGGCAGCTGCAGCTCCTGTTAGACCCCTAGCCTGGGAACCTCCATATGCCACGGGTGCGGCCTTAAAAAGACAAAAAAAAAAAAAAAAAAAAAGTGAAAGATACAGAATATGCTCCCATTCCCAGCCTCTGGCAACCACTGATCCATTCTCTTATCACTCCGGTCTGCCTTTTCCAGAATATTGTACACAGGATCATACAGTATATAGTCTTTTGAATCTGGCTTCTTTTCCTCAGCAGAACACATTGCAGATTCACCCGTGGTGTTGGTGTATCAGTATTTCATGCCTTTTGATTCCTGAGGAGGACTCCGTGGTATGCACGGGCCACCTTTTACCCATGCATCTGCTGAGGGACGTGCTTTCCAATTGTTGGCAATTACGAATGGCTGCTCTAAACATTTGTGTGCAGGTTTTTGCATGAATGTGAGCTTTCATTTCTCCTGAATGAATACCTGGGAGTATTGCCTCTCATCTCTCTCCCTCCCTCTTTCTCTTTTTTGGCCTCGCCTGCAGCATGCGGAGGTTCCCAGGTGTTAAAGCAAATACTGGGAGTTCCCTGGTGGCTCAGTGGGTTAAGGATTGGGCATTGTCATTGCTGTGGCTCAGGTCACTGCTGTGGCTCAGGTTTCTTGACCCTGGAACTTTCTTTCCTTTTTCTTTCTTTCCCTTTTTTTTTTTTCCTTTTTAGGGCTGCACCCACAGCATGTGGAGGTTCCCAGGCTAGGGCTCTAATCAGAGCTGTAGCCGCCGGCCTACACCACAGCCACAGCAACGCCAGATCTGAGCCGCGTCTGCGACCTACACCACAGCTCACAGCAATGCTGGATCCTTAACCCACTGAGCGAGGCCAGGGATCGAACCCACAACCTCATGGTTCCCAGTTGGATTCATTTCCGCTGCACTGCGACGGGCACTCCGCCTTTTTACTTCTTAAGTGTGCTCACCAGGAAGTTTAAAATTACACAGGTGGTATCTATATATCCATCTATTGTCTATCTAAAAGAGAGAAAAAATGGACATTCACTGAAGGGGCCAATAAAACCAACCTTGGGATAAAAAAAGTAGGAAACTGAGTAAAGTTCAAAAAAAAAAAAAGAAGAAAACAAAACAAAATGAAAAGGTACTTGTATATTGTCAAGAGTCTAATTATTTAAGTTTTGTTTTGTTTTGTTTTGGTTTTAGGGCCGCACGTGAAGCATATGGAAGTTCCCAGGCTAAGGGTTGAACTGGAGCTGCAGCTGCTGGCCTCTGCCACAGCCATAGCAACGCCAGATCTGAGCCAGCTCTGCTACCTACGCCATAGCTCACGACAACACCAGATCCTTAACCTGCTGAGTGAGGCCAGGAATTGAACCTACATCCTCATAGACACAGGTTCTTAACTCGCTGAGCCGCAGTGTGAACTCCTCAGGCTTCTGTTTCATTAGAACCAGTCACTAGAAACACAGCCATCCCTACAAAGACCGTGGTGTGTTGGGAGCAGTGGGAAAGACTGGGTGGTTCCTGGGCCTCCCCCATCCCCACGGGGAGGTGCCCGCAGGCCTCCGCGCCCGCCCGGGACCACTCACTGCTCACTGGTCTGCATCAGCTCAATAAGGTCGGAGAAGAGGACGTCTCGGTTCCTTTCGCAGAAGCCACTGACGTCATAGGAGACCTATTGGAAGGTGGGGGGTGGGGGAGGGAGTGAGGGGCTGAGGCCGGGGCCCTGCTCTGGGGTGAGGGGACCGGGCTGTGCCTATGGTTCAGAATGGGGTGGGGGGTAGCCTGGGCCTGGGGGCCCCGGAGGTCTGCTCTTCAAGTTGAAGTTGGAAGGTTAGGGCTGCAGTTTGGGTCAGAGGTGAGGGAAGGTGGGGGTTATAGTCCAGAATAGGAGAAGGGGGCTGCCGGCTGGATCAGAGGGAGGGGGAGGTGGCGGTTACAGCCCAGACTGGGGGGTGAATGGTGGCAATCTGGGTGGCGGGGTCCCTGGTGGAGGGGGGGGTCTACTATTTAATGTGGATTCAAAAGGTCAGTATCCATGTCGGGTGATTAGGGGCTAGAGGCTGTGTCAGGAGGGTTACAGCACTGTGGGGGGCTGGAGATTGGTGGGGGCTGGGGATCAGTGGAGGGTGAGGAATGGGGGTGAGAGGGGTTCAGGTTTCAGCCAGGCTTGTAGGTGGGGTCTGCCATCTGAGTCGGCGGCTCTGCACAGTCCTGGTGGGTGCAGGCTACTCCCCAGCTAAGGGAACACGGGGGCTCCAGCCCGCTTTAGGGATTGGCGGGGACCCCTGGGGCTGTTTGCTGCTCACACCCAAGTCAGTGGGAAGACTGCAGGACTTCCTCTGTGGTGCAGCAATTTAAGGATCTGGTGTTGTCACTGCAGCGGCTTAGGTTGTTGCTGTGGCTCAGGTTTGATCCCTGGTCTGGGAACTTCCACAAGCCATAGGCATGGCCAAAAAAAAGAGAGAGAGAGAGAGAGAGAGAGAGAGAGAGAGAGTCTGCAGTCCTGTACACTGGGGAGGAGGATGGTGGTCAGGGCCAGAGGCCAGGGAATTTCTGGAGCCTGGGAAGGGGTGGGTCTGCAGGGAGGTGGCATCCATTGTGGAGGTGATAGCTGTAGCCAGGGCCTGGGATCAGGAGGAGAGGGGACTGCGTCCTGGGTTGGGGGACTTTCAACTCAGAGTGGGGCTTGGGGCGTCTGCTGCCTAACTGGGGGCTGATGGGAGGGAGTTTGTGTCCCTTAAGGGGTGGTGGGCGTCCCTGTTAGTTGAGAGCCCTGGTGTTGATTAGGGGCCAGAGGATTTTGCAGCCCTGACTGAAGCATCATGGGGGTGGGGGTGGGGGTGGAAAGGAGCCAGGCCCATTCCTAGGGGTCCGTGGGAGAGGGTCCGTTTCCTGGCCAGTCGTGGCAGGGCTGGAGGAGGGGGTCGGTGGGGCTCTCCAGCTCTAGGGGGTCTCTGGGACCCTTCAGTTGGGAGGTGGGGAGGCTGCAGGCGGGAGCCCCGGGGGTCGGCGGGGGCGGGGGCGCACCTTGCCAGCGTAGTGGTGGATGACGAAGCCAGCGCTCCAGCTGTTGAAGTGCTCATGGGTGCCCACGGCCGCCTGCAGCTTCTGCAGCAGCGTCTGGTCGGCACCGCCGCCGGTGGCGTGCATGGTGGCACACACGTCGTCCAGAACGCTCATGATGCCTGGGGGACTCTGCGGGGCGAGGGCCAAGGCGGGCAGGGCTCAGCAGGCCCCCATCCCGCCCACTGGGGTTTCCAAATACAACAACAAACGGGGGAAGGCGGGGGCGGGGGCGTGGGGGGAGGTGAATGCGTAGGGCCTGCGGTGATCGCTCGCCTTCGCCAGGTGCAGGATGCGGCCAGGGACTCCATAAGGCATCCGCGCCTCTCTGCCTCCCCCAGCCTGAGATGTTGGGTGACCTGTCAGCTCTGAGCCCTCTCCCCTGGACAGCCTGCCTTGGGTGGACGTTTGTTGAATGAATAAACGAAAGGTGAGCAGGCGGGCAGGGGGAATGGGCGAGGTGGCTGATGGGTGTTGTCAGTGGTGCTCCATCTGTCCGAGGGGGAGCTCGGATGAGAAGGACCTATAGGGGCTGGAACCACGCAGGGCTCTCCCGGCTCTCCCAGGTCCAGCTTCAGGGCCCAGTGAGAACCCCTAAGTCTGGCCCGGTCCTCACCAGCTTGTTTTCGATGAGGTCACAGACGATTTTGTTGTTGAAGTACTGGATGGGGGTCCAGCGGATGCCCTCCTGCACATACTCCTCCTGGGGGTGGCCAAGGGGCAGGAATAGGACCGGGTGTCTAGGCAAAGTGCGTGTGTTTCTAGAATTTCAGCTTCATGAGGGTGAGTGAAGGAGGCGTGACGGGTGTCTGCCTCCCGTGTAATTTTCCCCACCTCATCACTTAGGACCGTGAGGTAACAGAGCTATCGCCCTGTGTGCTGCAGGTTGGAGGTTTCCCCCGGGGTCCTGGAGTTAAGCCCCACTTGGCTGAAGTGTTGCTTTCTCATGAACCCATCCTATTCTGGATCTTTTTTTTTTTTTTAATGTCCTTACCCATGGCATACGCACGTTCCTTAGCCAGGGGTTGAATCTGAGCCACAGCTGTGACGATGTAGGATTCTTTAACCCACTGCACCAGGCTGGGTATTGAACCTGCACCTCTGCAGTGACCCAAGTCACTGCACTCAGATTCTTTTTTTTTTCCTTTCTTTTTAGAGCCACACCTGCGGCATATGAAAGTTCTCAGGCTTGGGCTGAATCGGAGCTGCAACTGCCGGCCTATGCCACAGCCACAGGAATGCAGGATCCAAGCCAAGCGCGACCTACACCACAACTCACAACCACACAGGATCCTTAGCCCACTGAGTGAGGCCAGGGATCGAACCTTTATCCTCAAGGGTACTAGTCAGGTTTGTTATTGCTGAGGCACAAGGGGAACTCCTGCTGTCAGATTCTTAACGCACTGCACCACAGTGGGAACCCCTGGCTCTTTAAAAATCCCTTTCTCATTTCCTCAGTCATCTCCTGGTACTTGCCCTGAGTCTTGATCTCAGGCTCTGCTTCTGCAGGACAGGCAGAATGAAAACAGCAGGGATTTTTGGGGAGGGAGTGGGATAGGTGTGCCTGTGGCATGCAGGTTCCAGGGCCAGAAATCAGACCTGTGCCACAGCAATGACCGGAGTCACAGCAGTGACAATGTCAGATCCTTAACCCACTGAGCCACCAGGGAACTCCAAAAAAACTAGCAGGGATTTTCGTCCATCCTGTTTATAGCTGTCTCCCTAGCACTGCAAATAGTGCCTGGTACACAGTAGGTGCTCAAAAAATAATTGTTGAAGGTGTGGACAAAGAGGCTATTTGCCAGCTCTTGTCAAAGCTCTTGAGGCAGAAAACCTCTTCTCACAGTAGAACTTGAGCAGAGCAGCAGGGAGTGGTGCCATGCCAGCATGAGGCTGGGGTGTCCCCTGGTTGCTTGGCGACCTTCCTGGTCCTACCGCCACCCCCCATGTCCCCTGACCTTGGCCGCTTGGCTGCCCCTGCTCACCTGTTCAGCCTTCAGGGTGAGTTCGATAAAGATCTGCTGTAGCTTCTCGTTGACGAAGTTGATGCAGAACTGCTCAAAGCCATTTTTCTGCCAAAGGAGGAACAGAGTGCTGCCCTCAGCGGGCTGAAATGCCGGAGGCTCCAGGGCCCCTGGAGCAACCCAGGGTGCGTGTGGGCTGGTGGAGGGGTTGTACCTGGAAGATCTCGAAGCCGTAGATGTCAAGCACGCCGATACTGAACTCCTCCTGGGGCTTCTGCATGGCACGGTTGATGGCCTGCAATGCAGTGGGACACTAGCTAAGCGGGCACACCGGCCCGCCACCCTCTTGAGATGCTCTCTGCCGTGTTCGTAGGCTGAGCCCTCTCCCACCAGTTTCTCTCCTGCCTTCCCCACCTCTGTGCACACCCCACCCTCGTCCATCATTCCTATGAAACATTAGAAGATCTGGGCTCCTGCCTTGGGAGCTGGCTCTGCCCCATAACCACTCTGCACCTCTATTTACTCATCTTTAAAATGGGTTAACAATAGCAACTCTTTTACAGGCCTTTTTAAAAAAGAATCAAACAAACTGATGCGGGTAAAACAGAACTGTAGCTGGTACACGTTAAGTGCTATGGAATGTTGGCTATGTTGGCTATTATAATCACTGTTCTTTTTGTTTGGTCGGGTTTTGGCCACCTTGCGGCATGGGGAAGTTCCCCGCCCGGGATGGAACCCGTGCCACACCAGCAACCTGAGGTGCAGTGACAACACCAGATCCTTAACCAGTTCCCTGCCACAAGGGAACTCCAGCTCTATTGTTTTTTGTTTTTTTCTACAGCCACACCTGCAGCGTATGGAATTTCCCAGACTAGGGGTCGAATCAGAGTTGCAGCTGCTGGCCTACACCGCAGCCACAACAAAGCCAGATCTGAGCTGCATCTTTGACCTGCATCACAGTTCATGACAGCGCTAGATACTTAACCCACTGGGTGAGGCCAGGGATCGAACTCACATCCTCATGGATACTAGTCAGGCTCTTAACCTGCTGAGCCACAATGGGAACTCCCACTATTCTTTTTAATTTTATCTATTATTTTTGTTTTTTGGGCCATGCCCTATGGTGTGCACAGGTTCCTGGGCCAGGGTTTGAACTTGCATCACAGCAGTGACAACACCAGATCCTTTAACCACTAGGTCACCAGGGAACTCCAACACTCATTACTCTTGACCTTGACACGTCCTGTTCCCATCCACCCCCATCTAGCCCATCACTTTGTTCTCCTGATAGCCCCCCACCTTGTAGCTCTCAAATGCACCCACCTTTTTCTACCCCAACAGCCCCCACATCAGTCCAGGCCTGGACATTTCCAATAGCCCCCTCCTTCCTGGGCTCCATGTCACAGCCATGAAGCCCCTCAGTCTCTCATCTAATCATATCCTGCCCTGCCTGACATCCCACTGGGCATTGGTGAGGTCGTGACAGTCAAGGTGCCCCCCGACCCCAGCTTGGCTGGTCCAAGCCCGGGTCCAGAACCCCTTCCCACTCCCCAGCCCCACTCGCCTCCACAAGGAAGTCGAAGAGACGGGCATAGAGCCCCTTGGCCAGGGCGTCCCGGGTGTAGGCTGCCTGCTCCACGTTCAGGGTCACGTCAATGGACTCGCTGCGCCCACCCCAGCGGCTGTCCATCTTGCGGCTGGTCAGCTTCTCCTGCAGCCGCCCGCTGTCAATGCCCAGGAGGTAGGCGGGGAAGGCCAGGACTGCGGGATGGGAGCATACGGGGGAAGCGGACAGCCGGTCGGGCTCTTGGGTGGGTGCCCTCATCTCTCCCCATTTGGCTTATTTATTATTTATTTATTTGGCCATGCCTACAGCATGTAAAAGGTTCCGAGCCAGGATCAAACCGAAGCCACAAGCCGTAGCCAGGGCCATAAGCACTGACAACACCGGATCCTTAACCCACTGAGCCACCGGGGAACTCCTCTCCCCATTTTGCCCAGTGACACCAATATTGTTTTCAGAGGCCCTCACCCTCTGGGGGCTGCCCCAGAGGAAGCAGTTCACACATACACACACGCCCCCACCCTGCCATCCGCAGCACCCACACTCACGGTCTGCACTCTCCACCCGGGCATAATTTCCATCTTCGCAGAAGCTGATGTTTCCCAGGTGCAAGATCCCCGCCACGAGCTGCAGAACCAGCTGCTGGACGTTGGGCGGGATCCCGATGACCTGCATGGCATTCTGCGGGCACAGCAGGGACAGCGCCTGTGCCACAAGTCTTGACCTCTAGCCTGCCCTGCCCTCCAGCAGCACAGACGTGGGGAGTCAGGACGTGTGGGTCTCTTATCTCTTTCATCCGCTTGCTGTGTGACCTTGAGCAAGTCTCTGCCCCTCTCTGGGTCTTGGTTTCCCGATTTGTAACACGAGAAGTTTCCTGGGGCACTTTGTTGTACAGCAGCAATTATCACAACCTTGTAAATTCATTACGTTTCAATAAAACTTAAAAAAAAAGGAGTTCCCATTGTGGCGCAGTGGAAAAGAATCCTACTAGGAACCATGAGGTTGGGGGTTCAATCCCTGGCCTCGCTCAGTGCGCTAAGGATCCGGCATTGCCGGGAGCTGTGGTGTAGGTTACAGATGCGGCTCGGATCCTGCGTTGCTGTGGTGTAGGCCGGCGGCTGCAGCTCCGATTCGACCCATGGCCTGGGAACTTACATATGCTGAGGGTGCGGCTCTAAAAAGAGAAAAGACCAAAGGAAAAAAAAAAAAATGCATGCGGCCAGGACTCATGCAAAGGCCAAAAAAAAAAAAAAAGTTTCCTGGGGGTTTGAAGGGGCGGCCGGTGCTCACCAGAGTCTCGCTGAAGTCGCTCCGGTCGTCGGTGCCGTCCACCTTGTAGGTGTCTGATTGGTTGAGGTAGTAATAGTAGTCGGGGGTCATGAGCCCCAAGTTCTGCCGCTGCTCCTGAGAGGCCCCTTCCAGCAGCTGGAGGATGCGCGATGCTAGTGCACGTAGCGGCGGACTGGCCCGGCCGCGTAACCCCCAGTCCTCACGGTCATGGTCTCCGAACCCTGACCCTCTCAGTCTCCCTCGGGCCCCCCCGCGGCGGGCTCCCTCTGCCCCAGCCCACAGCCCCCTTCCTCGCACCTGGTAGTAGATGTGGAAGTTCCTCTCGTTCTCGTTCTGCATTACCACGCGAGATTTCTCCAACAGGAAGTTGGAGATCTTGCCCCCGTCAGGCTCTCCACCGCGGCTGAACTGGATCTCGAAGTACTTGCCCTGAACCGGGACAGCCACATCAGCCCCCCAGGGACCCAGGGCTGCAGGTGAGGGAGGGTTGGGGATGGGTCTTAGGAACCAGGCCTCCTTTGCTCCCCTCCCTCCCTCGTGTGACCTCGAGTTGCTGTTCTCTCCCCACCTCCCACTTATTATTTTCACCAGCTCCTTCCCTCCAGCCTTTGCTTAAGCTGTATCCTGAGCCAGGAATGCCTTTGCTCCCTCCTTGATGATTGATGCCCTCACTTGGAGCATCTAGTTTTGTGCCTGGCACAGAGAAGTATCATATTTTATTGACAGCTCTCCATCCCTGTTACCACATGAGGCCTCCGTGTCTCTGTGGGATGCTACTGTTTGCAATGACCCTGGGCATCTCCCAGTGTTGTCTTTGAGCTCAGAGCAAAGGCCCCACAGGCTACTTCTTTGGTCTCCGACACCATCTGGGTTCTGCTGCAGCCAGAGTTTGGAAGGCAGACAAGCTTCCTTATGTCTCTTTTCTGCCACTTGCATCCAATTACTATACAAATGACATCATCATACTACACAATTAAACACCTATAATGTATGACAAATACTCATTCTTTTTTTTTTTTTTTCTTTTTCAGGGTTGCACCTGTGGCATGTGGAGGTTACTAGGCTAGGGGTCAGATCGGAGCTACAGCTGCCAGCCTACACCACAGCCACAGCAACATCAGATCTGAGCAGCGTCTGCGACCTACACCACAGCTCACGGCAACACCAGATCCTTAACCCACTGAGCAAGGCCAGGGATCAAACCTGTAACCTCATGGTTCCCAGTTGGATTTGTTTCCACTGTGCCACAATGGGAACTCTAACAAATACTCATTCTGTTGTACCATAAAACTATATAAAATAAAATAGAATTAGATATTTTTGAAGTTCATCCATGTTTCTGTGTGTATTAGTAGTTTGAAAACACAAACTGTGTGATTCCATCTATACGAAGTTCTAGACCAGCTGAACTAATCTATGGCGAAAAAAAACCCAGAATGCCTATTTCTGGGTTAAGGAAAGAGTAGTGATTGATTAGGAAAAGACAAGAGGGAACTTTCTGGAAAGATGGTGATGTTCTGTATATCAATAGGGCTTGGGTTGCACAGGTGTATGCATTTGTCCAGACTCAGTGAATGATACCCTTTCGATTTATGTATTTTGCTGTATGCAAACTTTACTTTAAAAAAAAAGAATTGCAAAATTATATTGGACTATAACTAATGATCTTCATGCTGTAGTTTTTAGAGGGAAAGGTATGATGTCTGTAGCTTAGTTTGCCGTGCATCAGAAAAAAATAAAAAATGGAGGGGTTCCTGCTGTGGTTCATCCGGTTTCCATGAAGATGCAGGTTCGATCCCTGGCCTTGCTCAGTGGGTTAAGGATTCTGCATCGCCGCAAGCTGTGGTGTAGATTGCAGATGCAGTTTGGATCTGGTGTTGCCATGGCTATGGCAATGAGCTCAGTTGCCGCTCCCATTGGACGCCTAGCCCAGGAACTTCTATATGCCACAGGTGCAGTCGTTCAAAAAAAAAAAAATGGGTGGAGATATGATTAAGCAAATATAGTTAAATATTAATGGTAGAATCTGGGAGATGGCATACAGAGGTTCACTGTGGTAGTCATTCAACTTTTCCATGTATATGAAAAATTTTACAATAAAATGTTGGGGAAAATACTTCAAATATAATTACATTATAAAATATATTAGAAAATAAAATGTAATAAGTTGCTATAACTAGTGATATGCAGGGAAATAAAACAAGCTCTTCAGCGTCAGAATTCATTAAGCTATTTCCAGGTTCAGGTATTTACTGAAATTATTGAGGTCTATGAGATAGATACTAACATTATCTATATTCCAACAGAGGAACTCCACAAGGTTACATTGTTTTTTTTGTCCACACCACCCATTTAAGCAGTGGCTGAAACGGATGATAAATCCAAGTCTGTTTACCTATTCTGTCTTCCCTTAGGGTCAGCATAGCACCTGACACAAAGAAGGAGTCCAAGAGCTATTTGTTGAAAGAAAGAGTGAATGAGGGAATAAATGGGACCTGAAACGTAAATAGGAACAGATGTGGCCTGGTTGCAGCCAGGGGAAGCGTATTTAAGAACGCTACACAGGGATTTCCTTTCGTGGTGCAGTGGAAACGAATCCAAGAACCACGAGGTTGCAGGTTTGATCCCTGGCCTCGCTCAGTCGGTTGAGGATCCGGCATTGCCGTGAGCTGTGGTATAGGTCACAAATGCAGCTCAGATTCTGCATTGCTGTAGCTGTAGTGTAGGCTGGTAGCTGTAGCTCCAATTGGATCCCTAACCTGGGAACCTCCATATGCTGCAGGTGTGGTCCTAAAAAAAAGGAAAAAAAACAATGCTACACAGACATGTCATGGCCTCTACAGATATGCTGATGGGGGACTGTTTTGGGGGCGGACCATGAATAGGAAGTGAGTCTCCCACTCAGGAGCAGGTAGTTCCTGTATCCTTGAGCAGGGGATGTGAGTGTGGTGGGAGCATCTGAGAGAGAGAGAGAGAGAGAGAGCAGAAAGAGAGAGAGAAGGTTGGAGGGAGCTTCTACTCCAAGTAGGGCCACAGAGACTCACAAAGCGACTGGAATTATTGTTGCGCACAGTCTTGGCATTGCCAAAGGCTTCCAGCAGTGGGTTTGATTGCAGGATGATATCCTTCACGTGCTGGGGGAAAAGGCAGGTGGCATGGGAAGACGTCAGACTGAGGCAGGAATTTGGGGGTGGCACATGAAATACCAGGGCAGTGTGGGGATCCCCAGCCCTTCTTTCTGTTTGCCCCTTACCTGGACCTTCTCGCCCCCTCCTGACACCTTGGAGATGTAGCCCATGATGTATTTGGCTGCCACTGTCTTCCCAGCTCCACTCTCTCCACTGGGGACGGGCGAGGGAAGACACGGTCAGTGACCCCAGGGTGGGGGAGGTACTCTTCCCGGGGCCCGGTCATTCTTAGATTCATTGAACGCCTACTATGTGCCAGGCAACAGTCCGGGCACTGGAGAAACAATAGGGAACAAGACAGATCCAAACCTCTGTCCTCCCGGAGCTGACATTGAGATGGGACAGGTGGGCAACAGCAGAATGAATATATAAAATACATCATGAGTCAGACGGTGATAAGTAAAGTAAAGCAACGCCAGGGCCAGAGAGGGTCAGGGAGGGCTCCGTTCGCATCGGGAGTTCCAAGCCAGCCTCGCCGGGCTGGCGATGCTCTTTGAGCGGGACCTGGGCCGGAGGGGCTGGGGCTCCCCGTCTGTACCTGATGATGACACACTGGTTCTCGCAGTCAATGAGCATGTTCCGGTACATGTTGTCTGTGAGGGCATAGATGTGCGGGGGGTTCTCGTACTGGGCCTGGCGGGGGGAGGTCAGGGCTCAGCCCGGGGCTAGGGGCCAGGGGTCCTGGATCGGTGCCTCCCGCCTGGCCCCGGCCTCACCGCGCCCTGGTAGAGGTCAATCTCTCGGTCCGTGAAGTAGGGCATCTGCTTGAAAGGGTTTACGGAGATGAGCACGGAGCCGATGTAGGTCTGAGGGAGGGGGTGGTTAAGGGCCATGCGGTGTCCTGGCAAGCTGTGTCCCTCACGGGCCCCTCATTCTGCCCCCTTGGGTCCTGCAAGAGCCCCCTTGTTCGGAGGAAGAGATGGAGCTACTCGGGTGCACCCCAGCTACCTTGGGAGAAAACTGAGCTGGGTCCAGAATGAGGGGGAACAGAATTTGCTATGGGAGGGAGGGCTGAGGGCCACGACCACCCCAACCGCTGTCACTCCACTGTCTCCTGTCCTACCACACAATGCCCTCCCCGCTTTTTTTTTTTTTGCTTTTCAGGGCCGCACCCATGCAACATATGGAGGTTCCCAGGCTAGGAGTCGAATGGGAGCTACAGCCGCCGGCCTTCGCCACAGCCACAGCCACGCCAGATCCACAGCCACGCCAGATCCGAGCCGCGTCTGCGACCCACACTGCAGCTCACGGCAACGCTGGATTCTTAACCCACTGAGCGAGGCCAGGGATCGAACCCGCATCCTCATGGATGCTAGTCGGGTTCGTTAACCGCTGAGCCACAATGGGAACTCCCACCCAAGGCTCTTACCCTGCCCCCCGCCTCGTTCCTGTGCTCAGATATCCGTGTGTCCCTTCCCTGCCGCGGCCCCTCTGCCATCCCCGCCCACACTCACCCACACACACGCATCCCTCCATCCACTGGTCGTCACCCTCCTGTCCCTCTGTCCCCATCTGCCCACCCCACCCACCGCCCAGGGTACAAAGATGTAATCGTCCATGAAGCGCTTGCGGAGGTTGCCCACGATGGCGTCCTCGGTGATCTGCGGCAGCAGCACCATGTCGTCCACGCCGCTCTGCTTCACGTTGTGGCTCTGCCAGTGGAAGCGCTCCTTGCTGCCCTGGGGGTGGGGCGGCAGGGTGGGGGTGAGCCCCTGTGGGCGGCGGGGGGCGGGGTGCTGCTGCCTCAGCACCCCGCCTGGCTCACCGCCTGGCTCACCTCTGTCACCAGCTTCTGAGGCTGTGCCCCTGCCCCCCGCCTCCCTTCCTCCTGCCCTGTCTCGGCGACACCAGGAGAGGTAGGTCCAGTCCAGGCTCCCCGCTCCCAAAGGAGGCCAGACAGAATGGCAGCCCACAGGCATCCTCGGCCCTCTCTTTCGGGCCCCCAGTCCTGTGCTTAGTATCCCGTTGCCATGGAGGAGACAGCCACGTCTGGCCCCTCAAGGGAGGGGGTGCTTGGGGCTCTGACGGCTGTGGGGAGGGGAGGGCTTGATGGGGGAGTCCGTTCACCCTGCTTCTCACGTCCCCAAGCCCACTCTCTCTGCCTCGGCCCAGGCTGAGTCCCTGACTTCTCCATGGCATTTAACCCGCTGCCACCCACCCCTTCCGCCTTGAAACAGTCCCCTTCCTCCCACTCCCCTTCTCCTCTCTTTAGGGGCATCCTGGCCCGTCCCTCTGAGATCCTCTCAGCCACCACACGGCTGTGACTTCTGCTTCTGTGCCTGGCTGTGACCCTGGTCCTCAGCCCCCGGAGCCTTCCCACCACCTCTGCTGCGGTCTTCTCCATCCTCAGAGAGAACGCTGGCCCTTGTCAGCTCCGGCACCTTCTCAGGATCCCACTTTCCCTTCTCATTTCCTCCTTCGGCTTTTCGTCAGATGACACCTTCCTTAGGCCTCAAGGAAGGAGGCTCAGACACAGGCTTGTCTCAAAGCACCTCCTCCAGGAAGCCCGCCAGGAATACTTTCTCCTTTTAGCCCAAATGAACTCATCCAGCGCCTTAAACACTTACGCATCCTGGCTCTCTCAGGCCCACTCTGCCTCCGTTCAGTATACCCCTGTCACCCTGTCCAGCACACAGAGTGATGTCAGCCTGGAGCTCTCCTGTCAGGTAAACTCAGGTTTGACAGAATTAGCATTGACCGAGCATCCATGACACGCCCACACCGGGTGGGTGTCGCCCATATTATCGTCAGTCCTCATAGCGGCTCAGTGTGGTGTCCGCTAGAAGGGAGACTGAGGCTTGAGAAGTATTTGACCCTTGGCTAAGGACGCAGCCAAACTGTTTCCGAGGACGTGGGGTTCGAATCTGGGCCCATCTGACAGTAAAGGCCAGGTTCTTGCATCCACACTCATGAGTGGCTGGGACCCGGGGGCTGTTAGGGGTGGGATGTGAAAGCCGAGAAAGCTTGCTGGAGAGCAGGGAGGATGGGTGCCCCAGACAGAGTGCGCTGCCTGCGCAGAGGGGCAGCAGTGTGACTGAAGCAGGAACAAGGCAGAGGCAGGAGTGTGGTGTTCGGGGCTTGACCCCCTCAGACTACTTCCAACCTGAGCAGTGAAACTGAGCTTTTCTTTTTTTTTTTCTTTTTTTAAGGGCCACACCTGCAGCACATGGGAATTCCCAGGCTAGGGGTTGAATCAGAGCTGCAGCTGCTGGCCCGTGCCACAGCCACAGCAACGCAGGATCCGAGCTGTGTCTGTGACCTACACCACAGCTCACAGCAATGCTGGATCCTTAACCCACTGAGTGAGGTCAGTGATCGAACCTGCGTCCTCATGGATACTATCTGGGTTCATTACCTTTGAGCCACAACAGGAACCCCTATGTCGGACCCTTAACTTGCTGAGCCATGAGACTCAGAGTGAGTTTTTCATACGGCAAATATGATTTCATCTCTCTGTGGCTAAACTCGCCTGTGGCTTCCCATCACTCCCACCCCCGTGCATCCACTCCACAAGGAATTCTTTTTTTTGTCTTTTTAGGTCCACACCCACGGCATATGGAATTTCCCAGGCTAGGGGTCGAATCAGAGCTGCAGCTGCCGGCCTACGCCATAGCAACATGGGATCTGAGCCACATCTGAGACCTACACCACAGCTCACGACCGTGCCGGATCCTTAACCTGCTGAGCGAGGCCAGGGATCGAACCCACGTCCTCATGGATACTAATCGGATTCATTTCTGCTGCACCACAACAGGAACTCCCTCCACAAGGAATTCTTGAGCACCCACTGCGCCAGTAACTTAGGACTTTGGGAAGGTCTCTTTCAGTTCCTCACAGCGTTGTCTCTAAGCGTTTGCAGGTGCTGAGCCCCCGCCCAGAACTCTTCCTGCCTAGTGAATGCCAATCCATGCCTTAAGATTTAGCCCAGGTGACTTGTCCTCAGAGAAGACCTCCCTCGCTCCAGGCTAGTTTGGATTTCCCTCTGGACCCCCCAACTGCCTGGGAACCCCTCACCAGAGCCCCATCTACATTCTGGACATCATGTACAATAGCTGGATGATACTGCTCCTGGGGGCACTTAAGGGAAGGAGTTCCCCTGTGGCACAGTGGCTTAAGGACCTGGTGTTGCCACAGCTGTGGTGCAGGTTGCAGCTGTGGGACTTGTTCGATCCTTGGCCTGAAACTTCCACGTACCATGGGTGCAGCCGAAAGAAAAAAAAAAAGGAATCATGGGAGCATTTTTGGTTGTCCCAAAGATGGGGACATGGCTGGGATTTCAAGGCGGCCACAGGTACCAAATGTGGCCACGTAAGTAATTGCATATTTTACAAGTGCATAACTGTCCTGCTCACAGCCCCCACGCAACCCCAGCAGAGGTTCACATAAGCCACAAATCTGCTTATAATCATTGGAACTGAGAACCAAATCCCATTTTATGCACAAACAGAAAAACTATATTTTTTGCGTGGTTGACACCTAGTGCATTTACAGGGACGTGCCTGTCCTGTATCAAGGAAAGTTTTAGTTTTGTTCAATTTCACTAAGAATTGTGCAGCACTGGGAAGTTCGTGTTGCTTGTGGTGTTAACGTGCCCTGTGAAGGAGGGTGGGGAGTGGGACACAGCCCGAGCACCTGGCTGCTTCAGTGGGTGTTCCTGGGACCCCGGCCCAAGCACTTTCATCTCACTGTGCACGTTTTATTCTAAATGACTTTCTCCTCACCTTGCTGGGGATCACATTAAGTATTTTTGAAAGACGGAAGTCAGTGTTTCACCAAAATTTCATTTCACTGAATTTCATTGCAGCATTTCAGGGGAGGGGGCTGCCAAGATGTTGGTGGCAAGAAGTGGGTGCTGGGTGTGATGCGCTAAGAACCCCCGGCTGCAGGGGGAAGCGGGTTGGTGGAGGACGAGGTCGTAAGGGCAGCAGCACGGAGGGCTTGGCGAGTGTGCCCACGGCAGAGGCTGAGGTTGGGGGAGGCTGGTTGGGAGAAGCAAGGAGCTGTCGACTGGACCCCCAGCTGTTGAAGAGCTTTCACACTCACTGGAAATTCGGGGGGACCCCATGGAGAGTACTGATGACCTCAGGATCAGAAGTCGGATTGGGGAGGTCAGGAGGTGTAGACAGGGAGAGAAGAGTGCTTTGGGACAGCCTGGCTCTGAGAAGCAGAAGAGGAAAAGAGGCTGTGGGGACAGGAGGGGTCAGGAGAGGGTGTTTCCTGTTTTCAAGATGGGGAGACCAGTGCGTTGGTGAGAAGAGATGATGAAATTAGAAAATCTGGGGGTGAATTGGTATCATTCATGAACCCTGCTCTTTCCCCAAGTCGGGGTGAGGAGGTTGGGTGGGGGCGGGTAGGCGGACGGGAGTGGATTCTGTCGTTGAAGACCTCAAGGGGGAGGGGCTTGGGTGGTAACTAGGGCAATGGAGAACAACAATATGGAACAATAGTTAACACTCCATTGGCACCTATTCTGTGCCAGACTCTGGTCTGAGCTTTTTCCGTGAATGACCTCATTGCATCCTCTCTGCACATGCCGAGGTCAGGACTCTGATTAGGTCCATTTTGCAGAAGAGAAAACTATGGCACAGAGAAGTCAGACATGCTCCCCAAGGACACACAGCAGGAAGGGGCGATGGGTCTGAGTCAGTGGTGGCCGGGGCTGGCGGTTTAGGTCAGAGGAGAAGAGGGAGAACACAAGATCGGTCCCGTCCAGGGTTCCCCTTTGGGGTCACCCCAATCCCCCTGTTCTCGAGACCCCCTCAGGCTCAGCTGAGACTCAAGGGCACTTCCTTTCTCTGAGGTTAGAGGTGCTGTGTCTGGCTGGCTCTCCTGGCCCCGAGGACTTGGTTCCTCTTCCTGGCCCTCCTCCCTTCCCCGACCCAGCTGAGTGGCCTCTTCCTCCCACAGCCCCTGTTACCTCTCCCAATGCGTCCCCCACCTCAGGCACCAGGGACGCCCGGATCCATCCTGGCTCCAGGTGATCACAAAAACCATGGGTTGTTTGTGCTGGAGGGAGAGAAGGCTTGGCTCAAGGGACAGCGTGCAGGAGAATTTTGGCATGGGATGGACTGGGCATGAGGCTGGGTTTGACAGTTGGCTATGTGACCCCTTATTTTCCAAAGCCTCAGTTGTCCCAACTGTAAAATGGGTTCTGTGACAATTCTCCTCCACAGGCTTGCTGGGGGACATAAATGAGCCAGTGCTGAGAAAAGATGCACTGGGTGTGCCTCCCTCAGGAAATGGTACCTGGTGGCCCCAAGAGCATTTAGTGGAAGGGATCTGGTTGGGCAGAGGGGCTGGTCAGTATACAGAAGGAATGGATAAATGAATGAGGGGTCATGGGATGATCCTGCTTCCTGCCCCGTGTCATGGGGATCCATCTCTCTGTGGCCTCCAAGTCCCCAAGGGTCAAGTTGAAGCTGTTGATTCCTAAGTCCCTCTCTTGGGGGCGAGGGTGCAACAAAGAGGTTGTGGTCACAGCTGACCACAAGCCAAGTGTGACTCCGCCTGCTGGGGTTCTTGTGAAAGACTCAGCCTCCTCTCGAGGAGGCTGGGGCGGGAGGGGGCATGTAGCTGCTAATTTCAGCTCTTCAGAGATGCTCCCCACAAACCACGGCAGAGGAAGGACGGCCAAGGCGATGGCTCCTTTAGGGCTGGGGCCCTGGAGCCACACTGGGGCCTTGAACACATTTCCTGAGACCCTGCTGTGCATGGATGTAAGACTTGAGTCTTCAGTGGCTCAGAAGCAATCAGACAGCGCTAAGGAGAACTGAGGCAATCAGAGAGGGCTTCCTGTAGGAGGCAGGCCTTGCAACATCAATGTCTTAGGCTGTGTCAGTGGTGGCAGTAGGAGCCATGGGCCAGGAAGGCCTTGGGGGTGTGTGACACCAGGATTCCAGTTTCTTTGGAATAGAGATTCCAGGTCCCAATGAGGCAGGGATGGGCAGCCCAGGGAGTATGGGGGCCAGCACACCCCCCAGGTGGCCCCTCCCTGGAAGGAGGAGGAGATTGCAGGTCAAGGTGGCTCTTAAAAGTACAACTTCGAGGGTCACCAAGTTGAAAACCTCTGCCACTTTTGGGTTGTACAGCAGCTTGCTTAACCTCTCTGCCTCAGTTTCCTCATCGGGCAAATGGGAATACTGGGGGCCACAGACCTCGTGGGACAGCTGTGCAGATTCAACGAGGCTGTCTGTCAAGAGGAAACACTAGTCTCCCTCCCCATCATTATCATCATCATCAGCAGCAGCAGCAGCACCAGTGGCAGCAGCTTTAAGCTGGCCCATCCCATGGGCACGGGGCACAGAGCCAGGAGGAAGGGCTGGACAAGGGAGTTTTGCAATGCGCCCCAACTGTGATGAGCAGAGCGCCAGACTGGAGATGAAACAGCCACTTCCTTCCTCGCGGGGGCCCAGGGGGCGCTGCACTGTGGTCGCCAGCTCCGAGGAAGAGGTGATGCTGTGGCAGTGGCCTCTGGAGCCACCCTCCACCTCCCCCACTGCCCTGCCCTAGCCCCTTGGCGCGCCCCCTGGAGGCTTGGCCCTGCTCTGCGGGCTTCTGGGGCCACACCCTGTGTCCCTAAACCATGCAAACAACACTCTCATCTCTAAAGGCTCTCAGGTGTCTCCCCCCAACCCCCGGGTGGAGGACTGTTTCAGTTTGCTTCTGGCCTAATGAGAGGCCATTCTCTGACAATGTGGGGACCCTTGTCTTTCTAGAAACCTTCTTCCCCCTTTTTTTTTTTTGGCTGTGCCATACGGAAGTTTCCTGGCCAGGAGCAAACCCCGGCCACAGCAGTGATAACGCCAGATCCTTAACTGCTAGGCTGCCAGGGAACTCCTAGAATCCTTCCTCCTAAATTTCACTTGGCACCCAGGCTTTTCTGTCCACCCCCGTGGCCGCCCTACCCCATTCGTGGATCAAGCAGCTACACCACTGGTCTCCCCTACTTTATGTCTGTACTTTAAAAACAGCCATCGTTAGCACCATGTCACCACCACTGTCAGCAGAGGACAACTAATTGCTGCATTCATTCAGCCCCCCCCCCCCGCCACCCAAGTCAAACAGAAACTGCTGGTAACCTCAATGCCACACCAACCAGCTAACAAAACTGAAAAGCAATGACGGATTCCACCATCCTGTTTCCTCACCATCACTCAGCACCATCGCCACTCACATCATCGGTATCAGCACCAGCAACCCGTACCAACCAACCATCACAATAACAACCGCGATCACAGCACTCGCCATCCGCAGCCACCCACGACCTGCATTGAAGCAGCAGTCAGCCATACGTACCCCTTTCCAAAGCTGAAAGCGCATCGCCACTCTTTCCAAGACTATCACCCCAAATCAGCACTGAATGATCAACAGCAAACGAACACTATTGTCACCATCCAACTTTACACGATGACCAACTGCCATCGTTCCTCGGACCAACCCTCCCGCTGAAAATGACCAACAGTCAACCACCCACAGGCAACACTGGCTGGCACCAAAAGCACCACTGCCAACCCACTCGCGAGAACCGTGGCCACCACCAACTTGCGACAACAGACAGCAATGACCACCGTCATAACCAGTAGCCCCAACAACCCAGCCACCATCATTCAACATCCACTCCGCTACCATCAGCAAGAATGAGGCACCTCCACCCCCCATGGCCGCTGACCCCGTCGTGAGTGAGCCTCACCCGCGGGGGCATTTGCTGTGTATTATGCGCTCGGTAAACTAAACTACTTTCGCTGTTCCACTGAATCAACACACTTCCTGGCACCCATCACTCTTCCAGGAAGACGTCAGCACCCCTAAACAGGGGTATTGGCCTCAGGGATGAATTCCACTCTTTTTTTTCCCTCCCATAATCGTCTTGGGTGAATTTCTCCTTTCCCAGACCTGGCAGAGCAAGTCGTTGACTAAGCATTTCACATGGCTGCTTTCCTCTCAAGTAGCAAATCATTTCCTGTATTCCTTTGATCAAGCAGTCTTCCTGACTTGGCTCTGTCTTGGAAGAATCTCCATCCCAAGCCCAGAGCTCTAGCTGGTGTGTGTGGGTCCTTGGCCAGCGATGCCCAATTTATTACTGACTTTCTCAACTGAGATGTTATCTCTCAGGCTAATGCCATCCCAGCCTCCACCTCGGTCAGCTACCTGCAGCAACAGCCGGGAACCCTGCAGTTGTCACCCCTGGCTCTGTGACTGTCCAGGCCAGAGGCCCTCATTGATGAGTGACAAAAAATGAAAGCTGAAGTGGCTTGCAGATGCATGGAACAGTGGGGGCCATACTGACAGCGAGCCCAGGCTCCCTCCTGATGCATGTGAGACCACGCTCCTGGGTCTGGACCCACGATCACGACGGTCGCCCCGACCTCTTCGCCACAGTCATCGAGAGACCTCAGCCTCACCAGGTGGCAGCACCTCTGGCTGCTGTCTTCCCTGCCCCCTGCCACAGAAGGGTACCTACCAGTGGTGGGGTGGGCATGCTGTGTCTCACCATCTCCTGCTTCTGGGGTTGCGACGGCCAGACCACCCTGTCACCCCCATGGGCGCGCCATCACCATCACTGCAAACCACTACCGATTTGACCCAGCTTCCCCTGCCAGCTGTAGACTCAGAGTGGCTGAACCCGGGACCCTGTGAATATGTCCCAGGGGAAAGTTGCCCCCGTCCCCTTCCACATCTTGACAGATTTCCAAATATGACACATATGAGAACTGAAGCCCACAGAGGGGAAGTGACTTACCCAAGGCCCCACAGGGAGATGAGGCACCATGCTGGGCTGGGGTTGGGGCTCCCTAAGCCCCAGGAAAGGGGTCTGTCCCTGTCCTTGATCCCTCAAGACCACCTTCTGTCCTCCAACCGCTACTGCTCTACACTTGGTGGCCCGTCCCCACTCTGGCATCGTCTTCATCATCAGATGGGAGTTTGGTCCCTGGTGAGGGACACTGGGAGCACTTGAGCCGAACTATCAGCCCCCAAAGGCTCTGCTGTGCCCATTTCCATCACCCCACTTTCTGATGGTGGCCTCTAGGGCCTGGCTGAGGCCCTCGCCCCTGCACTTCAGGGCCACCCCGAGCGACTTACCATGTTGGGGGTTGATGTCTGGGCCCCTGGGGGGGAGTGCCCGAATGGGTGATGGCCGGGGTGCAGGCTCAGGAAGTTCCGGGGGGCGGCTGGGGCATGGCCCTGCTCCTGCTCCTTCAGCGGACTCCCAGCCCTAGTTCCTCTTACAACAGCCCCCTTCTCACTTCCTTTGGCGGGAGGGGCCCGCGGCTACAGGGGAGGGAAGCTGGGCCTCGGGGGCGGGGAGAGAGCCCACACAGGGCCGAGGGAGCTGGCTGTTTGGGGCTCTGAGCCTGAAGAGAGAGGTTAAGGATGGATGGCACCCGCTACTAGACCCAAGAAAGCCGCTTCTCCAACTCCTCCAGGCCGCAGGTGCAGCGAACGGCACGCGGGTCTGCAGGACTGACCGCGCTTTGCTGGGCTACTCGGTCTCTTCGAAACCAATTCAGATGTGCGTCGGCTCTGGGCATCTCTGAGCGAACTTCCACTTCCAGAACCTTTTCGGCTGCTCCTTCCTCCCAAAGGGACCTCGGAGAGCCATGTGTGTTTGTGTCGCGGGGAGGGCAGCGGGAGGGGAGGGTGCCAAGAGCCAGGGGCTCACAGTTGGAATTAATGACCCGCAGCTCTGCCGCTTCCGGCATCTCGCCATCTTATCACAAAACAGCTGCGGGGCCCTCGCGGCGGCTCCCGGCACACGTGGGGTCCGTCAGGCGCTGGCCCATCTGATCTTTGGGGGACCAGCGGGGCCATGTCCTGGTCTCCTCTTCACATTTGAGGAAATGGCAGTTCCTAGAGGCTGTCATCTCCCGGTGCCACACAGCGAGGATGTGGGGAGGCAGAAACCGACCCTGGCAGGGAGCCCTGCGGACGGAGATCCCGGCGGGACACAGCATCCCGCCCGGAGGCTGGCACGCCATGCCGCCCCCTAGTGGCGTCTGGGGAGGAGTCGGTTTCTGCCTGGATCTCCTGCGCGTTCGCTCAACCGACTTGGGTCGGCGACTGCGAACCTCAGCAATACCTTCAGGGACTAATCAGTAGGACCCCCACCTTGCTGCGGGCGTCAGGGGAGGCGGCGATGTTGGCGCTGAGACTACAGAGTGAGTTGGCGTTAACCAGGTGAAGAGGAAAAGGGAGGGTACACCTGGCAGAGGAAACAGTTCTAGCCAAGGCCCAGAGATGGGAAGATTGAGGAACTTCCAGGAGGCCAGTGCGGGCTGGAGCTGCCGAGTGACAGGCAGGGTGGTGGCTGCGATGGCAGACGCCAAATTGTGTTGCTTCTGAGAGCTCGGTGAGAAGCTGTACTTTTGACCTAAAATCACTGGGCTCTAGTCTGTGTTGGTAAAAGCTCCCTTTGGGCTGCTTCTAGGCTAGGGATGGGGGACAGCTTAACGTGACCCAGATGCCTTGACACCCACCCACCCACACGCACACATGGAAATCTACACAAGAAAGAACTTTATTGATGTAGGGCTTCCTGGCGAGGGGTGTGTGGGCCCCAGGGCAGGGTCTGTAGCACCATGATGGGGGTGGCCTGGGTGTTCCGGATGACGGGGTCCCCCTGGGGCAGGCAGGGCAGGGGCTGGGGTGGATCTTCCCAGCTCTGCCTCCCCTGTGTAGCTAGTCTGGTCGGGGAAGGGTGTCAGGGAGCTGGTGCTAATCCCTTCCCCCATAGCGGGCAGAGACCTCCCCACCCCCCGCCCCCATCTCAGCTCAGAGTGGAGGATTAGGGCAGTGCTGGGGGGGGGGCAGGGCACCCGCCAACCCCCTCCCCACCCCCACTCTTCACAGTACGCATTCCGATCAAAGGCGAGGGTTGTGTTGGGGGCTCCCTAAGGGTGGGTGGAAAGGGCGCTAAGGCGAACATTTGTTCCCACTTTAAACCCACCCAGGAGGGAATCTCTTGAATGAGGAGAGGGGCAGAGGAGGGGCCCTGGGCACGGCCATCCCCTCAGCCGGGGCCCTTCAGGGGTTCCCAATAAATAACTTCCGGCTCCGACTCACCCTTCACTCCTAGCTCCCGCCCCCTCGGGCTCCTTTAGGCTGGCCAGCTGCAGGCCTGGTCTCCCCAACCCCACCCCAGCCGTAGCTCTGAGGGCCGCACGCCCCCTAGCGGCCCTGGCAGGTTTTGCAGCACATCTGGCGGAAGTAGGCTCGGCTGCAGAACTGAAATTTCAGCACCAGGGGGCAGTAGGCGACCTTGTTCACATCCTTGCACTCTGGAGGGGACGGGAGAAGGGTAGGGGGGGAATCAGGTCTCAGCGCGACCTCCGGCTGCACAGCGTTTACGAATTCCTCTGTCTCAAAGGGGGGCTTACAATAGTAACTATGCCATTGGGTTGTTTTGGGGATTTTTTGAGTGTACAGGTCTGGGGCTTGGACACCATATTAAATCAAGAGAAAAGTGTTCCTTTTCCAATTTTCCGTTTGGGGCTGTAATCCTTGCTCATTTCCCTTCGTAACAGACTGAGTACCTTGAGCTCCAGGACCCTCACTCTTCTCAGGGTATTTGCATATTTTGTGTTCAGGGTAATTGATAGTATGTTTATGACAATGGATGAGGGTTCCCACTTAGCAGTTAGTGATGTATGACAGGGCCTGGTGCTAATAAAGGGCGTCACATAGATTCTTTTATTCCATCTCCTGAATGCAGCACGGCTGCTGCTAAACACCCTGCATGCCCAGGGCAGCCCCCGTGACAAAGAATCATCTGGCCCAGGACGTCAATTAGTGCCCGAGTCTGAAAAACTGACTTAAAGAAATCATATTAGGCAAATAACCTTATAGATGGAGATGAACAGGGCAAAGGTCACAGAGATGGCTGGAGGAACTGACCTGAGTCTGGGCTCCCAGAAAAATCAAGGTGCCTACAATGCCTGGCACACGGTGGCACCTAATACATGTCTGGTGGCAGGGGATATTGAAAGATGGTCTGGGGGAGACAGAGAAAGGCCTTTCGGTGGTTGGAGACGCTCTCCGGCCAATGGTTAGGCCACCATCACCCCACCCCACCCCCGCCCACGCTCTCCTATGACTTCCTGCGGACAGCGCCTTCCCGGTGCGCCTTGGCCTCCCTCCCCACATACCTTCCAGGCCGTCCCCGGGGGGCGTGCTG
Organism: Catagonus wagneri; assembly: GCA_004024745.2. Classification (NCBI taxonomy): domain Eukaryota; kingdom Metazoa; phylum Chordata; class Mammalia; order Artiodactyla; family Tayassuidae; genus Catagonus; species Catagonus wagneri. Next base: position 5,987,532 of record PVHT021183507.1, read on the forward strand.
TCGCACTTGGCCTCACACTGCTGCGTGGCGGGTGGTCGCAGCGCCTCAGCGCACTCGCGTGACGGCTGTCCCGTGTGGCTAGAGCAGCGCACGGGCCGCTGTTGCTGCCCGAAGCCGCACTGTGCGGAGCACTGCGGGGAGTAGCCAGTGAGCCGCCGCCCCGCACCCCCGCCGCCCCCTCCCTGGCTCCCACCCTGCAGGGCACACCCACCTACCTCGCCCCACTCGCCAGTCACCCAGCGGGCGGGCGGGCAGCGGCGCAGGTTGCAGCGCATGGTGGCGGGCGGCTTGGCTGCGGGCGCACAGTGCGCAGGAGGCAGTGTGGCGCGCTGGTCTGCACTCTTACAAAGGACCACACGGTGGCGAAGGCCCGGCCCGCAGCTGGGGGTGCACTGCAGTTGGAGGGGGCGTTTCGTGCTCAGTGGGCAACCCCCGCCCGCTCGCACAGGAAGTGGGGAGGACGTTGGTCCGGTGGGAGGCGAGGAGGGTACAGCCAACTCTGGACCAGTCAAGGGTGGCCACTAGGGCTAGCGGGAGTGGGGAGGCGCCTCTGTGGACATCCGACAAGGGCAACCTGGGCCCCTTCGCTGCTCTGCACAGGGAGTGGGATGCGCTCGGGTGGGGAGGGGCGGCTGACCTCCGACCAGTCGAGGGCGGCCCACTCCGGAGGGCAGGCGGGGCCGTGGCAGGCCTCCAGCACCGGCGGGCGCGGCTGCGGGCACGCGCTGTCGTCCAGCGCCTTTTCCTCGGCGGCCGACACACGGCGCTGGCACACGACAGAGCGGCTGCGCACGCCTGCATCACAGCTGCGGCTGCAGCGCGACCAGTTCCCTACCACCCAGCTGTGGGGGGAGGGGCGGCCTGAGACAGCATCCAGGGCAGGGCACCCTGCGCTCGGGGCACTGGCAGATCCTCCTCCGTCCCAACAACCAGCATCATTATGGAAATCGGCAAGGGGATGCCTGTTGCTCCTGCTCTCCACTCTTAGAATATCACTGCTCTGTACCCAGGTCGGGAACAGGGAGGTGCATTACCCGACGGCAGATGGTTACCTGGACTTGACTAGGGAGCGAGTCTCCTTGTTCTGACTGTTGACTCGGGGAGAACCCTGACCTCACCTTAGGGAGCACTCACTCCTCTGATCCCAGGAGTGCGTGTCACCTGGACCCTGCACCCCGGCGGGCACTCACTCGGGTGGGCAGGGCTCCGTGTTGCAGGCGCGCTGCCTCTTGGGCAGCTTGCTGTGGGCGCTGCAGTGGTGGGGAGCCACGGCTGAGCTGTCCAGCTGATTGCGGCACTCCACCGCCTGCACCTGGCTACCTGGGGGCGGGGGAGAGGCCCGCTCAGCCCTGCCCCGCCTGGAAGTTCAGCCTGGTGACCAGTACCCACCCCTTGGCCCCCGTCTTGCCCCGGCCTCACCGCCTGCACACTGGGCCGAGCATTTGGTCCAGGGAGCGTAGTGCCAGGAGTAGGGAGGCAGTGCGTCGCGGGCAATAGGGGCGTTGAAACGGTACCGGAGGGCGGGCAGCTCAGTCCGGGCCAACACCTGGGGTGGGGATGGGGGGAGGAATCAAATGGGAAATCAGCTTCGAGTCCCTGCAAGGATGTCCTCTGGCACCTTGCTCCCAGCCCTGCCGTTACCATGACGATGAGAGATGCATTTATGGGTCCCAGGGCTTCTAGGCTCTGGGTCTGATCCGGCCCTTGTCGCAGCTGAAAGGTGGTCCCAGCCAGTGGCAGGCGATGGGGCTGGGGGGTCCCAGGCAGCCCCTCCAGCAGCAGAGACTCCTGGTCCCCCTTCAGGGCTGGGGGACAGTATAGCGGTCAGAACCCCAGCCCCGCTGATGCCCCGCTGACCCCCAGTCCTCATCCTCCCACCTGCAGCTCACCCAGGTGACTGAGGGAGAGGTTCAGGTCCTGGATGAAAATGTGGACGGAGCCTTTGGGGATCCAGACGACTTCCTCATATCCTGGACAATGAAGTTCAGATGTCACCCACTTGGTCCGTCCCCGCACCTGCCTGCCTCCCACATTCCTGGCCCCTGATGACAGCAGCTAACTGTTACCATGCTATGCATGAAGCCCCCAGCTCTGGCACCGTGAAGTAGATGTGTCATCACGCCCACTTTAGAGATGACACAATTGAGGCTCAAAGAGATGAAACAACTTGCCCAGGTTTTATAGCTAAAAAGTGGCTGGGTTGAGATTTGAACCCCAACTTTCCTGTGCTCTCACCATCAAAATGGTCTGACCCACCCCTACCTGACAACAAGTAGCAGGGGCTGGGCCTGGGCAGAGGGAAGGGGGCACCATAGGCTCTGACCCATACAGGGTGACTTGGTAGTTTTAGCAGTCAGAGTCAGGTTTGCGGTAGGCTCCATCATTCACTACCTGGATGACCTTGGGCTGCTGTGAACCCCGCATCTGTATCCCTTCCCACCTGCACCCCCTAGGAGTATGGGCTTATCTGCCTGGATCCCCACTCTGTCTCCTGAACGTCACACTTGGTCCCCACGTTTGGTCCCTTAAGCCCTCTGCTCCCTAGAATCTCTGCTTCAGCCCAAGCTTAGGAAGCACTCAAGTTCACCACACCCTGCAGATACAACCTTTCCCATGTAACCATTTCGCTCTAGCAGAGTCCTTTAGCCCCCCGAAGAGTGAACCCTCTGCCCCCTCAAGACCCAGCATGAGGTCCTCAGGATGGGGTAGGGGAGAGATTTAGGTCCCCAACCCCTCGGACACTTTAATTGTCAAGGTTTATGTGCCAGAACCAAAGCCAGTCCCTGATCCTGACCAGGGGCATTGCTATGCCCCCAGGAACTTTTGGGGTCCCCGACACCTCTCCTTGGGTCTGAGAAGCTGCTGACCTTGGTTATGGTGGTGGGGTGGTCGGGAGTGGGGCCCACCCCCGGCCACCCCACCCCCGGCCGCCAAATTAGAGGGAAGAGGGAAGTGGGGGTCTCTCACCGGCCCCGAGCAAGGCTGGGCTGAAGACCCCCTCGATGGTTTCGCAGGCGCTGCCATCACCCCCACACACGCGGCACTTGTCCTCCCTTAGGTCAGAGCCCAGGACCCGGTCGCAGCCCACGTGCTGGGGAGGGCAGTGGTGGGGGAGGGGTGTCAGGGAGCTGCTCGGCCCCCCTCTCATGGGTCCCCCCTCCCCCGCCCCTGGTCTCTCTGGGAGTCCCCTTCACCTTGCACTCGCCGCTGACACAAATATCCACCGTGTCTGGGCGGCAGGGCGTCCCGTCCACCACGGCCGCGGCCCTCTCTGTGTAGAAGTTGAAGCCTTCTGCCAGGCACGTGAGTGAGCAGGCCTTCACGCCCCCTGGGGGGGCATGGCCCCGTTAGACCCTGGCCCGGGCCACCCTGTGACTTCCTGCTCATCCTCTGGAGGAGGTGAGGCCAAGAGGGCCAGGACCCCAGACCCAGCAAGGACAGGCAGGCTGGGCAGAGGGAGTGGGGGCGTCTCCCGGTGTTCAGTCCAGGCATCACTGAGCCATATCCTGGGCACTCTGGTTCCTTGGGTGACAGGAAGGCTCAGGGCAAACTCCTTGACTCTGTCTCCACCTGTGGCTGCCTCCACCCCTGCCCCATGGCCTTCTCAGTCCCGCACTCACCTCCTCGGTAGGTCTTCCACGTGTAGAATTTTCCACGGAAGGGGACGCTGTCAAATTCAGAGCACTGCATTTCCCTGAAGTCCTGGGAGCCTGGGGGACAGTCCTGGGGGCACAGGAAGGGAGAAGTAGGGAGGCCAGGTGTGTGCGAGGTGCAGTTAGGGGAGAGACCCCGGGCTGCAGAACTAATGCTGTGATCAGGGGTGGGTTGGAGGAGTGAAGCTGGAGGCAGGGAGGCCAGGGTGCTGGCCGGATGGACAGGTCCATCTGAGATGGGAGCAGGTGACTCATCAGAGTTTGTGGGCAAGCTGGGTGTGACACCTGGGTTTCTGGTTTCAGACCACGGGGACCTTTCTGCAAAGACTGAGCCTAGAAAGGAGCAAGGCACAGAGAGGGTGAGGGGGCGGGAGCTCGGGACCGAAGTCTGTGGTCTCTGGTCAGAAGACAGTGCAAGTAGGGGATGAAAATGTGGCCACCGGTTTGGTGACAGGCAGCTCTGCCTCAGCTTTGGAGGAAATTAGGCGGTAAAGGCAGGGGCACGCAGTACCTCCAAGGGGTGGTGGGGCTCAAGCAAGTACTCCAGGTGGGAGATTCATCTACTGCAAGAGTTTGAAAAGCTGGAAGGAGCCAGGGTCCAGGGCAGGCGTAGTGGGGATCAGGGAAAGGAGCGGCCGCTGCAGGTTTTTGAGATGGTCGCCAGCCGGCCGAGGCCCGTCGGAAGCTGATTTGTGCCTTTCTTTCCCCGGTGGAGGAGGGGCCGAGGATACCTGGCTTGGGGTCCTAGGGGAACTCACGTCGGTGTTGCAGGAGCGGTGCCGCCGTCTCTCGCCCAGGCAGTACTTGCCTCCGATCGTCGGCCTGGAAGCGGGGGAGGGGGCGGACAGGAGAGAAATGAGGCCGGGGGAGTCGGGGACCTCCCGGCTCTCCCGGTACAGGGGCCCGAGGGCTGACCTGGGGCTGTCGCAGTGACGGCTGGAGGAGGACACGCCGCCGCCGCACGTCCGGCTGCAGTCGCCCCACGGCGTCCACGGGCCCCAGGCGCCATCCACGCCCTCTGGCCGCGACCCGAAAGGGACGCAGACCCGCTTGTAGCACCACTGCGGGAGGGATGGCGGGGAAGGGTGAGTCGGGCTCTGCAGACTCTTGCGGGCTTGGCGCTCGTTCCTACCCTCTCCCCAAACGCCTAGCCGGAAGTCTGAGCCCGCCTGGGGTGGGGCGGAAGCGCGAGGATGAGGATGGGGGTCTGAAGACCCAAATCCCATCAACTAACGTAGGGGCACGGCTAGGAAAGCTAGACCCAGTTCAAAGGGGGTGTGGCTTGGGAGGGGTGTGGCCTCAGGCCAGGGGTGGGACCTGCAGGCAGTAGGCGTGGCCAGAGCCACGATGGGGTTGAAGGGGTCTGGCGGCGGCGGCGGCGGCGTGGAGGCCCGTGGCCGGCTCTCACCCCCTTGTCGATGGTGTGCGTCTGGCACAGCGTGCCCTCGGCGGCCGGGATGCTGTTGGTGATGCACCGGTTGCTCTTGCTCAGACACCACAACTCGCTGCAGACTTCCTGCGGGCCAAGGCGCCGCTCAGGCTCGCCCCCCTCCCTCCTTCTGTGGGAGGACCCAGGCGACCCGCTCACTGCCCGGTGACAGTGGGGTCCCCAGCGTTCCTTTCCTGGGTCTTTTTGCAACCTTTTTCGGGGCATGGGCTAGGACGGCTCCTCTTCCTATACGTACCCCTTAGCAAACACTTAGAGGGTCACAAATTCCCTCTGGCACTGTAAACTCCCATTTTACTGTGGCAAAACTAAGGCTCAGACAAGTAAGGTAGCTTGCTAGAGGTCACACAGCTACTAAGGGGAAATCAGAATTGTAACCAGGAACCTTGATTTCTGGGGCTATGATCTAATTCTACTGCAGTTCAGTCTCTAGCACCTCCCAAATTTCTAGAAGGAACTTTGCCATCTGCTGAGGAATGAAGAGGAAGGGGTCTGGATTCCTTTTTAGAGTAGGCAAAACAGCCCATCTAAGAACAGCGGTCCTGAAAAATCAGGCCTGACGATGGCTCAGGTCAAAGGCCCATCTCTAACTTTATTTCCAGCTAGTGGTTCTGTTTCCCCCACCTGAACTGGGGAAACTCCCAAAGCTTTTAATCTATGGAGTGTTGAGAAGGGATGAAGCATAAGGCTGGGTCTGTGTGGAAAGCCCCTCAGCCTCCTCCAGTGAAAAGTCAGCTCATCTTTTTTTTTCCTTTTTTTTGTCTTTTTAGGGCCGCACCCATGGCATATGGAGGTTCCCAGGCTAGGGGTCCAATCAGAGCTGTTGCTGCCAGCCTACGCCACAGCCACAGCAGCGCCAGATCCGAGCATCTGCAACCTACACCACAGCTCTCGGCAACGCCGGATCCTTAACCCACTGAGCGAGGCCAGGGATCGAACCCACAACCTCAAGGTTCCTAGTTGGATTCGTTTCCGCTGCGCCACGACGGGAACTCCACCTTCTTCCTTTCCGAATCCTGCTTGGGCCGGCCCAGTCCTAGGGAGTCACTCTGACCCTTTAGGTCCAGGTTATGAGACTGAAGCACTGCCTACTGCGCTGAGGCGGCAACTTAGGTCCAGGTTAATGAAGATCCCTGGACAAGTCCCACTGGGTTCAGGTGTGGCCAACCTGCCCCATCTCCATGGTCTTCCCTCTGAAAAGTGGAGCTCCTTCTATTCCCGTTTTAGAATCACATGTAACCTTTTCTTTGAACCTGATCCTTCCAAGCTTGGAAGATTTGGGATTGGACCAATTGACAGCTCTGTGTCAGCCTCTGAGACACCTGCACACACGTGAGAATTCTGGAAGGGTGTCCTCGAACCTGCTCCTTCAGAGGACATTTCTCATTGAAAAACAACCTGGTTTTCTCGCTTCACTTAGCTTATATTCTCCGGGCCATTTGTAAAAATATCACAGGCCCTGCCTGATCCCACTTCTGATACCTCTTGTCTGTTCAAGCCCTGCTTTTCCTCCTCTCCGCAAGGAGGCACCCTGGCATATTATGAGTGGGTCCTGGCCACTCTGGAAGACTCCACCACTGACTTGCAACCCGTTTCCCCTCTCTGGGCTTTGTCTACAAGCCGGGCCTTGCCTGCATATGACTAAGAGGCCTGTGACAGAGTAGATATGAAAGGACTTGTATAAACGCCCTGCGATTGAGTAATAATGACCACAACTATCTCTGGACCAGGCACGAGGCCCAGCTCTTGACACATATTAACCAATTTACATGGAGTCAATAATCTACTCTTTTGCCAGGAGGGCCAGGAAGATGTTCCTTGGAAAAATAAAAGGAAGAATCAGTTTGACACAGAGCCAGCACCAGTCCATGCTCGGTAAGCTGGCACTTCCTTGCCTCTCCCACCTTTCCAAAACTTGCAGTCACAGAGAAACCTGGATTTAAATCCCAGCTCTGCTATGTTCCCTTTTGTGACTTTAGGCAAGGCACCCTTTCTATGCCTCAGCCCCTTCATCCGGAATGCGGGCACGGTGGGACGGTCAGCGGTTTGAATGAGATGACGCACATCACGTGCTTGGTACAGAGCGGGCATCCGAGACATGGCAGCCACTGTTGTCATTATTAGGATCCCGGGGACACAGCAGATGCTCAGGAGTAGCTTCTGAATTCTTTAGGAATTCACGAGAGGTTAGTTACTAGCCAAGCGGGGGTGGTGGGGGGGAGGGGGGGAGGCGAGAGTGGATTCAATAGAAACTGACCCAAGGTGTGTCCCCTTGTCTTGCACTGGAGTGAAGTGAGGGTATTTTAACAGCTGCCTGTCCTCGCTTTGGACAATGCCCTTCAAAATGATCTTTTGAGTCTTGAGGGGCCTGGAGGGTCGGGACTGAGTCTGGGTGACCAGGGCTGAGGCTGTGAGGAGCTGGCGGGGGGCAGGGTGTTTAGGGAACTGGGGGAGGTGGGCTCTGGAGGTGGGCTTCCAGCTGAAGAGGGAAACCAGCGATTCTCTGGCTTTCTGCGAGGAGCCGGGAGTGGGAGCCCACCTCGGTTCTCTATGGGTGGATGGGGCTTGGGGAGCTGAGTCTCAGGAAAGAGCGGGGAGTAGGCAGGAGGCCCACAGCACGCCCAGCCAAGGCCTGGGGCCAGGAGGTCTTGTGAACGGGTCGGTGGGGGATGTGGGGTATGAAGACGGGGTGTCCCTGGAAGGCTCTGCCCGGCTTTTGTGCCAAGTGGGAAAGACGGTCCATCCCCAGGGAAAGTATTTGCACCATCTCTGGATGTTTGGTTAAAAACGGCTCAGTTAGGGATCTTGGGCCTTTGGTCCTGCGGCAGTAGAAGGTGGTCGCCCAGGCCCTTCCTGGCTCAGTCCCCAACGCGGGGGTCTGGAGAACCAGGAGATCTCACTCCTGTGCCTGAGCACTGTGGCCGTAGGTGACATTCGCGGAACCCCACGCGCCTCTGTTCCCACCCGCCCCCAGCTGCCTACTGGGGCTCCGTTTCCTTCCCATCTCTCCCACTCCCACTGTCTGTGCCGGGGCCCCACGCGGAGTTTCCCATCCCCTGTGCCCCCCCCAGTGGTGGCGTCCCCTCCCCCCCCAGGAAGGAAAGCAGGAAGGCTCGCTCTACCCCGTATTTACACTGACGCGATTTGACTCCGTGCTGGAAGCGGCACTGTTCGTCTGCATCGTAGGCCTGGCCGGGGGCCACCGTCGGGTACACGAAGTCCTGTCTGGGGGGCCGGTTGTTCAGGCAGAGCCCCAGGCCGGAGCTGTTGGCGAGAAGCAAGCGGCTGGCACCCAGGAGGGCTACACCTCGGGGGGCCCTGGCCGGGTGGGTGGGGTCCTGGGGAGCGGTTCACAGGACCCTTCTCAGAGGAAGCTCTGATCTCCAGAGGCCCCCTGCCTGCCTCCCCGCCAACTTGAGTGTGAGTCCCTGGGTGGGACCGGTGGGTGCGCCCTCACTCCAGGAAGCTGGTGATGTAGTCCCGGCTGCAGGAGGACCACACAAACGGGTTGGTCTTCATGGTGATGTGTGCGGCCATGAGCTTGGCCGGGTCCTGGCCACGGGCCCCGCAGCTGTTCCCCACGCCGTCGTGGTTCATGCCAAACCTGGGGAGAGGAGCCGGCCGCTCTGCCGGGTGCCGGGGGCCCCGCCCGGCTCCTCCCGCCCGCCCGCCCCCTCCCGTGGCCCTGGCCTCACGTGTGTCCGATCTCGTGGGCGATGGTGAACGCCGTGGCCAGGCCGATGTCCTCGTTGATGCTACAGCTCCTCTCCCGCTCGCACATGCCGCCCACGGGGGCCAGGCCTGGGGGCGGGCACGCGGGGGTGGGGCCGAGGGCTCGGGCTGTGTCCGGCAGCCCTGTCCGCGCTGCCGGGTCCCCACCCCCAACCAGGGCCAGCGTCACCCAGCCCGCTGCCTTCGCAGGTGCCTGAGACCTAGGGGGCCCGGGTACCTAGTGTCCCGCAGGGTTTGTTCTTGTAGATGCAGATGTCGTAGCTGCGGAAGGAGAGGGGGGTGGTGAGGGGCTGGGCTACCCTGTCTGTCTCTGGGGGTGGACTTCTGCCTGGGAGCCCCTGCCAGCCTCTGACCCGAAGCCTCACGCTCTTCCTTCCCCCAGCCAGCCTTGGCGATGCCGGGGTGCATGAGTGATGACTGAATGAATGACAGAGCGAGTGAGGGATGCGTCAGTGCCCAAAGGGCCCAACGCCGCCAGTCTCCCCACATCCCCAGGCTCCCTCCCCATCTCTGGCTCCCCAAAGGGGCGGCTCAACAGTCCTGGCCTCTCTGTCTCCCAGGAGAAGTGAGCCCCGCTTGGACCTGGATCGTCCCCTGGACCACTTGTCTCCCCCCACCCACCCCAAGTCCTCCTGGAGCCGAGCCCACCCCTCACCGCGTGATGAGCACCGCCGTGTCATGGTTGGCCACGCCGTTCTCCGGAATGGCATTGCCATGGCCGCTGCGGTTCACGATGGATTTTTGCCACTTACAGAAGCTGTCCAGGGACTTTCCGGCATGGTGGGTGATCTCCAGGGTGGGCTGAGGATGGACAGAGAGAGGTCCACGGGTGCCAGGCCACTGGGGGCGGGCGGGCAGCTCCAGCACGCAGGGGAAGGTGCCCACCCGCCCCCCGTCCTCGCACACCTGGTCCTCTGTAAGCAGGATGAGGCGCGTTACCAGGATGTTAACGATGTTTCCAAGACTTGAGTCCTGGAAAAGTTTGGCAACCTGACCTCCAAGAAACAAGAGAGACCGAGTCTTAAGAGGGGTCCAGAGTAGAAAACAAAAAGGGAGCTGAGGAGGACAGCTGGCTTCAATCAAGTACCTCCTGCGTGCTGGCCTCAGGATAAGCCTGCCGCAGAGATCCTTACACTAGCCGCTGTTACTAGCATTCCCATTTTACAGATGGGGAAAGTGATGCTCTGAGAGGGTAGGATGCAAGTTGGTAGGCACCAGAAGTGGGATTCAAGTCTGGCTAAGCCTGCCTGCCAGTGTGCTTCATTTTTTTTTTTTTTGGCTATGCCCATGGCACGTGGCAGTTCTCAGGCCAGAGATCGAACCTGTGCCATAGCAGCAACCCTGGCCACTGCGGTGACAATACCGGATCCTTAACCTGCTGCGCCACCAGAGAACTCCCAATGCATTTCTTTTTGACTCACCTCCCTCCCCCCAGTTCAGCTTGTCCAGCATCCCCCCTGCCCACCCGCTGGCTACCTCTGCCCAGAGGTGGCTGGAAGGATGTACACATCTGGCCTCATTCCACACTGTCTGAAGGTATCAATTTCGCATCACCACCGGAAAGTGGATGTGTGGGGCCAGGAAACTCTGGAGACAGTGGTCAGAGGGGAGCGGGATGTGGCCCTGGGGTGAGTGAGCACTCACGATGGAGGCCACTCTGTGTAATGATCTTGCAGCCCTGAGCCATCACCGTCCCATGTGGAAACCCCCAGAAACCCTGGCAGGTTTGAGGAAACTTTGGAAGCCCAGGGAGGGAGGGAGGCAGGGCCCGGGCAGAAAGCAGTGGTATCACATACAATGTCATGTCAACATACTGGGCCATCTGTCTGTGCTAAATGTCCCCCTCCTCCCACTTTGTTTCCGTGAAACAACAGTATCATTTATTGAGCCCTTCCTATATGCCAAGTGCTCTAGCTGGCTTCCCTCCCACTGATTTTTACCTTTTTGTGACGGGTACTATGTATAACCCCATTTTACAGAGACAGAAACTGAGGCTGAGAGGTCCAGAGTCTAAATCAAGATGTAGGTTGGGCACTGACTCTGAGTGGATTTATAGGAAGGTGCCGGGTGAGCACTGCATGCAGACAGATGCACGGCCCATGTGTGTACTGCTAACCTCAACTAGTATCCACAAGCCACTGGGCCTTTCTTTTTTTTTTTTTTTTTTGCTTTTTAGGGTGGCACCTGCAGCATATGGAAATTCCCAGGCTAGGGGTCAAATCGGAGCTGTAGCCGCCAGTCTATGCCACAGCCACACAGGATCCAAGCAGCGTCTGCGACCTACACCACAGCTCATGGCAATGCCAGATCCTTAACCCACGAAGTGAGGCCAGGGATTGAACCCACATCCTCATGGATCCTAGTCGGGGTGTTCACTGACCACTGAGCCTCGAAGGGAACTCCGTTTTTTTTCTTTCTTTTTTGGCCACCCTGCAGCATATGGAGTTCCTGGGCCAGGATTCAGATTTGAGGTACAGTAGTGACCTGTGCTGCAGCTGTGCCAGCCAGGGATCGAACCTGCGTCCTGGCACTACAGAGACGCTGCTAATGCTGCCGCGCCTGCAGCAGGAACTATTTTTGTAGATCAAACAATTACAGGGCACCCACTGTGTGCTATGTTCTGTGCTAAGGGCTTTACCAATTCACTGCAGCCACCTGAGCCTTAGGAAGTAGGAAGTAGGTACTATTATTGGACCCATTTTATAGATGGGTAAACAAAGGCAGAGAGGTGAAGTAACATGCCTAAGGGCACATGATCAACAAAGTGGCAGGGGCTGAGATTTCAGGCCACGCTGGCTACCTCCTGCGTCCAGCTCCTAGCCCCTGTGCTGGGCTAATTCTCCTCCTTCCTTGCTACAAACAGCCCTCCCTTCTCACTCACCCTGTCCCCTCTTCATTTTGTTTCTCTGGCCTCTGGTCAGGGACTGGCGGGGGTGGGGGAGGGGTGGTGACACTGCCTTTCCTGACCTCTGGAGGCGGCCCCATGCCTGGGGAGGGGGAGGCACTTACAATGTTCATGATGGCCAGCACGTACTGTTCCACGTCTCGGCGCCCATGGTAGGCCACCATCATCTTGTCGGCCACCACCAGGGTCTCCACGTAGCGCTCCCGGCTGACTGAGCGCTTCAGGCCTGGCTGGCCTCGCTCTGTTTCATTCCCGAGGGGCCGGGCAGGGGGCGGTTTCAGGGTACGCAGCCACCACGGCCGCCCCTTCCACGGTTTCTCATCTGAATGGACAATTTTTGGTCATTCCGAGGCTTGCTCTTACTGTCTAACTCTCTGCCTGACTGGCCATCAGATACCTCAGCCTCTGGCTGCTGGTCATACAATGAATACCTGGTTCTACGATATGACTGCCCACTGCCAGACAGGCTGCTCGAACAGCTGCCCAGCATCCCGTGACAATCCAACAATTCCACTGCTGGAACTGTGCTGTAAGGTTCCCCAGCCTTCTGACTGTGCAGCTTTCTTTCTTGTCTTTTGTCTTTTTAGGGCCGCAGCACCCAAGGCATATGGAGGTTCCCAGGCTAGGGGTCAAATCAGAGCTGCAGCTGCTGGCCTACGCCCCAGCCACAGCAACGCCAGATCTGAGCCGAGTCTGCGACCTACACCACAGCTCACGGCAACGCTGGATCCTTAACCCACCGAGCGAGGCCAGGGATAGAACCTGCGTCCTCATGGATGCTAGTCAGATTTGTTTCAGCAGAGCCACAACGGGAACTCTTTTTCTTCCCTCTCTTTTTGAAGGTCCACACCTCCGGCCTATGGAAGTTCCCAGGCTAGGGGTCAAATCAGAGCTGCAGCTGCTGGCCTACACCACAGCCACAGCAACGCCAGATCTGAGCCGCATCTGTGACCTATGCCACAGCTCACGGCAACACCAGATCCTTAACCCACTAAGTGCAGTCAGGGATCAAACCCACATCCTCACAGACACTATAAAATTCTTATCTGCTGAGCCACAATAGGGACTCCCTGCCTGTGCAACTTTCTACTCACCGCACGGCCCAACTGGCTGTACAGCAAAGCACCTATGTGACGCTCTTACTGCCTGGCTGTACTCCAGCCTGAGTATCCCACTGGCCATCCAGCTGTGACACCACCCACTCGTTTTTTTTTTTTGCTTTCTAGGGTCACACCTATGGCATATGGAAGTTCCCAGGCTAGGTGTCGAACTGGAACTATAGTTGCCGGCCTACGCCACAGCCACAGCCACGCCAGATCTAAGCCGCATCTGCAACCTACACCACAGCTACCAGCAACACCGGATCCTTAACACACTGAGTCAGGCCAGGGAGCGAACCTGCAACCTCGTGGCTGCGCCACGCTCCTTTTTTTTTTTTTTTTTTTGAATACCACAGCAGTAGCCTATGGAAGTTCCTGGGTCAAAGATTGAATAGGAGCGGCAGCTGCAGCAATGCTGGGCCAGGATAGAACCTGCACCTTTAAAGTGAGCTGAACTGCTGTAGTCGGGTTCTTTACCCACTGCGCCACACTGGGAACTCCCACTTTTCTGTTTGTGCAACCCACTGTGGTCGTGTGTCTGCCAGCGGGTGCTACCCCTGGACCCTTAGATTATGCAGCTAATTGAACATTCCAATCATTTAAGCTTTTTTGGGGGTGGATGACTGTCCTGATGAATCTTTTGCTGTCAGGCTGCCTTACTTTCCCGTTCCCTAAATGTCTGATGTCACTTTTGTCCTCCTGCAAGTCTGGCTGTAAATCCGATCGTCTGGGTGGTGGTTCAGCTCTGCTGGTGCTTTCTTTCCTTCTTTTTTTAGGGCTACACATACAGCATATGGAAGTTCCTGGGCTAGGGGTCGAATCAGCTACAGCTGCCGGCCTTTGCCACAGCCACGGCAACACCAGATCTGAGCCGCACGTGTGACTTATGCCGCGGCTTGTGGCAGTGCTGGACCCTTAACCCACCAAGAGAGGCCAGGGAATGAACCCACATCCTCATGGACACTAGTTGGGTTCTTAACCTGCTGAGACACCACAGGAACTCCTCTCCTGGGGTTTTCATTGTGCAGCTGCCTTGGGATCTGCTACCCCCACCCCTCCGCCACTGCTTAGCTGTCTGATCAGACAGTAATCCTGGAGATGGGTGGCTTTATGCCTGAGCACCCGCTTAGCTGTTCAGCTGCCTGTCTCGCTCACCGATGGACCATCAGACTATGGTAGTGGCTGGTGGGCTGTTCCACTGCCCGCTGCCCTGCTCCCCGCCACTGAGCTGCCTGCTCACCTTCTGGAGAGGAAGATGCTGCCGTCTACCTCTGCCTACAGGCAGTGATGCTGTGCAGCCCCAGCCCCAGAGAAGCAGACATACCTCTGACTCCACAGGCTGTGTCCAGGTGGGGGTGACGCAGGGAGGAACGCTTGTACACCACATGGGGGCCGCTCTCCTCTGGGCCCCGGTGCCCCTGGGGCCCACCTTGCAGGGGCTCGATTAAATATTCTTCTTCGTCTGCCACAATCAGGCCATGCTGGGGGTTGGAGGTAGGACGGAGGGCTCGGGTCGGGTTCTGGGTACCAGGACCCCTGGGACCCTGCCTCTGTCTTTACGATGTCATTCCTTCTATGTTACTGGGTTTACGTTACTATTCTTTTTTCAGTTTCTTTTCTTTTTTTTTTTTAAAAACTTCTTAGGGCTGTACCCATGGCATATGTAAGTTCCCAGGCTAGAGGTCGAGTTGGAGCTACATGGTTGGCCTATGCCACGGTGACGCGGGCTCCGAGCTGCGTCTGTGACCTATGTCACAGCTCACAGCAGTGCTGGGTCCTTAATCCACTGAGTGAGGCCAGGGATTGAACCCGCATCCTCATGGATACTAGTCAGATTCATTTCTACTGCGCCACAAAGGGAATTCCCCGTTTTCAGTTTCCTTTTTTTTTTTGCTTTTTAGGGCCGCACCCGTGGCATATGGAGGTTCCTAGGTTAGGGGTCGAATCGGAGCCGTAGCCGCCAGCCTTCGCCACAGCCATAGCAACACAGGATCCGAGCCGCATCTGCGACCTACACTGCAGTTCATGGCAATGCTAGATCTTTAACCCACTGAGCGAGTCCAGGGATTGAACCCCGCAACTTCATAGTTCCTAGTCGGATTCGTTAACCACTGAGTCACGACGGGAACTCCCCTGTTTTCAGTTTCTTAAGATGGATGTTCAGCTCATTAATTTTCAGCCTGACCTAAGGCTGCACATTTTCCTTCTACTTACTGTTGCATCCTAAAATAGCTGATCCTTTTCATTAGCTTGAAAGGTTTTAAAAACGTCCACTGTAATTCCTTCTCTGACCTATATAAGCTTTTTTTTTTTTTTGGTCTTTTCATCTTTTAGGGCCGCACTCGCGGCCTATGGAGGTTCCCAGGCTAGGGCTCTAATCGGAGCTGTAGCCGCCGGCCTACGCCACAGCCACAGCCACGCCAGATCCAAGCTGCCTCTGTGACCTACACCACAGCTCACGGCAATGCCGGGTCCTTAACCCACTGAGCGAGGCCAGGGATCGAACCCTCAACCTCACGGTTCCTAGTCGGATTCTTCTCTGCTGAGCCATGACGGGAACTCCGTAAGTGTTTTTCTTAACACCCAAACTTGCGGACATTCCCTGCTACCTCCCAGAGCCCTCCGCTCACCAGGCCCCCACAGGTGCTGATGGCCACGTGGGAGCTGCCGGCGTGGCCCTGCAGGTGGCCGGCGTAGAGGCAGTGGGGCCGGGCGGCCCTCTGCCAGGCCAGGCCTTCTCGAGTCCAGTACTCCACGGAGACGTGTCCCGCCAGGAGGCGGGGGCTGCGGGTCAGGTTCAGCAGGAAGTGGGTGCTGGGTGCAGCCACCTTGTAGAAGAGGCGGGATTCTGCTTGGGGCCCCGTGCCCCGACGCTGCCTCCGGGGGGCCAGAGGGGAGAAGGCCAGAAGTGCCCCGTTGTGGTCCACCCGGGTGGGGAAGGCGATCTCATAGCTCTCCAGACTGGACAGGAACTCATCTGTGGGTAGGGGTCAAGGGCCTGGGGTGAGCCCTGGGAAGGCCCCCTGTGTTCTGACTGCATGGCTGCAAGGCAGACGATGCCGGCTTCAGTGGCCCCTGAATCCAGGTCGCCTTCCGTGAGATTCTGGCCCCACTGACCCCAGGGCCCCCTTCACCACGACCGCCACCCCGTCCCCACCACCACACCCGAGTCCCCCTACCTTGAGACCGGAAGGTGTGCGTGACCTTGAACGCGAGGCCCAGCCCCAGGGTGAGGGCCCAGCGGAGGATCTGGCAGGCGGGAGCCATAGAGGCCACGTGTCCACATGTCTCTCCCCAGCCCCGGCTGCTGGCAGCCCCCACAGCGCTGCCTTCTCTGTTCACAGCCTGGGCAGCATCACCGGCCTCCTGGGAGGGGAGAGCTGGGTCAGGGGTGCCCGGTCCTGCCGCTGGGCAGAGCCAATGCCAAGATCCCTCACCAGGCG
Source organism: Catagonus wagneri (assembly GCA_004024745.2). Classification (NCBI taxonomy): domain Eukaryota; kingdom Metazoa; phylum Chordata; class Mammalia; order Artiodactyla; family Tayassuidae; genus Catagonus; species Catagonus wagneri. The sequence goes on from PVHT021183507.1 coordinate 6,003,812, forward strand.
GACAAGGACACCTGCGGCCAGCCCTTTAATCGCAGCCACAGGGATGCCCGTGGCTGGGGGATGCCCCAGTTTCAAGATTCTGCACGCATTTCCTTACTCAGTAGTCTCCTTGTCGCTGTCACCCCCATCCCCCTCACAGCCTCCTTATGCTCTTAGGACAGGGAGAGACCTTGACTCTAAGAGCACCTACTATGTGCCAGCTACTGGCCAAGTACGTTCCTATCATCTCATTTCATTTCTGCAACAACCCTGAGGATTCATTCATCCAGTGACAACTGTGTATAATATGGACACAGTCCCCACCCCCTCCAACCCCATGGGGCTCAATCTCCAGGGAATAACAGATGACAGACAAGTAAACAAAGAGACGTGTCATTCGGATCGGGAGGCGTTCTTTATGAGAAATAACTGGGAGGCTCAGAAGTGGAGGTGAGAGAAGTGAAGAGATGGGGGAGGAACCAGAAGGAGCAAAGGCCCCGGGGCAGGGAGGAGCTTGGTGCGACCCAGGACCAGGAGGGCCACAAGGGGAGGCTGGCCTGGACACACGTGAAGGTTGGTCAGCATGAATTTCCAACCCGTATGAAACCTGAGGCCAGCGCTCGGCTCCCCCCCGCCCTGCTTCTCTTCCCTGACCTGGCCCTGCCTTCGGATCCTCTGCCATGGGGAGCAAACCTCTACACTGTGGTCTCTGTTCTTCCTGTTTGTTTGCTTTTTAGGGCTGCACCCCTGGCATTTGGAGGTTCCCAGGCTAGGGGTTGAACCAGAGCTGCAGCTGCCAGGCACAGCCACACAGGATCCAAGCCGAGTCTGCGACCTACACCACAGCTCGTGGCAACACCAAATCCTTAACCCACTGAGCGAGGCCAGGGATCGAACCTGCAACCTCATGATTCCTAGTTGGATTCATTTCTGCTGTACCACGATGAGAATTCCGTGTGGTCTCTGTTCTTAGATCTCTCCTTCACCCTGCATCTCCAGCCCAGCCCTTAGCCCTGCTTCCTCTTACTTCAGATTCAAGCTCCAGGCTGGCTGGGCAGGTCTGTTTCTCCAGCATCTGCCCAGGGCCAGCCTGCCACAGACACTGCTCTGGGCCACCACCCTGTGCCAAACCCTCCCCCCCCCCCCCCCCCCCCCCCCCCGTCTCCTCCCCCTCTGTGCAATTTCCCCCTTAATCACACACTGTCTTGTTTTCTTTGCAGCCTGGCCAAGTCTGAGAGTCGATCCCCAAACAGGGCAGTTCAGCTCCTGAGGGATAGAGCCAGGTTTCCTCCAAGGCGCCGACTTAGAAGCTGACATCCCCCCCCCCCACGTTGGACCCCTCCAGTGACGGGGAGCTCTATGTCTCCTACTCTATGATCATGCTGCTCCTTTCAGCCAGGCCGATGTTTAACCCTTGGGTTCTTTCTCTCCCTCTTTTTCTTTTTTTTACCTTTTGGGGGCTTCAGTTAGTGGTGTGGTGTTGAACCCTGTGTGTGAGCCTCTCTGGGTCTCAGTGCTTCTTCTGGGAGCCTGGACAGGGTGGGAGAGGGCAGTGAGAAGAGCGGAGCTGGGTCTGGAGTTCAGGGGTTGCCGAGGACACCCTGCGCTTCCCCCCATCCTCCTTCAGTTCCTAGCCCCCCCTCCCGCAACCCCTGCCTCCGCCCCCACCCCACCCTGCGCCCAGGGCTACCACCTCCCTATCCCATCCTTGATTAGCTCTAGGATCCTACTTGGGGTCCCTCGAGCCCCTTCCCACCACCCCCACGCCCAGGTAGCAGCATTCTCATTGCAGGTGAGGCTGGAGCCCTTGTCCCCCCAGCCCTGTCCCTCTCCTCCCTCTCAGGCAGCCAGGCCCCATGCAGAAGCTTCACCCCGAAGTGGCTCTGTGGCTCCAGGCCTGCCCCCCGCCACCGCCCCGCCCCACCCCTCCCTCCTCTGCAGCTGGGCCCCTCCCCCCAACAACCTCGCACCCCTGCTGGTGCTTCCAGCTCCAGTGGGGTGTGGGGGACGGGGGCAGGAGGACCCGGCAAGGCAGCAGTGGGTGGGGCCGGGGGAGGGGAGGAGTTCAGAGGGGGAGGGCACAAGGTGTCAGCCAGGGTGAGGAGGGGACAGCGTCCAGATCAGTGGTGGAGCCCGCGGGGTGGCTGGGAGGTGTGACCTGCCCGGAGCCCTGGGAGCAGCCAAGAACGGAGTGGTGGCTCTTGGGGAAGAAGAGGTCTGAGGGTGGGTAGAGGAATCCTGGGCCTGAGAGGCGGGGCAACAGGATGTCAGCAGGGGGTCCCCACTGTGATCTGTGGGGGTGATTACATGTGCCTGGCTGTGTATGGCTGGAACTGTGTATATGTGACTTTGTGTATGGCGTGTGCCCATGTGACCCCGTGTGTGGTTGCATGTGCGTTCGTGTGTGTGTGTCCCAAGGCCTGGCCATTCCCCCCAGCCCCTCCTCCAAGAAGGCAGGAGGGAGGTGGCCAGCAGGCGGGAGGGTGCCAGCCCGCTGGAGGCTGGGGGAGGAAATGCCGGCGGAAACAGCCTTTGGAAACAGAGGCTCCATCCCATCCTGGGGATCCTAGAGGGGACAAGGCCGCAGAGCCTCCCAGCGGAGACCAAGGCCGAGACTGCCCAGGCAGAGGCCCCGCCGGCCCGGACGCCGCACATCTGGCCAGGCAGGCAGGAGGCAGCCTCTGCCCGGAGAGCAGACAAAGGCCCAGCCGGCAGGAGGAGGCCGGTACCCAGTGGGTCCCCACTACCAACGGCTAATTAAAGGCCCTGAGCCTCAGGCTGGAGAGACTCCCTGAGTCTGTGGCCTCGGTGACCAATTCAGGGGAAGTGGGTGGCGCCACTCCCACACTGCGACACACAAACACACTGGCAATGTCGCGAGCACACACACTTAAGGGTGACCACACCTGTGCAGCTTGGGACCAACAACCAGACCACAGGCCCACAAAGGACCCCCCCACACACACACACTCAATACACACACATTCAAAGACAAACACCCGAGACACACAACTACACACTACCCAGACCTACGTGCATACACACTCATTCACACACACAACCTAGAGACACACACACACTAAGCCCTATGTGCACAGACACGTACACACTCATTTCCATATTCACAGCAGCCCAGGAACACACTCATACAGTCCTACAAACCTTGAGACCTACCAGATGCACGTACACACAGGCATTTACACATTCGTTACACAGACACACACAGAGACTAACCGGCAGATGCTTGGAGAAACACACACATCGGAACACTTACACCCAGGAGACCGTGAATTCTGTGCACACACACTGGCTTACACTCACACCCAGGCAGACACACAACACCCCCATATAATAGCATACAAGTTCAGACACACAGTGACCCTCATATTTTCATAAGTTCACAAGGCACTTACACATACGTGGATGTCCACAGGCACCCGACACGCACACACACGGAGCAAACAAACCCAGACGGGCGCTCCCAGCAACTCAGGGGCGCGCTGCGTGTCGCACACGCTGAGGGACACCGCGCACCGCCACAACCCCCGCCGCCCGACGTCCAAGGGCCCGCGGCCATCGCCGTGCGACGACGCGGACACACAAAGTCCCCCGAGGTCCGGCCCCCGCGCCCCCGCCCCGCGCCGTTACCCGCGGCCGGCCGCCCGCCCGGGCCTCCGCCTGCCGTCCCCGCCGCCGTCTCGCCGGCCCGCGCGCAGGAAGGGAGGGAGGGAGGGAGCGAGCGCGGCGGCGTGGCCGGGGGAGGGGGCGCGGGGCCGGCACTTCCTGAGCAGCCTGCCAGGGTTATAAAAAACCCCCAAACCGCGCGCCGCCAAGACCCCGCCCGCCGCCGCCGCCGCGCTCGGCCTGGGCCGCAGGCTGGACGCGAGCCAGGGACCCGGGAGCTCGGGCGGCCCCGCCCGAGCCGGCGCCCCGCCGTGGGGGCGGGGGAGGGATGGAGGAGGGGGGGACGGCAGTGGGGGGCGGGATTAATGGAAGGGGCGGAGGAGGTGACAGGGTGGGGGAGGGGAGAGGGAGTAGCGTGGGGGGGGATGGGGACGGAGGAAAAATGGGGCAGGAGTAAGGGAAAGGGAGGGAGGAGAAGGGGGGCGCGAGGGGCGCGGGAAGATGGAAAGGAACCAGGCGGGGCCTGGGGCGGGGGAGGCCGAATCGGGTAGGGGGTCGTGGAAGGAAGGGGGCCGGAGGTGGGGGGAATGGGGGAACCCGGTAGGGGAGGGGAGGGGCAGAGCCCCCCTCCCTCCAGCATCCTCCGCGCCGCCGACAACAGCTGTTATTTATTGAGGGCCAGTCCTCGCTTAAACAAGCATTGCTTGGGCGCCTCCCGTGTGCCAGGCACGGTACCCGGGCGGGCGGAATAAATCGCCACCCGCCCTCGCCCTCTCAGCGCTCGCCTCTGGAAGTTAGACCAGCCCCAGGCCTTGGCTTGGCCCGGCTGGTCCCATTTCACAGACGTCCTCTTCTGTGACACTGAGGCCAGAGAGGGAGAGACTGAATGCTCCGTGAGAGGTGGGCGCGGGCTGTGGGTTTTGGGTCCCCCCACCCCCCACCCCGGTCAGTGCTCCGTAGATGCGGAGCTAACGGCAGTCAGGGCAAGGATGGAATCCGAGCCCCGTTGTGGTGAGCTAGCTGCCCCACAGGCCTCTGAGCCCCGGGCGGGCGGTGTTCTGGGAAGGGCAGGGTAGGGCGGGGACCCCTAGACCTCACAATTCCAGGCATTTTTCAGGCCTGGCCCCGCGGAGCGAGGCAGAGGCTGGCTTGCCCTTGCTCCTGGTCTTTTCAGCTTCCTCATCTCTTGGTGGGGGGTAGTAGTCTTTACAGGACTGCTGGGGGAGGGGTTCCCTCAGCAGCAAACATTTATTTTCTTTGCCTTGAAGTTTAACTTGGAATGACGCGTCGGGGCTCCTGCATACAGTAGGTACTCCGTAAATACCGCGGTCCCACCAGGTTGCATCTCCACCTCCACCCCGTCCTCATCTCGGGCCAGAGCAGACGGACAGCTCATCCTCACGTCTGTTCCGCCCGCCCCCCGCCGCCCGCCGCCGGGGGGAGGAGTGAGTCCAAGAAAGCCCTCTCTGCCTCCGCCAGCGGTCCCTCTGTTCTCCTCTTGAGCCTATTCAGAGCCCGCTCTGAGCTGCCTTCTGTTTACCTCTCTCTCCATCCAAGGGGTGGCTCCCTCTGTGTTCTCAGTTTGCCCTGATGCTAAAAGCCCCTCCTTTCAGCCCAGTATCTGATCCAGCCAGTCTGGGGATGGGTGGCCATTAGACAGTACTGGGAATTTCAGGGCTACTTGGAACCAGGAGCTCCCTGCCTCTGCCACTTCCTAGATGTAAAACCTCTTATAATTATCTGGGAGACTGATTCTTTGCATCCCTTCTCCCTCCCCTCCAGATGGTCCTTGGTCCCTTAGTTGCTCCCTCTCTCCACTTGGTGTGATCTGGGTAGGGCATGTAACTTGACCCTAAGCCACGCCCACATCCCATCTCCTGACCTCCTGGATTGATTGGAGGATGGGCATGTAACCAAACCTCAGTCGATGAGCTGTGTCAGGGCTTTTGCAAGGAATCCTGGGAGACAGGCTTTTGTGTCTTGATTAGTGTTTGAAGTCCATCTTAGAAAACTGAGAGAGACCACTTAGAGGAGTGAAGTCGCCAAGTGGAGGAGGCTATCATTTCAGCCTTGAGCTAGCTGTTCCTGAAGCCCATACCTGGGCTTTCACTCATGCAAGCTTTACTAAGCATTGTATTTGTGCCAGGTGCTGGCCCAGGTACTGGGGACACAGCCAGGAACAACAACAGGCTCCATCCCCTAGGGGTAACTGACCTGCCTCAGGGCCTTTGCTCTTGCCTCTCCCTATGCCTGGAATGCTTTCCCTGCTGATATTCCCATGGCTGATGACATCTCATTCTTCAAGTCTAGTCTCAAACATCACCTCCTCAGTGAGGCCTGCCAAGCCACCCCCCCACCTCTTCTCCCATTTCCTGACTTATTTTACTTTTGGCACAAATCATGGCCTGAAGTACTCTGTGGAATATTTGTATTTGTTGAGCCTTTGTCTTTCTCACCATAATGGCAGCTTTGAGGACACAGTCTTCAACTGTGTGGTCCATAGCAGTATCCCTAGTACCTAGAACAGGGTCTGGCGCAGCGTTGGTGCTCAACATTGGATTAGATAGGCAGGTGGTAAAAGATTCCCTGTGGAGGTGCTGTTGACATAGTGGTTTGAATTTTGAGGAGGAGGAAGGGTGGAGGATGAGGGCATTCTAGGAGGAGTGCACAGCAAGTGTAAAAGCTGTTATGACCGGTGCATTATCTTTTGACTTAAACCAGCTTGGATTGTTTTCAAAGATTTTTTTTTCCCCCTGGCAATTTGCAGCCTTTAGAATCCAGAGTGATGCAACGAATTGCTGCCTGGAGGGATGCAGTACTCCAGAGCCGCCACAGGAGGGCGCAGAGGAATCTCACCGTTGCCCTTGAACTGTGGGAATTGGGCAAAGAAGAGAGGTAATAATGAAGACCCCAACGCTGAAGCACCTGCTTTCAGGCCTATTTTAACTTCACAGCAGCCATAGGAAGTGGGTACCATTATTATACGCATTTCCCCGTGAGATAACTGAGGCACGGGGAGGGTGAGCAACTTGAGCAAGTTTGCTCAGCTTGGTGTAGCTGAACAAGCACAGAACCGTCAAGATAAAAGTTGCCGGTTATCTCAACCTGCAGGGGGAAGGCAGGTGAGCTTTGGAAGACCACCCAGAGGGGGAGGGAGTCCCCGAGGGGCCCTAGGCTTATTGCATTGAGTTGGTGATCCCTTTCTGGGGGGGAGGAGCCCCTGTCTCTTAGCCCACCTGCTGGATGTTTTTCCCAGCCACAGGGGTGGTGGTGGGGGTGGTGGGGGTGGTATCCCCTTAAATGTAGAGACAAATCGTACCTGCTCAAGATCAGGTGAGACTGACGAAAGGGCCATCCCTTCCTAGTTGGGGGGGGCTTTGCTGGGGGAGGGTTGGAAGGGGGGGAAGGATCGAAGTCACATTTAACCAGAGATCTGCAGGATGAGTAAGTGAAAGCGGCCGAGAAAGAGAGTTTCAGGCTAGGGACACAGCAGGGTGAAGGCTCAGGGTGGGAGAGGTCAGTTTCCTCTGGGGTCCCTCCTGGATCTAAAGTGAACATATACTCAGACTCCTCCTGAGTTTGATAGATAGATAGTCAGAGAAAGACAAATACTGTATGATATCATTTTTGTGTGAATCTGAAGCAGAGTAGCGGTTGCCAGGGGCTGGGAGCCGGGGTGGGGGAGATGTGGGTCAAAGGAGACAGACTTCCCGTCAGAAGATGAGTGAGTCTGGGTTAGGTCACGTACAGACCGGTGCTTATAGCTAACGGTGCTGTATTGTAGACTTAAAAGTTGCTAAGAGAGCAGATCTTCTGTGTTTTCACCGCAGGAAAGAACGCGTTGGAGTTCCCTGGTGTCTCAGCAGACTGAGAGTCCGGTGTTGTCACTGCTGTGGCTCGGGTTCCATCCGTGGCCCGGGAACTTCCGCTTGCTGCAGGCACAGCCAAAAAAGAAAAAAAAAGGTAATTATGTGACTTGATGGAGGTGTTAGCTAATGATATATAATTATATCCACTTATCACAGTTATACACCTCAAACTTACGCAATGTTCTATGTCAGTTATAGCTCAATCTGGGGAAAAACAACAGCAAGTCTAAGCTCTCAAATTCTGCCTGGCAAAGGCAGCACAACTCTTCCGTGTCTTCAGTGTCCGGTGAGCCCTGGGTGTGTCCCCCTCCCCCTGCCCCCCCCAGTCAGGGCACCCAAAAGTCCCCTGCCTTTCCTCCCAGTTTGGGGACATCGCTCCTGATGTCGGAGCGATGATCAGAGGGCTGGCTTCGGTTTCCCTTCCGCTGCTGGGACAGACGAAGTTCAGCTTCCCCTTTGCCATCCCAGAGACCCAGAGCCTGTGGTGGGTGACTTTCTGAGCCCAGCACTTTGTATACCTTTTTTTTTTAAGGGTCACACCTGAAGCGTATGGAGGTTCCCAGGCTAGGGGTTGAATTGGAGCTGCAGCTGCTGGTCTACACCATAGCCACAGCACCAATGTGTCCTAGCAGCATCTGTGACCTACATCACAGCTCACGGCACGGTGGATCCTTAACCCATTGAGCAAGGCCAGGGATCAAACCTGTGTCCTCATAGTTGGGTTATGGCTGAGCCACAGCGGAAAATTCCTTTTCTTTTCTTTTTTTTTCATGTTATGACCTTGGTGTAAACCTCAAATGTGGCCGCCTTTCTTGTCCTGGCCTGCCTGGACCTCCGTGCTGTCCCGGGCTCATCCAGGTAAGTGGCCATCCTCGGGCCTTCTGCTCCTGTCCTGCCACCATGGCCAGGCCCAGAGGTCGCTTCTTTGGCCGCAGGGAGCAGAGAAACCTGTAGAGAAAGCCCACATGTAGACTGATCCTCAGACCCTGGGAATACAGAGCTGTTCAGTAGAGCTGTGAATCTGGAAAACAAGAAGTTCCTGTCATGGCTCAGTGGTTAACGAATTCAACTAGGAATCATGAGGTTGCAGGTTTGATCCCTGGCCTCGCTCAGTGGGTTGAGGATCCAGTGTTGTTGTGAGCTGTGGTGTAGGTCACAGACGTGGCTGTGGCATAGGCTGGCGGCTACAGCTCTGATTAGACCCCTAGCCTGGGAACCTCCATATGCCGTGGGTGCCGGCCTAGAAAAGGCAAAAAAAAAAAAAAAAAAATCTGGAAAACAAAATGCAGGTGGACTCCAGGAGGGGCCTGGGGTGGGGGGGACTCTGGAGGTAGTGGTGGGGAACCCTCCTTGCCACATGTCCCTGGCAAGTCGCAGGGTCTCTCTGAGCCTCAGTTTGTGCATCTGTTAAATGCAAATGCAAATACAAATATTGACACATAATAGGTGCTCAGCTCCTGGCTCCTGGATGAGAGGCTGGGAAATGTTCCCTGGCAGAGAACGGTCTTGGCAGGAAGGTGGGCAGCTCAAGACCAGCCAGGGCATGGAGCATTCAGTAGGTCCCCAATAAAACGTTGCTGATCCGTTTGGGCCTAAGACTCCTGGGATGGAGGGTCCTTAGTGTCTTCTTTTTTTTTTTTTGCCACACCCACAGCTTGTGGACGTTTCCTGGCCAGGGTTTGAACCTGCACCACAGCGATAACCCAGGCCACAGCAATGACAAAGCCAGATTCTTTACCTGCTGGGCCACCAGAGAACTCCCTGGAGGGTCCTTAGTTGCTACTTATAAATCTAGAGCTTCTTTCCTTTTCTTTCCTGTCCTCCAGCCTCACCCATGCAACCGTGGTGGCACCACGTGGCAGGCAGGCAGACATGGCGCTTAGGTGAAACTCTGGAGCTGGGCAGTCTTGACTGGAACCCTGACTCTGCTGCTTACCAGCTGTGTGACCTCAGGCAAGTCACTCTACCTCTCTGTGCTCCCCATTCTGCATTTAAAAATGGGTTTAAATAGTTCCCATCATGGCGCAGCGGAAACAAATCCGACTAGGAACCGTGAGATTGCGGGTTCGATCCCTGGCCTCGCTCAGGGGGTTAAGGATCTGGTGTTGCCCTGAGCTGTTATTGTTGTAACATGGATTATTATTGCTAACTCATGTTTCAGGCTCCAGATTTTTCTGGGGCTGCAAGCAGCCAGACCTCTTCATGCCGATCGCTTCCTGTTCCATCCCAGAGTGTTGAGCTGAGGCAGTGGTCCTTAACCAGGGGAAGGACTGCTCCCCAGGGCACCTCTGGCAATATCTGGAGACACTGATTGTCACAACTGGGGCAGGATACTACTGGCATCCAGTGGGTGGAGGTCAGGGATGTTGCTAAACATCCTGTAATGCCCAGGACCTTTCTCATCACAAAGAATGTTCTGGCCCTGGAGTTCCCATTGTGGCTCAAGGGGTTAAGGACCTGATGTAGTCTCCATGAGGATGTGGGTTTGATCCCTGGCCTTCTCAGTGGCTTAAGGATTTGGTGTTGCCACGAGGTGCAGCGTAGGTCACAGATGCAGCTTGGATCTGGTGTTGGTGTGGCTGTGGCGTAGGCCAGCAGCTGCAGCTCCCATTCGCTCCCTAGCCTGGAAACTTCCATATGCTGCAGATGTGGCCCTAAAAAGAAAAAAAAAAGAATATTCTGGCCCCAGATGCAAATGACATGGAGGTGGAAAAATCCTGGGTTAAGAACAGAGTCTCAGAACCCCCACTCCCCAGAACAGGTGTCTTGACTTTTCTGAACCTCAGTTTCCTCATCTGCAGAGTGGGGATGATAAATAGGATCAATTACACAGGGCTCTTGGGAGGATTAAGTGGGATAAGACTGTAGGAGTTCCCCATGGGGTACAGTGGGTATAGGACCTGGCATTGTCACTGCAGCCATTGGGATTGCTGCTGTGGCACAGGTTTGATCCCTGGCCCAGGAACTTCCACATGGGTGGGTGCAGCAAAAAAACACAAAAATAAACAAAAAAACCATAAGGGGTTTAAGACAGTACCTGGCTAAGAGTAAGTACTCAGTTAGTGTGAGTTGTCATTGCACTTATTAGTGACACAATGCTGCCTCCTGATTTCTTTTCTTTATTGGCCACCCCATGGCATATGAAGTTCCCAGGCTAGGGATCGAACCTGTGTCCCAGCACTCCCAAGATGCCACTGATCGCATTGCACCACTGTGGGAACTCTGGTCCCCTGATTTCTGAACTCTCTCCTGGTATAACCAGCCCGTGTTCAACCTGTACCCAGACCCCCACCCACCCCACCGCTGAGCAAGATCACGTCCGACAGCGGAATACGTCGCTTAGCTTATTCATGGAAGGGTGGACAAAATGTCCCATGAGCACCTATGCTGGGATCTGACGCTCCCCCAGGGGGGTGCAGAGATCTCAGTCCCAAAACTGAGGCATGGAAGAAACAGGATTTGATACTTTATAACTCTTTTTAATGTCTTCTCTGAACTCTTCTTTAGCTGTGGCGTGTGTGTGTGTGTGTGTGTGTGTGTGTGTGTGTGTGTGTGTGAGACCCCAGTGGATTCAGGTAGCTCCTGCCCCCATCTCCCTGAGGAGCTGAGTTAAGAGAAAAGGACCGGGAGCCAGGCAGCCTGAGTTGGAATCTGGCTTTGCCTTTTACCAGCTGTGTGACCTTGGGCAAGTTGCTTAACCTCTCTGAAAATGGAGATGATAACAGCAACCTCCTTATAAAGGGGTACGTATGCGGTTCAAATGGTCAGTGTGTATCAAGTGCTTAGAACAGGGCCTGGACCCAGTAAGTACATAAGAAATTGAATCAGGATGATGAATGGCGACGATGACAGTGATGATGACAGTGATGGTGATGCCTGTGGTTGCCCACATCATTTCCATCATGGTGGGTGGCTGGTCCAGGAGTTTTCATTCTTAGCACTGCTGACGTTTTGGGCTGGAGAGTTCTCGGTGGTAGGGCGGTGGGGGTGGGGAGATGTCACGCGTTATAGGATGTTTGGCAGCATCTCGGGCTTCTACCCCCCAGATTCCAGTAGCACCCCCAATTCTGGGGACCAAAACCATCTCCAGAGACTGGCCAGACTGGCGGGGGAGGGCAGAACTGGTTGGGTGAGAACCACGGGTCTGAGCCTAGGTTGTTTACTCCATGAGCCTGTCTCTCCCAGCCCAGGGCTGTTAATTCTTTCAGTATCCCGACTTTAGATACGCAAAACCCTTTTTTTGTCCCTTCCTCTCTGTTTGTCTTTTTTCTGCTGAGGCAGCCTTTCTCTAAAACGGGGGAAGCTGACACATTGGCTGTTACTCAAATTAAAGAAGAGGCTTGATAACTGGAAAGCCCCATCACCAGACAAGCATCGGGAACATTCAAATTCCTGTGCCCACCCCCCCCAGCTTTCCCAGCGACAGCCATTAGCAGACCAGGACGCACAGGCTCAGACAGGCTAGGACATTGCTGGAGGTCACACACAGCATGTGACAGTTTATCTGTGCGGCTGAGCTAGACTGCCCGCTCCAGTTGGACAGACCCCCTGAACCATGTGTCTGACTCCCCTGGACTATGTGTCCCCCATTTGGCCAGGCTGGCCACCCGCCACCTCTTTCTTTCTCTCTGTGAAATCCCCTGGCTTGGCCTTCTGTGGGAGTCTGGCCTCCTCCAGGCCTGAATTAGAGGCTGCACATTTTCATTCACTGATCCGTACACAACCCCGGGGCATGTGGGTTGCTGTTCGAAGGCCCCTTATTTAATACACCTTTTTTTTTTTCTGTCTTTTGTTATGTTAGAGCCGCACCCGCAGCATATGGAGGTTCCCAGGCTAGGGGTCTAATGGGAGCTATAAGCCAGCCTTCGCCGCAGCCACAGCAACGTGGGATCCGATCTGTGTGTGCGACCTACACCACCGCTCACGGCAACACCGGATCCTTAACCCACTGAGCAAGGCCAGGGATCGAACCTGCAACCTCATGGTTCTTAGTCGGATTCGTGAACCACTGAGCCACGAAGGGAACTCCGATCTGGGGACACTTCTGGCCTCTGACTGAGGGTGGCACGCAGGGCTTTTGTCCCTCACATCCCCTCCCTCCAGGGCCAGGTGAATTGATTTACTCCCTCTGCACCTTGCTGGTCCCCCTCACCCCTCTGGGCTGTTACAGCGGGCGTCTGATTGGGACCCCGGATGCCCAGTGTGTGTTCCATGGAACTGGGGCCAAGTGTAGGGATTAAGCTGAGCTCCAGGGGGCCATTCCGTGCAGGTCTTCTCAGAGCCTTTGGAATGCTCATGTGTTCTGCGTAGATTTCCAGGACTTATGCGCCCCCTTGGTATTTTTTCCCCCTCTGAGGCATTGTGGGGGGACTAGAGGGGAAACAGATAGAGGAAACACTGCCTTAACCCAAAGGGAAAACTTGAATGGTGGAATTTCAGGCAGAGATGGCTGGCCAAGCATCAAAGCTTTCCTCCTCCTCCTCCTCCTCCTCCTCGTCCTCTTCCCAGGACCTGGGCACTGAGAACAGGGCTGGCGTCCCGTGGCTCTCTCTGGGGTGGCCCAGTGGGTTTGCAAACTCTGGGCAGCCAAATTAGGAGCTCAGGATGGGGCTGGATGGAGTCAGCCCAGGCGGGCCCGGGGGGCCGGGCTTGTGGGGGTGCGTGGGGCTCATGGAGGGGGAGAGGCGGGATTCCTGAGCCAGGTTATGGCTCCTGATGCCCGAGGGTTCTCGGGCAGGCGTGTCTTCTGGGAATTCTGTGGAGTCCCCTGGGATGAAGCCCAGAGATTAGCTCAGGAGAGAAACATCTGATCCCCTGCGGCCCGCTCGCCCCCCCAACCCCAGTCCAGGGTCACAGTGGGAGGCGGCAGATTGGCCCCACTCTTCCGAAAGTAAACACTACGTGCCGCTGGCCCAGCCCCGCTGTCCAGCTGCCAGGGCTCTGCCCAGCCCCTTTCTGTGGCTGCTCCAGGCTGTCAGCCCCTTTGGCCTTTCACCTTCCACCTCCTTCTGCCTGCTCGCTCTGGCCTCCCCCAGTATGTGTGGCTGGGAGACCCCCGGGACTGGAGGACCCCAAGGAACTCAGTGACCTGGGGCCTGATGGGCACAGCCTAGAGAGGCATAGAGAAGTGGAGGCAGATGGGCTGGCTGCCCCTGGGCTCTTGTTGTTATTGCCATTGTCATTGCCAGTGAGACAGGGAAGCTGGGGCAGAGAGGAGAACTCAGAGGGAATGCACCTTGACCTTGGGACCCCCCCCTCCCCATCTTGCCTCCCCCGCCTCTGACTTTTCAAGCTGCACCTGCTGCTGCCAGGGGCGGAGCTTCTCCATCTACAGGAAGAGTGGTTTCCTGTCCCGGCTCCCCTCCCTCCTCATCTTGGGTCCCAGGACAAGCCCCACGGCACAGCCCTGATTCTCTCTGGAGGAGCAGGTCTGTGAGTCCGCAGGGCAGGGCTGGCAGATTTGGAGAGACAGGCTGGAGAGGGTGGAGGGTACTGTCCGGATAAAAGGGTGGGCTGCATTAGAGGGAAGGCAGGGAGACCAGGCTGGGCTGGAGCAGGGGTCCGAGATGTTCAGATTCAATGAAGTAGCAAGAGGGGGCTGGGGCAAACTCTTAAAATAAAAGGGGGGGGTTCCCATTGTGGCTCAGCAGGTTATGAACCTATTATCCACGAGGATGTGTGTTTGATCCCTGGCCTCGTTCAGTGGGTTATGGATCCGGCGTTGCCGGGAGCTGTGGTGTAGGTCGCAGATGTGGCTCAGAGGCAGTGTTGCTGTGGCTGTGGTGTAGGCCGACAGCTGCAGCTCTGATTGGACCCCTAGCCTGGAAACTTCCATATGCCACAGGTGAGGTCCTAAAAAGAAAAAGAAAAAAATGTGGTGTGAGTTCCCTGGTGACTTGGCAGGTTAAGAAGTCAGTGCTGTCACTGCTGTGGTGTGGGTCCATCTCTGACCCTGGGAGCCTCTGCGTGCCATGGGTGGGACCACAAAAACTGTGGTAAAATTATATAACATAAAATGTACCAGTTTAACCACTTTTAAAATTTATTTTATTGAAGTATTGTTGATTTACAATGTTGTGTTTAGTTTCTCCTAAATTGAATGTTATACATATTCTTTTTTTTTAATTAAAAAAATTTTTAAATTATTTATTTTTTTATGGCTGAAGCTGTGGCATATGGAGGATCCCGGGCTAGGGGTCTAATCGGAGCTACAGCTGCCGGCCTGCGCCACAGCCACGGTGATGCCAGCTTGAGGCAATGCTGGATCCTTAACCCACTGAACGAGGCCGGGGATTGAGCCCTCATCCTCAGAGACAGTGGGACAGGTTCTTAACCTGCTGGGTCACTCCAGAACTCCTATGTATTCTTGTTTATATTCTTTTTCCATTATGACTTCTCACAGGTTATGAATATGGTTCCCTGTGCTATACAGTCGACAGAAATACTTAATTTTGATGGAGACCGGTTTATCTATTTTGCTACTAGTTACCTGCACTTTTAATGTCACATACATGAAACTGCTGCCAAATTCAACATCATGGAGATTTCTCATAACGTTATGAAGAGTTTCCCCAATGTTTTCTTCTAAGAGTTTTACAGTTTAAATTCTTAAATCGAGGGAGTTCCCGTGGCTCAGTTGTTTGCAAATCCGACTAGGAACCATGAGGTTGCGGGTTCGATCCCTGGCCTTGCTCAGTGGGTTAAGGATCCGGCATTGCCCTGAGCTGTGGTGTAGGTTGCAGACGCAGCTTGGATCCTATGTTGCTGTGGCTGTGGCGTAGGCCAGCGGCTACAGCTCCGATTAGACCCCTAGCCTGGGAACTTCCATATGCCGCGAGTGAGGCCCTAGAAAAGACAAAAAAGAAAAAAAAATTCTTAAATCTAGGTTTTTAATTCCATAGTAAGTTCTTGGGCAAAGAAATTTCAGGAACACTTGCCAACGTTATCTTAAGATTTCAGAACACGGTCTGTGGGAAGCAGACTCAGGGTTCAGCCGACCACAGGAACAGGCTGAGTCAGAGCTGGATCTCAGGTCGTATTAATAGAAATATCTTGTGGAGAACTGAGAAGGTGATGTCAGCACAGATTGAACTGAAGAGACCTGGGTGGGTAGGGGGAACTGGGTGCCATTGACATGCCTGCAAGCCTGGGAAGCCACAAGCAGGATGGCCCAGGTTGGGGAGGGGGTTGAGGAGACGGGGCGGTGGTGGGGAGATGGAACAGAAGTCATCAGAGGTGGAGGAGGCAAGCTGGTGCGGCTGGGTAAGAACCCACGAGAGCTGTGAGTCTCCAGCAGGAGCGCTTTCATTCATCAGCATCCTCTGCTCACGGGACGCAGCGACCAAAAGAGCCAGCAGAGTGGACAAGGTGAGAGGGGGCCCCTAGCCGTTTGCCTGCTGCTCAGCCAGTCAAGGGACCTGGGTCCCAAGGGGACAGACTTCGAGGCTGGACAAGAGAACGGGAGGAAGTGGATCTCCACAGAGTATAGACAGCCTTTCCTTTCCTATTCAGTGATTATTTTTACTGCCGTAATGTGTCTTTTCTCCTGCCTCTTTTCTCCCTTTCATTAGTATAAAGTATATGGAGTTCCCGTTGCGGCGTAGAGGGTTAAGAATTTGACACAGAGCCCATGAAGATGTGGATTTGATCCCTGGCCTCGCTCAGTGGGTTAAGAATCTGGCGTTGCTGCCAGCCACGGTGTCAGTCGCAGACATGTCTCGAATCCGGCCGTGGCTGTGGCATAGGCTGGCAGCTGCAACTTCCATTTGACCCCTAGCCTGGAAACTTCCATATGCCTCAGGTTCAGCCTTAAAAAGACAAGAAATAAATAGATAAATAAATAATTAAAGAAATTCTGTACCCATGAGGAATCTTTCCATCCCCTAGCTCTATGCTTTCTATGTATCTGCCCATTTTAGAGATTTTACATAATTGGGATCATTCAATATGTAATCTTTTGTGACGGGCTTTTTGGACTTAGCATGTTTTCAACATTCACGTGTAGTAGGTTTCAGTATTTTATTTATTTTTATGGTTGAACTATATTCCATTGTATGTGTACAGCACATTTTGTTTTTCTATTCATCCACAGACCGGTATTGAGTTGTTTCTGCCTTTGGCTGTTGTTGAATAATGCTGCTGTGAACATTCCTGGACAATTATTTGCTTTTTTTTTTTTTTGGCCATACCTATGGCATGTGAGATTTCCAGGGCCAGAGTTGCCGTCATGGTGCCAGGGAAATGAATCCCACTAGGAACCAAAAGTTGCGGGTTCGATTCCTGGCCTCGCTCAGTGGGTTAAGAATCTGGCATTGCTGTGAGCTGTGGTGTGGGTCAAAGACTCAGCTCAGATCTGGCATTGCTGTGGCTGTGGTGCAGGCTGGCAGCTGTAGCTCCGATTCGACCACTAGCCTGGGAACCTCCATATGCCATGGGTGTGGCCCTAAAAAGCAAAAAAAAAAAAAAAAAAAGAAAGTTCCAGGGCCAAGGAACCTGTGCCACAGCAGTGACAATGCCCAATCCTTAACCCACTGAGCCACCAGGGAACTCCCAGTATTTGCTTTAACACCTGTTTTCATTTCTTCTTGGTATATACCTTTGGAATTTTCAGGTCACATGGAAATTCTATATTTAACATTTTGAGGAACTGCCAAACTGTTTTCCAAGTGGCTTCACCATTTTACTCTTCCCAGCAAGAGCGTATGAGGGTTACAATTTCTTCACAATCTTGTCAACACTTGTAATTATCTGAGCTATTGATTCTGGCCATCCTAGTGGGTGTAAAGTGATACGTCATTGTGGTTTTGGCTTACGTTTCCTTAATAACTAGGGATGTTGAGCATCTTTTCTTTTCTTTTTTTTTTGTTTGTCTTTTTGCCTTATCTAGGGCAGCACCCGCGGCATATGGAGGTTCCCAGGCTAGGGGTCTAACAGGAGCTGTAGCTGCCGGCCTTCGCCACAGCCACAGCAACGCAGTATCCAAGCCACGTCTGCAACCTACACCACAGCTCACGGCAATGCCGGATCCTTAACCCACTGAGCAAGGCCAGGGTTTGAACCCACAACCTCATGGAATCGGTAACCACTGAGCCACGACAGGAACACCAAACATCTTTTCATGTTGGCTATTTGTACATTTTCTTTGGAGAAATGTCTATTCAAGTCCTTTGCCCATTTTTATTTTTATTATTACTTCTTCTTTTTAGGGCTGCACCTGTGGCATACGAAAGTCCCCAAGCTAGGGGTCGAAGTGGAGCTGTAGCTGTCAGCCTACGCCACAGCCACAGCAACATGGCGTCCACATCTGAGACCTACGCCATAGCTTGTGGCCATGCCTGATCCTTAACCCACTGAGCAAGGCCAGGGATCAAATTCGCATCCTCATGAATACTAGTTGGGTTCGTTACTGCCAAGCCACAAGGGGAACTCCAAGAAAGAGACAAATCTTCTGTATACATTCCCTGACTTTGGAGAAATGCAGACAACTGTGTAATCCAACCTAGATCAAGACAAAGATGATCCAGGATGGAGACCTAGATGATCCAATAGATGGAAACCTGTTTATACCCCAACCATCACTCATAAATCTCATTCCAATCCCCTGCTGATGGACATTCAGGTTAGCTCGTGCTTTCCATGGTTGTGGGGAAAGCAGCAGGGTGAGAAAGGGATTCTCAGGACGATGGAGACTCGCTAAGATTGCGGGGGAAGAGTCAGTGGAGTGGAAGCAGGGAAGGCGGAAGAACAAGACCCTTGATGGACAAAGCCTGTTGTAGCCTCAGGGCCTTTGCACTTGCAGGGCCTCCTGCCTGGTGTGTTCTCCCCTGGTTTTTTGTATTTATTTATTTATTTATTTATTTATTTATTTATTTATTTATTTAGGTCTTTTTAGGGAACAGGCTGTGGGCTCCTTAGTCCTAAGCCAGGTTCTCTAGGTCAATCAGCAAGCTCAGCTCTGAGCCACGCCCGCTGCTACTGCAGCCCGGATGGACCCACAGGAAGCAGAACCAAGGGCTTGACTTGTTCCAAAGACTGCTCTGACCCCGCAGAATCCAGTGAGGCTCAGGGGTGCGTATTGTGCGCGGGGAGACAGTGGCGACTCAAGCACGTGCAAGGAGCACCTGAGCTGTGAGGCAAGATCCGTGCGCCCTTTCAGGTCGCCAGGCGCTGTGCTCCCAGGGCGTCTAGATGCTCTGAGGCAGTACGACCTGCAATCCCACCCCGTCCAGGTGGCTGTGCCCTTGGCCACACTGGCAGCTCTCCCAGGGCCTTCCCTCCCCAGAGCGAGGTGCTGGACCTGGCCACCATCAGCCCTGATCCAGGGCGGGTGGCCTATAGCAACTCACACATGGACGCCTGACCCGCAATATCCTGACCCGCTGGGAGGCTGAGCAAAATTTCCAGGGTGCAGTCCCAGCTTGGGGTGTTGGGACCCAAGGGCTTGAAGAGGTGAGAGCTGAGGACCAGGATCCTGGGGGCTGAGGGTGATGGGCCTGAGTGAGGGGGTGTGGCTGTGGGAAGGTACTGCGGCTGCTCTGACTGCACGCGGCTGTGTGCATCTGTGAACGTGTACGTGTTAGCCGTTATGTGCACAGGGATGTGCTTAGGGAACAGGAGCGCAGTGACTAGGAAGCCGGGAATTCGATCTTTGTTCGAATCTGGCTTCTGCCACTTAAAGGACTGTGGGCCTTGGGTGAGTCACCCAATTTTTCCCTGCCTCCGTGTCCTCTTTCATTGTGGATTATTCATTCTGTGAATACTTACTGAACACCCACTGCGTGCCAGGCACTCTGTGAATAGAACAGACACAAATCCCTGCTCTTGTGGGCCTGGCAAGAGGAAGGAAAGTGTTCAACGTGCCAGATGGTGGTGAGTGTCCCGTATTTGCGTGGGGGGAGGCGTTTGCAGTTTTAGGTGACTTTTGGGTAAAGAATGGAAGGCAATAAGGAGTGAGCTGGGCAGTGCCTGGTGGGGAGGGCCACTTTGGTAGGAGGAGGAGCATGTGCAAAGGCCCTGGGGCAGGAATTTACTTGGTAAATTCCCTGGTGGCTGGAAGCTAATGAGTGAAAGGGAGGGGGTTGGAGAGGGAGGGGGTGAGAGCAAGGCTCCAGGGGCAAAGGATTGTGCTTGGCTTTTCACTCGAGGAGGGCAGTTAAAGCAGTTCCTCCTGCCTGTGTGGAGATGACAAGAGCACTAACCCCAAAGAGTTGTCATGAGAATTATACGAATTAATATGTGGAAATTGATAGTACTGTGTCTGATGCATACTGAGCATTCATGAAGTCTTAGGCTGTTATTATGTGTGGTGGAGCTGTATGTCTCCGGGTGTGTCTGCCCTGCAGCTGAGTGGAGCAGCTCTTAGTGAGTTCGTTGTTGTGAAAGAATCTCGCTAAAGCTATTAAAAAAAAAAATCCCTGCTGGGTGTTTGAAAGCCCTGCTGGGGTTACTGCTCTCTGGCTGGGCCAGGCTCTTTTGTATAACAGATGTTATCCAGATGTCAGCTGGGGTTACTCAGGCCTCAGAGATTTGGCGCCTGCCTCTCTCCCACGACCTGCGGGAAGCCCAGTGCCCTCCCGGAGATGTCTGCAAATTCCCAGGGCCTGTGTTCTCATGCTTTCTTCTTGGCCTGAGTAACTGCTGGCTGAATCCTTGATCTTACCTGCCTTCGTGCGGCCAACCCTTTTGGGGAACCAGTTCTGTTTTCTTTTTCTTTCCCTTTTTTTTTTATTAGGGCCACACCGCAGCATGTGGAGGTTCCCAGGTTAGGAGTCTAATTGGAGGTACAGCTGCCAGCCTACACCACAGCCACAGCAACGTGGGATCCAAGCCGCGTCTGCAACCTACACTACAGCTCACGGCAACGCCGGATCCTTAACCCACTGAGCAAGGCCAGGGATCGAACTCACAACCTCATAGTTCCTAGTTGGATTTGTTAACCTCTGCGCCACCACGGGAACTCCCAGTTCTGTTTACTTGATCTCCCCCCAGACCCCCCCCCCCAGCGTGTGATCCCTACACACTTATCTGATTGCCCTGTGGGTGGCCCATGAGATGTGGTGTTCTCTGCAAGAGCCTGCCATCCCAAAGGTTTTCACATTGTTTGAGCTCCTGTGACACGCTTCCCAAAGACATTGGTTGACAAACGTTCCACCGTCTAAAGGAAAAGTTTGCATACTTCCTGCACCACAGCGAAGTTTATGACCGGCTTGGAGTGAACTGGGCAGTCATGAAAAGGCTTGGAGGCAGGTGGTTGGACCAGAGTTGGCTGTGCAAGGTCCAGGCAGGGGCAGATGTGAGCTGACACAGAGCAGGGAGAGGAGGCTGGCGGTGAGCAGTAATTTTAGCTCAGCCTGGATGCATAACCTGGCTCCAGCCCTTATCAGCAGGAGATATAATCTCCCCAAGGCTCGGTTTCCTCATCTGCAAAATCAGCTCATTCCTAGGAAACAAACATCAAGAGACCAGAAACAGTTACAATGAGCCAGACTCCTGGAAAATCAGGCAAGGGCGGCTTCTACAGAATCTGCTGGAGGCTATTTTGGCGGTTCCTGTATTTGTTACTAACTGCTTTCTCAGGGTGTGGACGGTTAGGGCTCAGAGGTCAAAGCTGTAGCAAGGGAACCTTGCATGGGGCAGGGTGAAAAAACCCCGCCCTCACCCCCTTCCCTCATTCCCACCCCCCAGGCAGGTCATGACGTATGGGACCAGCCCAGAGCTGGTCTAGCTCCCAAGACAAGGGTGCGAGCTGTGCTAAGAAACGGGCATTCCACTCAAGCCTGGAATTAAGACCAGGGGTCCTGCTGAACCTGAATAGTTCAACACTGCTGTCACATGGGCCACAGTGCCCAAGACTGTTCTCCGTAAGACTTGCTTGGTTTCTGCAGAACTGTAATTTTAGCCTTTGGTACCAACTTGAACAGGAAACTGGCTCCTGGAATAGGTCTTCAAGAGAATATTATACAATGTTTTTCTTTCCTTTCCTTTTCTTTTTTCTTTTCTATTCTCTTTTCTTTTTCAGCCACACCTGTGGCCTAGGGACATTCCGGGTTCAGGGACAGAATCCCAGCCCCGGCTGCCACCTACACCCACCGCAGCTACAGCAATTCCAAATCCTTAACTCACTGTGCCACAGTGGGAACTCCT
The DNA here is from genome assembly GCA_004024745.2 of Catagonus wagneri. Classification (NCBI taxonomy): domain Eukaryota; kingdom Metazoa; phylum Chordata; class Mammalia; order Artiodactyla; family Tayassuidae; genus Catagonus; species Catagonus wagneri. Next base: position 6,025,426 of record PVHT021183507.1, read on the forward strand.
ATACGCTGTTTCTTAACCTTTTCTGGATCCCAGGCTCATCTGGGAATCGAACTGAATCTAAAGACCACCTCCAACCCACTGCCCCCAATTCCCTCTCTGCCCTGTCCTGCCCCCTGAATATATTTACCCCACAGATTCTTTGGTTATATGGTATCATGATTTCTCATCCACATTAGAAACCTCTGATTTTGGTTCAGTTCTCTCATTTCATAGGAGCTGAAACAGGGCACAAGAGCAGAGTGCCTTGTTCGGGGTTACACAGATAATCAATGACAGAGCTGGGTGTCAGCCCAAGGTAGTAATTAGTTGTAGAGTCAGCCTGGGCGCAAACCCTCCAGTCCTTACCAGCAAGACGTGTAATCTCCCCATGCCTCGGTTTCCTGCAAAATCGAGGTTTTGTTTGGTTTGTTACTTGTTTTAAAGTGGAGACACAAATTGATTCCTTTGGCTGTACTTCTGGCTTAAGTGGCAAGTTTGAGCCAGATGAAGAATTCCCGCCACCTAGTGGTTGTGCGGTGAATAAAGTGGAATTCCTGGCCCTGAAACATACAGGTTGGCCACACCAGTGTCTGTGTGGTTAGTGTTCTCGTGGCTGCACTTTCATGAGCTTGTGTGTCTCCTTCCAAAGAGAGTATGTTTGACCGTTGTATCAGTTAGCCTTTGCTGTGTAACAAACTAAAATGCTTGAAAGGATGATCATTTATTAACACTTGATTCCGTGGGCTGAAGATTTAGGCTGAGTTCAGCTGGGTAGTTCTCCTGCTGGTCTTACTTGGGGTCAGTCATGGGATGACAGTTAGCTGGTGGCTTGGCTGAGACCAAATGCCAAATAACCTCGGATGGCTCCGTGCATGTGCCTGGCAGTCGTGGGCTGTTGGCTGGGGTGCCTTGGTTCTCATCCACATGGCCTCTCCAGCAGGCTAGTTTAAGCTCATTTCAGTGGTAGTTGCAGTTGCCAGGAAAAGCAGAGAGGACCAGTCTCGCAATATGCAAGCACTTCTTCTTCTTCTTCTTCTTCTTCCTTTTTTTTTTTTTTTGCCTTTTAAGGGCTGCACCCACAGCATATGGAGGTTCCCAGGCTAGGGGTCCAAATGAAGCTACAGCTGCTGGCCTTCACCAGCCACAGCAATGCAGGATCTGGGCCGTGTCTGCAACCTACACCACAGCTCACAGCAAGGCTGGATTCTTAACCCACTGAGCGAGGGCAGGGATCAAATCCACATCCTCATGGATACTAGTCAGGTTCGTTTCTGTTGCTCCACGACCAGAACACCCATCCCATCCATTCATGAGCAGCGTGTTCTACTGAGAACAATGCAGGGAAAGGCTGTATAGATCCCAGGCTGGCCCACAGCAGTCTGCTTCGCCCAAAAGGCAGATGAAAGGTAGAGAGGTGTGGTGTTATGGGGAGGGATGAGGTGAGTGCAGACAGGTAAGAAAAAGAAAATGTCCTATAAGGAGGAGGTCACTGTTCATAGCTAGGCTGGTAGGCTAGCCTGGAGGTCACAGTTTGGAATTATAAGTTCCCTATACATGAGCAGTGAAAACATCTCTGAGGGTCGAACTCTCAGAGATGGGTTAAGGATCCGGCGTTGCCATGAGCTGTGGTGTAGGTCGCAGACGCAGCTTGGGTCTGGCGTTGCTGTGGCTGTGGTGTAGGACAGCAGCTGTGGCTCCGATTGGACCCCAGCCTGGGAACCTCCATATGCCACAGATGTGGTCCTAAAAAGCAAAAAAAAAAAAGGGAATGAATGGGATGACCATTGCCAGCCTTTTGTCCCCTGCCATTGTAGTCTCAGGACGCTTTCTCTACTCCTGGCATAAGACAGGGCCTGCTGGCAAGGTGGGCTCATATCTGTCTTACCCACCATTTACTTGCCTTAGAACGTGTCTGTGGCTGACGCTCATTCAATGAAGGGCTGTGGGTAGCACCAAAGCCCCGCCTGAGGGCTTCACTTGTGAGGGTGCCCAGCGAGTGTCATCCCAGTGGCTGCTCCCTGTTGCCTGTCGTCCTGCAGCTCTTCTATAACCCGGCGTGCAGCCCCTTAACAGCTCTCGGTCAGCCGCTCGCGATGCTGTCAGGTTCCCCCAGGATGAGCTGTCCGCCTCTAGCCACTGGAAATCTTCTGTGAACACTAGACTTGACCCTCCTCGCACTCATGGCTCAAAACCAAGCCATTTGGTGGGAGATGTCGACGGGTTTCACCGTGGGCTATAAAGATGCAAGTGCCTCTGGGTGAGTTTCTCTGCCCTAGGGCGCCTTCTCTTTTTTTAATTTATTTTTTCATTTTTTTATTTTTTAGAGGGCACCACCTTTGAGGGCTTTCATTCACAGCGGAGACAATGGTGGATTTGTCCGTCTATTTTGACTACTTTCCAGCAGAGGGCAGCCAAGGGTCTCATTTGGTCCAAGTCAGTCCACTGTGAAGACTTTGAAGTGGGCTGTGATGACAAGGTGATTTCTTCTAATTTGCATAAAGGTGACCTGTGAGCGCCTCACAGACCTATACTTGTGGTGTGTGTGCGTGCGTGCGTGTGCGTGCGTGTGTGTGTGTGTGTGTGTGTGTGTGTGTGTGGCAGCCAGTGTGATGCCTCCCTCCCTAATGCTGGACAAGTCCTAATCCCCTGAACTTTGTGTATGTTCCCTACATATTCTTGGCAAAAGGGATTCTGTAGTTGTGATGCAGGTTACTGACTCTGAGATGGAAAGATTATCCTGGACTATCTGTGTGGGCTCACGATAATCACCTGGAAGCTTGAAATCAGAGAATTTGGGAGTTCCTGTTGTGGCTCAGTGGAAATGAAACCGACTAGGAACCATGAGGTTGTGGGTTTGATCCCTGGCATCGCGCAGTGGGTTAAGGATCTGGCGTTGCCGTGAGCTGTGGTGTAGGTCACAGACGCGGCTCGGATCCCGCGTTGCTGTGGCTGTGGCTTAGGCTGGCGGCTACAGCTCCAATTAGACTTCTAGCCCGGGAACCTCCATATGCTGCTAGTGCAGCCCTATAAAAGGCAAAAAGACAAAAAAAAAAAAAAGAGAGAGAGAGAGAATCCGACATAGTGTCTGGCGAGGATGCAGATTCAATCTCTGGCCTCTCTCAGTGAGTTAAGGATCTGGCATTGCTGTGAGCTGCAACCCCTGATTCGACCCCTAGCCTGGGAACGTCCATATGCCTTGGATGTGGCCATAAAAAGAAAAAAAAGAAAAATCAGAGAACCCTTCCCAGCTGGGTCAGAACTGGATGAAAGAAGAGTGTTGTGGTCTGTGCATGTGGGTTAGAAGAATTGCCGGCATAGTGGAGTGAAGAGAAAGAGCAGTTTATTGAGATAAGAGATGCGGCAGGGGCAGGGTGACACCCTGATGACCAGGGAGAGCCGACCCTGAGGGTGTGGGGCCCAGGGAGAGAAGAGAGGTCTTAGAACACACCTGCTGACCTTCTGATCAGTTGGGGAAAGAGGGGTCTTAAGATACACTTGCTGGTTGGTTGGGGGCGTATAAGGCCCCGTTAGGGGCAGGAAGGAGTGGGCCAGGTTGCTCCCGGTGGGGGAGGGGGCATTACAATGAGATGGGTGGAGAGATGATAAAGGTCTTGGCCAGAGGCTTTGAGTTCTATCTCCTTGGAGGGGCGATTTGAAGGGTGAGAAGGAGGTTTGATCTGCTGCTTCAGGCTCTGAAGATCTGGGAGGGACCATGAGTCAACGAATTGCAGGCACCTCCAAAAACTGGGAGTGCCTCTCAGCTGACTGCCAGCAAGGAAACAGAGGACTCAGTCCTACCACGACAAGGAAGTGAAATCTGCCAGTGACATGAGTAAGCAAGGAAGCGGGTTCTCCCCACGTACCTCCAGAAAGTAACGCAGCCTGTGGATGCCTTTTTGTCTTGGTGAGCCCCGTGTGGGGCTTCTGACTTCCAGAACTGTGCGATGATGCATTTGTGTTTTGGGTTTTTTTTTTTGTCTTTTTGTCTTATCTAGGGCTGCACCCGCGGCATATGGAGGTTTCCAGGCAGCTGTAGCTGCCGGCCTTCACCAGGGCCACAGCAACGCGGGATCCGAGCCGCGTCTGCAACCTACACCACAGCTCACGGCAACGCCAGATCCTTAACCCACTGAGTAAGGCCAGGCGTCGAACCCGCAACCTCATGGTTCCTAGTCGGATTCGTTACCACTGAGCCACGACGAGAACTCCTGCATTTGTGTTGTTTAAGCTGCAGTTTGTAGTGATTTTTTTTTTGTCTTTTTTTATGTAGGGCCGCACCCACGGCATATGGAGGTTCCCAGGCTAGGGGTCTAACAGGAGCTGTAGCTGCCGGCCTTCGCCACTGCCACAGCAACGCGGGATCCGAGCCGGGTCTGCAACCTTCACCACAGCTCACGGCAACGCCGGATCCTTAACCCACTGAGCAAGGCCAGGGATCGAACGCACAACCTCATGGTTCTTAGTCGGATTCGTTAACCACTGAGCCACAAAGGGAACTCCGGGTTTGTAGTGATTTGTTAGGGCACTTGGAAGAAACAAAAACAGTGTGGAAACGGCTCCATTTCCCTAACAGAATGACTTCAAGCCCACCTGCTGAAGGTGAAACTGACAGCACTTAGGACTTAACACCTAGCTAGAACCCAGACTGGGACTTGAACCCACAGTTTTTATTTATTTTATTTTATTTTTTTGTCTTTCTGCCTTATCTAGGGCCGCACCTGCGGCATATGGAGGTTCCCAGGCTAGGGGTCTAACAGGAGCTGTAGTTGCCAGCCTTTGCCACAGCCACAGCAACGTGAGATCCGAGCCACGTCTGCAACCTACACCACAGCTCATGGCAACGCCAGATCCTTAACCCACTGAGCAAGGCCAGGGATCCAACCCGCAACCTCATGGTTCCTGGTCCGATTCGTTAACCACTAAGTCACGACGGGAACTCCCACAGTTTTTAAATTAGAATCATTCCCCTGGTGTCTGGACTTATTGAGATTTAGGTTCTCTGTGTCTTGGCGCGGAAGGAATTCAGCGAGAGACAAAGTGATAGGCAAGCAATAGATGTATTAAGTCAGGGCGCTTGTGAGAGATACAGGCAGGCAGGCAAAGAAGCCCTGCCCCGAGGCTCAGGCCGGCTACATTCTTAGAATCCAGGGAACGTGGGGAGTGTGAAAAGACTGCCTCTTCCTTGTTCTTTGAGTAGACGAGTAGAGTAGACATCAGGCTTACGTCACCAGCCCCTCCTTCGTATCTGGAAAGAGCGTTTTGACCCAGAGCGTTTTGACCCTAGGGGGTAAAACTAGGATCGTCACGGTGTAGAAGAAACTGTCCCAAAAAAGCTAGAAAGGAGATCCCCGGCTGTGATGACTAAGCAAGTCCTGCCAGTCACCCCTACCCCACGCGTCTGCTTCCGTAAACCTGCTTCTGGTTACCTCGCCTGTCCTCACTCTGGTCCGCCAAGCGTGCCCCCCCCCCCCCGAAGAGCTAGCCCATAAAAGCCTGGGGAAACCCTTCTTCGGGGCTCAGACTTCTGAGAGCGATCTCCTCTGGGCCCTCCGGCGTAATAAACCCGAGTTCTCCAGCTCTCCGAGTGCTCGCTGGGTTTCTCGCCGGGTAGAAATGCTGCTGCACTGCGGCCACGGGGCTGCTGGGCAGCTGCCGGAACGTTTTCTGCAGGCCCCGGCGAGATTCCAACCGTTCTGGCCCCTTGAGCCACCGGAGCGGCGGTGAGGCTGCGCGGGGGGCCGGGGGGCCGGGAGGGGCCGCGGGCCGAACGAGGTGGCGCGCCACCCGACGGCGCTCCGGGTCCTCCTTCGTGAGCGGCCTTCCTGACTCCCGGGCGACCGAACCCCGACCGGACCCTGTGGAGAGACGGACCAGCTCACCAGGAAGGCGTCCGGACAAGGTAAGGCCCTGGGGCCAACACCAGTCGGGTCCTGCCCCGTTGGGCAGAAGAGGGGACTGGTCGCCCCCGTAGGGAGACTCTCCCGGTGGGAAGCTGTGCCTGACGGGAGCGGTGGCCCCGGCGCTCCAGGTCGGAAGAGGAGGAACCGCCTTGCGTGGGCGGAGCAGCCGTCAGGAGTAGCCGTTGGAAGCTGTGCGGGATCCAGCTCCCAGTTAGGGGCTCCCGGGGAGTGGAAGGCATGTGAGAGCCACTGAACGTGTGTGAGAGCGGATGCGCGGCCTGATTCGCTTGCGCTTCGGGTTCGAGTTTGTGGCTCCACGGCCTTAGCGGCTACGGAGTCCGAGTGGGTCCTAACCTGCAGTCCCGCGGTGACCTCCTATGGCTTATGGCTACCTCCGACTCTGAGAGTTCAATCCCAGTTTGGGGCTTATACAAACGAGCCGACTGCTAAGAGGCACCTAAACTCCGGAGTGGGGAGGCGGTCAGGCAGACATCTGAATGGCCACCTTCTGGGAAGGGGGCACCCTCCCTTGTTGTGTCTGCGACACGGTGGCAGACCGCCACGGGGGGTGGGACCTAATCCAGAAGCCCTTGAGGCAGAGACTCCCTATGCCCTCTGCTGTCTGAGCCAGAAATTCTTCCAGGAGATATCTAATTTGACCTTGCCCTTGAGCCTCCGGGAACTCCTGTCCCAGATTCTAAACCGGCCGTGGGACTGCCCATTTTGCAAGTTCAGGGAGGCCCAGGATCTGAGTCAGGGAGACTTCCTGAAGGTTGGGTGCAACCCCAGTTGGAAGTCGCTCTGTCGGTACACCTATTTTGTCACCAGCCCGTCATCCCTGTCTCCTGCTGTATCAGTTCGGGGTATAGGGAGGACTGGGTATGAGGCCCCCTGTCCTTTTCCCAAATATTAGAACTTGTCTGAGAATGCCTTCCCGAAACCCGGGGCCTAGATCAATTGGAGACACTTGAAACAAAGCAAGTGCTCTCCCTGTCCATGGAGTGAGCTGAGTGGGAGCTGTCTGGCTTCCAGGAGTGGCGGAGGCAGCACTGTTGGGGATACCGCTCACAAAGTCAGAGAAGGTCTCATCGTATCAGGCCAGAGGCGAGATCCACAAAAAGACAACATGGGCTTGTCCAAGTCCAAACCCACAGTCCTAGATTGTGTGATCAAAGATTTCAAAAAGGGTTTTTCTGGAGATTACGGAGTCAGGATGACCCCAGGAGAACTCTGCACCTTATGTAAATGGCCATCTTTCAATAAAGGCTAGTCATCAGAGGGCACCCTAGACCCACCAACCAGGCGAGCAGTGTAACAGATCCCCCCATTCCCAAATATACCAAGAAAAGAAGAATAAAATCATAGAAAATGCGCAAAGCCGGGGAGATGAGTGGTATACTGTAAATGCCAGAGGCAGGTCAGAGAAGGAATGAACAACGTTCCCCAGAGTGTCAGGCAGTTTCCTTTGAGCGATCCCAACTGATCTGCTGATGAGGGAGATAAAGACAATTGACATAGAAATGATTTTATTACTTGTTTGGTTGAGGGACTAAAAGCCTCACGAGTAAAGCCTGTTAACTACTCCTAGTTATCGGAGGTTTATCTAGGGGAACAAGAGAGTCCATCAGCTTTCTTAGAAAAACTCAGAGAGGCATTGAGAAAGCATACACCAATGGACCCAGAATCAGCGGAGGGCCAAATAATTCTTTTTTATTAATTTTATTTATTTATTATTTTTTTCTTAATGTATTTTATTTCAATTATATGTGTACATAAATCATCACAAGTCAATTTTATAGGTTTTGTATCCCAAACCCACAGTGCATCCCCCCACCCCCCAGACGGTCTTATTTGAAAAACCAAGGTTTTTTAAAGTCTGTGAGTCATTCTCTGTAGGGCCAAATAATTCTTAAAGACAAATTCATAACTCAGTTGGCACCAGATATACAGAGAAAGCTCCAAAAATTGGCTTTTGGCCCTGTAAGAAATTTGTTTAGCACAGAAAGAGGGGAGAAAGAAAGGAGCAGAGGATACACGAAAA
>PVHT021183507.1:6033445-6066851 GCA_004024745.2 Catagonus wagneri
GGGGGGGGGGGGGGAGTGTTAAGCCTTGTTGGTTCCGGGTCTGGATCCGGGTAGTGCCTTTGCCAAATTAGGCAAGGTACCACCGTGTCCCTAGGTGATTGGTCAGGGATAGGTGTTTGGGGGCTTTCCGGGTAGGTGTGGCTTCGATCGTCCCTTGGCACCGCGGGTGGGGCTGGCGGCCTATCTTCCCGCGCAGGCTTGTCCGTTCCTCATGGGGTCTGTTTGATATGAGGGGTCTCTTTGCCATTTGGGGGGCCGCTGCCCGTCCCCGCCGGCCTAACAGGCCCTGATCAGGACCTGGAGCCACCCAAGTATATTATAATCGGGACCAAGAATGAAAGGAGAACAAGAGAAGAGACAGAGAAAAGGCTGAGGCGCTAGTTATGGCGCTGCAGGGAGTCAACCTGGGGAGCTTCCAAGGCTAAAGGACTAGGGCAGAGACCTAAGCCCGGAGCCTATTTCCTCTGTGGAAAAGAGGGACACTTGAAATGGAAATGCCCCAAGGCTCAGACCACAGCACCTAGGCCGTGTCCCATATGTTGGGGAGATCACTGGAAGGACTGCCCCCAAGACGAAGGTCCCCGGGGTCGACCCCTCAGGCCCAGGATCAAGACTGACAGGACCCAGGCTTTCCATATTGGCTCCTGTCCTTATCACCCCCTAGGAGCCCTGGGTGACTCTAAATGTAGGAAAACAGCCTATCAAATTCCTGGATATGGGAGCCACTATTTCGGTCCTCCTCTCCAACTCTGGGCCCCACCTCTAATAAATCTGCCACTATCCGTGGTATTTCTGGCAAGCCGGTTACAAAATTCTTTACACAACCTTTGAGTTGTGACTGGGAGTCCATTTTTTTCTCTCATGCTTTTCTGATTGTTCCAGAGAGCCCAACCCCTCTTTTAGGAAGAGATATTTTGTCAAAGGTTAAAGCCTCGATGCACATGACAGTAGACCTAATCAAAGTTTATGCCTGCCTTTGATGGAAGTAGATATTGACCCAGAAATCTGGGCCATAGGAGGAAAAAAAAATAGGAAGAGCAAAAAAGAAAAAGAAAAAAAAAAGCAACAGCCCCTGTAACACCCCTGTATTGGGAGTGCAAAAGCCTAATGGGGATTGGTGCCTAGTACGAGACCTTCGTCTAATAAATGAAACAGTGGTTCCATTACATCCAGTGGTGCCCAACCCTACACTCTCCGCTCACAGATTCCAGAAACAGCAACATGGTTTACTGTATTAGATTTAAAAGATGGCTTTTTCTACATTCCCTAGACCAAGACTTTGCATATATACATTCTCAAAATATAAAAGGGAACTAACTGGTCAGAATTAATTTTAGGTTCAAGTAAACTGGGAAATATTCAGTATTAGGTTAATATCATATTAAAATTAAAGTTTGTTGATCTGAGTAATACAGACATGTAACAGTTACCAACATTAAGTATAATATCTTATTGTATCTAGGTTTAATAGAAGTCAAATAAAACTCTGAGACATCAGTTACTAAACAAACAAACAAAAAACTAAAGGTATTTAGGACGATTAATCAATATGTTTAGTGCTACCTTGGGATGTTCTCTATAAGAAAAGCACGTGTTTTTAGAAATTATAAAAGACAGTTTGTGGTTGCTTTAAAAAAGTAAAGTGTGTGTGCTTTCAGTAAAGATGGTGAGCAATGGCATTGCATTTTATTAAGGGAAGAAAGATTGTCTTTAGCTTGTTGCTCTGGATGGAAAATAAGGGACAGACTAATATGGATGCAGAAAGTGATGCAAGGTGTGTGGAAAGTGGGCACTGAGAAGAGAATTTTGTGCTTGGTAGGGACTAAGTTTAAAATAAATTTAATTGAGTAGGTTAACTTTAAAAGTAAAGTGGTGCCATAAATCATACTCTTCACAAGGACAAGTCACCTGTGCTATTATAAAATCTAAATGTTGTGTCTGTATTGCTGACTAGTCACAGAATGTGTCTGATTCTCTGCTAGACCTCCTGCAGCAGATTGAGGGAAAGTCCAGTCCAGCTATAGCTTTTAAAACTGCCCTCTGGACCTGGTTGACCTCCTCCTGTGAAAATATGTCTTCACCATAGCCATCACCGTGATCTTGATTCTTTTATTTGGACCCCATATAATTAATTATATTTCTCGCTTTATTACATCCCGATTAAAAGCTATCAACCTTCACATGGTGATGGAAGGGGTACCCAATGGAATGTATCGAAGCCCACTCGACGGTCCCATGAGTGGAGACCTAACTGCTTTCCCCTGACGGCGCCCCGTCTCAGCAGGAAGTAGTCAAGAGAAGTCTCCGCCCCTTGCCTCCACAGTTAGAGTCTCCAACTCTGGAGGGGGGATGGAGGCAGAATATTAACTCAGGTAGTCAGTGTAGGAGAATGGGCTTTGATGCATCCTTTGATAAGACCTTTCATTAACTTTTGTGATTTAAGGGCTCCAGACAGTAATTCCCCAAAGGCCTTGTTTACTATCGAAAATGTGCCTTCCCCCAAACAGACTATAATTTCTAACCCACTCCTCAACTGATAGAAAAGGAATGAGAAATGGTGATCTAGTCCAAGGAAAGAGGTCTGCAGGAGGGAAAGAAATAGAGAACAGAGAAGAGATTCTCCAGCTTTTGGAGGCAGCGTGGAAGCCCTCCAGGGTGGCAGTTATCCATTGCAAAGGCCATCAAAAGGGAAATGACCCTGTCAGTAAGAGAAATCGATGGCTGATCAGGCAGCTAAGGAGGCTGCTGGCCAGTCGATCCCTGAAACAGACTACCCCCAAGATCCTGTTGGCACCAGAGCTGCCCCTCTCCCAATTGTACTGGAGAAGAGGATCAATGGGCCCTGTTGGAAGGAAAAAAAAAAGAAAGAAAGAAATGGAGAGGGAGGGCTGGTGGAGGCTGCTGTATCAGACACTTTCCATCCCAGGTACAACAGCAGAACAGTTAGTAACCAAATACCATGAAATGACTCACCTGGGAAAGACCGCCTTAGAAAGCCTGCTAAACTGTTATTACTATATAGTCAAACTCCCCGCCCCGTGTGCCCAGATCGGCCTCCGGAGTGTGGCCTGTGCCTGGAACAGTGCCAGTCAGAGACCTAGGCCCAGTCCTGGGATCCAAACAACAGGGACAATGCCCTTTGAGAACCTGGAAGTTGACCTCACTGAAAGCCCCCGGCAGGGTCTGCCATCGTTATCTGCTAGTGCTTGTATGCACGTGTTCAGCCTTCCCCACACGAACAGAATGTGCCCGGGAAGTGGCTAAGTCTCTGCTGAGGGAAATAATCCCCAGATATGGACTGCCCTTCACGACTGGATCTGATAATGGGCCTGCTTTCGTGTCGGAAGTAACCCAAATCTTGACTAAGAATTTAGGAATTAAGTGGAAACTCCACACAGCTTAGAGGCCACAAAGTTCAGGGAAAGTTGAGCACATGAACCAGACCCTTAAACTACTCTAGCCAAGTTGTGCCAGGAGACTCAGTTCCCGGGGGTAGATGTCCTGCTGTTAGCCTTACTCCGAGCCCAGTGCACCCCCAGATCTACTGGCTACACTCCGTCTGAAACTCTGTATGGAAGGCCCTCTCCTACAATAGGGAAATTAAAGGGTGATCCCAGCCAGACAACCGACATGGAGATAGTCCGCCACCTCCAGGCCACAGGGAAAGCCTTCCATCGTATCACCCGAGAGACCCTGGAGAGGGTCCCTATTCCCTTAGGCGGTTGGATCCATCCTCATCAACCTGGGGACAGGGTATGGGTTAAGGACAGGGAAAAGGAGCCACTGCAGCCAGTCTGGATGGGCCCCTACATGACTGTATTGGCTCCTCCAACTGCTGTCAAAGTTGCAGGTATTGTCCCGTGGATCCATCACACCAGAATAAAGCAGGCTGCTCCCACTGCTAACACAGACACCTGGGAAGCTGTCCGGCACCCTGAGAACCCCCTGAAGATCAAGTTTCAGAGATGTTCAGCACCAGAGGGCGACAGGCCTTGCTCGGGTCACACCCGGAAGCTGGCCAGTCTATGCACGGCATAAGCTTAAGGATTCTACAGTCCTTCCCCAGCCACACACTGGAGCTGCGCGGCATGGCTCATGCCTTTGGCTGGAGCAAGCATGACTCCTCTTGCTCTTCATGGCCTCACATTTGGTCCCTGTATCCTGAACTGTCTTGTCAAGTTTGTCTCCTCGTGTCTAGAATCTATACAGCTACAAACAGTGGTGACATCCGGGCCACCCTTATATCAGCCCTTGGTCCAAGAAGATCAGAAAAGTTGATGCTTGCACCAAAAAGATGGAAGAGCATCAAGAGGAGGGAATGTAGAAGAAACTGTCCCGAAAAAGCTAGAAAGGAGACCCCCCCCCCCGCCCCCGGCTGTGATGACTAAGCAAGTCCAGCCAGTCGCCCTCCCCCCACGCGTCTGCTTCTGTAAACCTGCTTCCACATCTGTTACCTTGCCTGTCCTCACTCCGGTCCGCCAAGCATGAACCGGGAAGAGCTAGCCCATAAAAGCCTTGTGAAACCTTTCTTCGGGGCTCAGACTTCGGAGAGCAATCTCCTCTGGGCCCGTCAGCATAATAAACCCGAGTTCTCCAGCTCTCCGAGTGCTCGCTTGGTTTCTCGCGGGATAGAAATGCTGCTGCACTGCGGCCACGGGGCTGCTGGGCAGCTGCTGTAACAATGGTGTTCCTTCACATATGCTATAATATTTTGGATTATCTCCGGCTTCTGTACAAGGAGGGTCTCCTACTTTGGAAGGTCATCTTGCCCTTAAATTCCTGTCCTTGGTCCTAAAGATCATTATCTTGCTGAACTTGAATGCAGGTCTTGTTTTATCTTTCACTTAATGGTCTGAGGCACAACTCGTGCCTTTATTTATGGTTTTACAGCTAAGCAATCCAGTGTTGTTCTGATGGCTTTCTTGAGTGATTATTAACTTACAATGGTCTCCCCAAGTTCCCTAGTTCTCCCTCTCTATGGTCCCTTATTGGGACGTCTACAGCTACCTGTGTGAATATCCTATGCCATCCCCATCAAAGAGTGTCTTTTCATGAGTGGCTGAGGGTCCACCATGGATGACTGATTGTCGGGCTGTGGACGGAGAGTACCGCCACGGACAATTGAGTGTTCGCCTGTGGACACTGTCATCCCCCTGGCCCCCACTTTCTCCCACCTGTTACCTGGAGTTCTAGAGGTTGGGTGGGATCTGCCCTGCCTTCCCCTCCACCCCAGTCCCTGGTGCTTCTCCATGAAGCTTTGATGTGTGGATCCCACAGGTGTGTTTGGAAAACTGAGGCCCAGAATGTGGGGGGTGGTACAGGTGGCTGGAGTGGTGACTGAGGCTCCAGAAGGAGCAGGGCACACACGAGCTATCCCTTAACTCTGGGAAAACTGTATTCGAGAAGGGCCCTCTGGGGCTCCTGGGCACAAAAGCCTTTTTGCGTCCCCCATTTCTTTCTTTCTTTTTCCTTTTTTTTTTTTTTTTTTTTTTTTTGCTTTTTAGGGCCACACATGCAGCATATGAAAGTTCCCAGGCTAGGGATCAAATTGGCCTGTGCCACTGATCTAACTGCCTGCCACCTACACTGCAGCTCACCACAAGGCTGGATCCTTAACCCAGTGAAGAACTCGAGTCCTCATGGATACTAGTCAGGTTCGTTTCCGCTGCGAACCCACCGAGTGAGGTCAGGGATCAAACCTGTGTCCTCATGGATCCTAGTCAGATTCGTTTCCTCTGACCCACAGTGGGAACTCTAGCAAGCTAATACTTTGAAGACTGTTCCCCAGCCCCCACCTTGGGAGAGATTGGGAGGGGGCTTATAGTTTGTGAATGAAAAATAGGGTCATCATAAGGATCTGGGTAGAGGAGAGCTTGCATTGTTTTTCAAAGTTGGAGTTTAGGTGGTCCCAGGATTTGTTCTTTTGGAATGGAGAATGCTTCATCAGCCTCTTCTCTTTGTTGGGGGTTTTGGCTCCGCGGAAGGACTCAAAGATATTGTTATGTTTATTCCTCGAGGAGGAACCGGATGCTGCCCCAAGGCTGCACTATTGTCTCTTGACTCTTCCTCCCTGGGTTCTGCATTCCCTCCCGTCCCTGATTAGCAACTGTTTGAACCTACTTTTTGGAACTCAGGGAATGTCCTAGAGGCTGAAGCCCGGTCCTCAAAAACCAGAAATGGGGGACACAAAACTCGTGTGCCCAGGAGCTCTACGGGGCTCAGCTTGGTTTTAGTATCATCGATGAAATTGTAAGATTTAGCGAATGAAACCTTTTTATATGGCTCCTTGTTCTAACACTAAAGAATGAATCAAGAAAATAACCTGGCGCATCAGTGGTACGACTGCATGGCTTCCCAAATTGTACCCTTTGCAGATTTTTCAGCTGTATTAAAATTCGTGTAGTTACTGGACAGATACTAATGTAAAATAATCATCAAATTTTCACCGTCTGTATTTCTTTCATTACTTGGTTCGTTAAATAATTGTTGCTTAAAGTGAATTTATTTTATAGGGAGGAGGAATTTAAAAATATCAGCATACGGGAAGGCCACTAGGCTTGCATCAGGTTGTCTGTTGAAGGAACCCATGAAGGAGGGCGCAGTTCCACACAGCGCCCTCTAGGAGCCGCTGTTCCCAAATCGAGACCCACTCAATCCCACCGCAGGGCGTTTCTCCCTCCAATCCGGCCAGGTTTCCGTCTCCATCACAGGACGCGGAGCGTGCCTCGGGCTCTTCTCCACCTACAGGTCCACATCCTGCCCTCGCAGCGTGTTTGTTCACTCACCCCCAGCCCTGGGGCCACGTGTGGAATCTTTCCTACAAGCAGCTCTACCCACGTCCCTCTTCCTTCCAGGGTTCCCCAAAAGTGCACGTGCTGACTTTACCTATGAGCTTTTGCAGGTGCTGTTCCTTCTGCCTGAAATGCCCTCGGTCCCTGTTCACTGATGTCCACTCAGAAAACTCATACTGTTGTTAAAGATTTAGACCCACTTTCTCCTGCAGGCACGTTGCTTCAGTGTCCTGGGCCTCAGTTTCCTCTGATGGGAAGGCTGGATAGGGAGGGTGTGTCCAGAGAAGGGAATCAGAAGACCAGCTGGAGTTCTCCTGTGGAGCAGTGGGTTAAGGATTGTCACTCCAGCATTGTCACCGCAACTGCTTGGGTTGCTGCTTTTGCTTGGGTTCCATCTCTGGCCGGGGAGCTTCCACATATAGCAGGCATAGCCAAAAAAAAAAAAAAAAAAAAAAAAGGTCTGTAAGGCACTGGGGAGCCACTGAAGGTGTTTGAGTAGGAGAGTGTCCTCGCGTGTGAGGAGAGAAAGGGCCCTCTTTCTTTTGCCTCTTGCTCTAAGCAGATGGGTCCTATGGGGCTCCAGTGAAAGGCTATAGCTTTGGCCAGCCCAGACCATTCCCTCCCTGGGTCCCCAGTGGCTGGACCAGCAGGGCCCCCTCCCCACGTGCCCTTCTGATGGGGCCCGTTTGCTCCCCAGTGACCCCTCCTGAGCCTCAGTCAGCCCACAGCACCTGCTCCCTGGGCAGACACCAGGTGTGTGAGTGTGGGTGCAGCCCTGCGAGGAAAGCCACGAACTGCAGGCGGGGGCCAGGGTGTCACCTCTACGGAAGCGCTGGTGACTCCACCGCAGAGGAGTCTGAGGCCCCAAGCGGCTGATGTGGCTCACGCAGGACTTGCTGGGGACACAGCGACCAGGAGGTGAGGCTCGCAGGCAGGTAGAGGCCTGGCTAGGCTGGTCATCATCTAGGGGGCGGGGGGGGGGCACTTGGGAACCCTGCACTCAGACCACTGCCCCCCTGCCTCATTGTCTCAGCCCCTCTGTCTCTCTAGACGATGTCACCTCCCTCTCCCTACTGTCTGAATCCTTGCCCCCTTTTAGCTGTCCCACCCTGTTGCCAGCTCTGTCTGTGTCTCTTGTCACTCTGAGTCTCTGGCTCTGAGGGTCTGTAGCTCTTTGGGTTTCTCTCTGTGTGACCCCGAGCTGCGTGATCCAACCCCCAACTCTCTGACCAGCGCAGGTGGGGGATTCTCTGGGGGTCCCCTCCTCACCCTTCTTAGTTTCAGCCGCCTCTGACCGTGTTGTCCTGAGAGGGGCTTGCCTTGGGGAAGGCAGGGAGGGCGGCCTGGCAGAGGTGGCATCCCAGGCCAGGTCCCGTGGAGTCGTTTGTGGGAGCATCAGATTTCAGACCCCGATGCTGACATTCATTTTGGGGGCCCTCCTGCCGCCCCTTCTCCCTGAAGCCCACCTTTCTCCTCACTTCTTGCCCTTTTTCCTGTCACCGGGCTTCCGACCTCCTGTGGGGTGTCTCTGCTCCTTCTGTGGGCATTGTCCCCACACCCGGCCCCTGTGCACCACATGGTGTGGCTGCTGATGGCTGTGGCCCAGCTCGCTGTCACCCAGTCAGCACTAGTGGTATGAAAAGCGCAGCTCCACGCACCTCTGGAAAGGACCCGATGGCGTGGGTCCTTATGGGAGACCGCAGCCCCCTATGGGTATGTGTAGTGGGGGGTGGGGTTGGGAGTAGGGAGGGGGCTGCGGGAGGGGTTGAAGTCTTAGAAGATGCTGTTTCAGGGACCAGGGAGGGTCTGCTCTTGGGTGGTCTTCTAGGGCCCTGGCTGTAGGGGTGGATTGAATTTGTTCCTTGGGAGTCTAACCGTTTTCTGGGTTCTGATGATAAAGTGGCTCCAGCTGCTGTGTAGACCATTAGGTGTTTCTGCTCAGGATCGATACGTTGTGGGGTCTGACTAGATACTGCATACTGATCCAGTTACTGTAAAGATTTGAGGGTCGCTGAGGTCTAGCGTGACAGTGGTGAGGACCTTGGGCTGTTGCTTGCTGGCCTCTGTCGAGCGTGGGGTTGTAGTTTGTGGGCTGGTGTCCGTCGGCTCCCTCTCTCCCTCTGCCTGCCTCTCCCCTTCCCTCTCCGCCCTTCCTGCTTCCTCTGCTGTCTCTCTCTCCCTCCGTCTCCGCCTGGCTCTGGCTCACCCCTGTCCACACTCTTCCACACGTTTATCGAGCAGTTCCTCTGTGGCCACCATCTGGCTGCAGCAGGTGCCTGGGGGCTCACGGCTGGCCCTTGTTTCTTTGGAACAAATGGGCAGGAGGTTTGTGTCTCAGAGACCCCTTACCCCCGCCTTGGCCAGGCCTTGTTCCCTAAAGTTCATCCATCTGCGGAACTATCCTCATCTTGTCAAATGCCTCCTCCCCAAGCCCGCACCTGCCGTCTTACTTCCTGTCTCTGTGCATCTGACTCCTCTAGGGACCCCGTAGGAGTGGAATCAGACAGTATTTGTCCTTTTGTGCCTGGCTTCTTTCATCGAGCATCGTGTCCCCTGGGTGCAACCACATCATAGTGTGCATCAGAATTCCCTTCCTTTTTTAAGGCTGAGTAATATTCCATTGTTATGGATGGACCACATTTCATTTACCATTCATCTGTCGATGGACACTTGGGTTGCTTCCACCTTTTAGCTGTTGTGAATCACTCTGCTATGAACGTGGTGTTTGACTCTCTCTTCAAGGCCCTGTTTTCAGTTCTGTTGTGTATATACTCAGATGTGGAATTGCTGGATCTTGTAGTAATTCCATGTTTAATTTTTTGAGGAACCATCAGGTTGTTTTCCATTTCCATTCCCAACAACAATGTGCAAGGTTTCCAGTTTCTTCACATCCTTGCCAACACTTGTTATTTTCTGTTCTTTTATTTTATTTTATTCTATTTTTTATGGCTGTACTGGTGGTGTATGTAAGTTCCCAGGCTAGGGGTCCAATCTGAGCTGTAGCTACCAGCCTATGCCACAGCCACGGCAATGCAGGATCCAAGCCACATCTGCGACCTACACCACAGCTTACAGCAACGCTGGATCGTTACTTTTGAGCCACAGTGGGAACTCCCCTTTGCTCATTTTAATTTTTTAATTTTTATTTTTTTGCTTTTTAGGGCTGCACCTGCGGCACATGGAGGTTCCCTGGATAGGGATCGAATTGGAGCTGTAGCTTCCGGCCTACACCACAGCCACAGCAACACAGGATCTGAGCCATGTACGCAACCTACACCACAGCTCATGGCAATGCTGGATCCTTAACCCACTGAGCTAGGCCAGGGATTGAACTGAGCCACAACGGGAACTCCTCCTTTGCTTCTTTTTAAATCACCTTTTTTGGGTAGTTGTTATTATTGAATTGTAGGAGTTCTCTCTATATTCTGGATATTAATCCCTTATGAGATGTATGATTTGCAGATATTTCCTCCTATTTTGCGTGTTGCCTTTTTACTCTGCAGACAGTGTCTTTTGATGCACAGAAGCTGGGTCTGGGTGAGATCTAGCCAGGGGATCTAGGGTCACAACCAGCACCACTTCTGATCAAGTAGCACGCAGGCCGTCCAGATCTTTTATACCTGGTCTTTATAAATCAGGCTTGGATGTTGGCGCTTTCCCTAAAGCGGGGTTTCTCTACCATATACCGTTGACATTTGGGGCTGGATAATCTTTGGTCCTGTATTTTGCGGAATGTTGAGCAGTACCCCTGGCCAGTAACACCCTCCCCTTGTGGTTGTCAGCTATATATGTCCCCAGACATCCACAGACATCCCCTGGGTTTAGAACCAGTGTCCTCGAGCCAGAGGGTGGGTGGGAAGCTGCTTAGGGATTTGCAGAGGAGCAGTCAGGAGCCCTCTGGTGGTACAAGCTTCAGGTGAACAAGCCTCAGTCTCCTCACCTGTGGAGTGGGAGCATGGGGCTGCGGGGGTTGGGGGGGCATGCCAGGATTCCGTGTACTCATTCATTCAACAGGTATTTATCAAGCACCTACCATGTGCCAGGTCCTGGGGTGGAGACACACTGGGGAGAAGCACAGGCCCTGGCTCCATGAGAGAGAGGTTGGCCAGCTAACTCATTGCACAAGTGAATGTGAAATTACTCCGATGCTAAATGCTAAGAGGCAGAAACTCCTTGTGTTCAGTAGGTGCAGAGTAAGGCCTCTGGATCTATCCTGGGAGGTCAGAAAGGACTTCTCAGAGGAGTCACCAGCCAAGGATGAGAACGAGGAAACTAGGGAGCAGAGGAAGACCATTCCAGGCAGTGCAAACTGCATGTGCAAAGGTCCTGCGGTGAGTCCAAAAGGTCAAAGGCCAGAGTGGTTGGAGCTTGGAGGAGACCAGCTCCATCCGGACTGTGGAGGGTTCCCTGGGTGGAGCGAGGGAGTGTGGTCTTGATCTGTTGAGGGTTCTAACCTGAGAAGTGGCATAATCTGATTTGTGTGGTGAAAAAGATCTCTCCAGTAGATAGTGTCTGTAAAGTGCTTAGCACAAGCAGGGCTGGGGACCCAGATGGGACCCAGATGCTGCCAGTGAGGGTTTGGGGGACCCAGAGCAGTCACGGAGTCCAGTCCCTGCCCCTTGAGTTCCCCAGGGACAGCTCTGGCCTGTCTCTAGGGACCATAGTGTATCTGGGCTAGGGGTGGGGGCTGGGATGTCTGCGCTTTAGGTACAAATGCAGAGATGTGGGAGAGGCGGTACCCCTGGGGTGGAGGGCGGGGCTCCCAGGGCCGGAAGCTGCTTCTCTCAGTGCTTTCTCGGCCTGGCTCACCGAAGGGAGCCCGAGGCCCCGAGGGCTCGGTAGACACCGAGTCCTGAGCCGGGAGCTGCGTCTCTTCCTCCAGGTGTCTTTGGGACCTTCCACACCTCCGGCCGTATCTCAGGGATCAAAAGAGTGGGCTCTGGGCTCCAGCCACCCAGGTTCCAAACCCACCGGTGATCAGCTGGGTGACCCTGGGCAAGACCCTGTACCTCTCCGAGCCTCTGTGGCAAAAAGGGGAGAAAGCTGCCTTCCAGGGAAGTTGTGCGAATCAAACAAGGTTGTTCACATTTGTTCATTCATTCAACAAGTACTTCTGTGAACAGTTATTAAGCACGTCCTGTGTGCCAAGTGCTGATATTGGAACTGGGGACACAGAGGGGTTCTGTGCCTGTCCTCCGGGGCTGGCGTTCTAGTGGCAGAGACAGACACTAAGCAAATTGATCAGTAATTAAAAAGTAGGGGACTGAGGAATTCCTGCTGTGGCTCAGCGGGTTAATAACCCCATTAGTGTCCATAGGATTTGGGTTCAATTCCTGGCCTTGCTCAGTGGGTTAAGAATCCGGCATTGGTGTGGGCTGTGGTGTAGGTCGCAGATGTGGCTTGGATCCTGCATTGCTGTGGCTGTGGTGTAGGCTGTCAGTTGCAGCTCCGTCCAATTCGACTCCTAGCCTGGGAACTGCCATATGCCCTGTGTGCAGCCACCCTCCCCCAGCCTCCCTAAAAAGTAGGGGACTGATAAATTCACCAAATAAAACACAAAGCAGGACAAAAAGGAGAGAAAATGAATGGGGGTGTGGGTGTGGGTAGAGATTCAGCCTGGGGGGGTCAAGGGCAGGCCTTGCTGAAATGGTGAGACCTGAAGGAGGTGAGGAAGGCCCCGTGTGAGTATCTGGGGGAACGGCATTCCGGACAGAGGGAACAGCCCATGCAAAGACCCTGAGGCAGGACTGTGTCTGGTATGTTGGGGGAAGAGTGAGGAGGCCCGTGTGGCTGGCGCAGGGTGAGCCCGAGGAGTCATGGCTGCTCGGCTCAGTGTAAGATTAAAATGCATGTAGGGCCTGGTGGGCCTGGCTGGGGTTCGGCCACCTCCAAGGGCATTTGAGGACTCAGGTGCCCGAAAGACAGACCCTTCTGGTAGGGACCTGAGCAGGAGCAGGGGCTTCTGGTTTTGGGGCAGGCGGCACCTCTGAGCTTCCTTCCCTTAGGTCTGTGTGGTGATTGGGGCCGGGTGCCTTACTGCTTTCTGGTGATGCCACCTCCAGGCAGGACCCCAGCCTGCCAGGCAGGGAGAATCTGAGGCTCCTCTCATCTGGGGGTTGTTCTGGTTTGAGCTGGAGAGAGGGGGAGGTAGAACCCAAGAGACCTGTCCGGCCAGGGGCGGAGGGCCTTAAGGTCCCCGAGGTGATTTTTTCCTTGTGAGTTGCAGGAGGTGAATTTCCATTGAGCTGATGCTCCCGGGGTGGGTGGGATGAGCCTGCCACCCGATCAGACGCCATGAGCCCCGGGAGCCCCCCTGAAGTTCTTGGGGTTGATAAACAGAGCACCTAAATATCCGGGGACCCAACGTGTATCTGGATTACTTACCAGTCCAGGCACCAGCCTTTTACCCATTTGACAGGTGAAAAGGCCGAGACTCTAGGAAGCCCAGGCACTTGTCTAAGTGGCACAGCCAGAACTGAACCCTTGGTCTGGCTTTTGACACCCCTTCCCCTCCCACTACCCCCCCCCCCGCCCCCTTCCTGCCTACCAAGCCTGTTCCTGGCTCCGGGTCTCCAACTGGGCTTGTGGGCTGGGGGCAGAGGTACCAACCGCTTCCGGCCTCTTCCTGCGCCCTGGGAGGGGGGAGGGGGGAGGGCCGGCTGCAGACCCAGAGTGCCTTGCATTTTTCCCCTTGAAATCTGAGTTCATGCATAGGGTTCTCAGTTTTAGAAGTCGGTTTCACTGGGCCTTTCATGAGGTAGGGGTTCGCTCAGAGTGAGAGCGCAGGGCCCTGAGGTTCTATTGGTCGCCTTGAACCTTGTGAGAGTGTACCCCGAGGCTCTTCCGTGGAGTGGGCTGGGCTGCCCCAGGGCCGTGGGAACAGCCCCTGCGGATCCCTTGACTTCCCTGGGCTGTCTTCTGAGTCAGAGGAAAGCCACATGGAACAGCTTGGGAGGAAGGGACCTGCTTCATCCCAGCACCCCCACCCTCCGAGTCTGAGCAGGGAAGTGTGGGAAGTCAGAGAGAGGGACTGAGAGAAGCTGTGTCCGACCACCCTCCCCTTGCATACCTCCTATGATGAGCAGCTCATTACCTCTCAAGGCAGTCTCTGCTGGGTTTATGAGCTGGAAATTTCAGAAAATTTTTGAGATGCCGGCCCCCAACTGTACCTTTATCCCCCTCTTCATTACTTTGCCTTCTGGGACCACACAGAGCATACTCCTTCTCCAAATATTTCACTCCTGTATTTTTTGAGTGCCTCTTCTGGAGACCTTTGAACACAGAGATGCAGACCCAGAGAGATCACTGTGGTGATTATAGCAAAAACCCGCAGGGCACTGGGAGCTGAGAAGAGGCTCCTGGCCTAGCTGTGAGGGGTCGTCCGGTGGGCTCCCTGTGGGCGGTAACATCTAGGCTAAGTTTGAAGGATGAGTGAGATCTGTCCAGGGAAGTGGTGTGGGAAAAGGAAGAATGATTCAGTCAGAAGGAGCAGCGTGTGGAGATGAGAGAACATTTTTTTCAGTAAATGAAAGTAGTTCTCAGTGGCTGGAATGGTACAGTTGAGGAGGGATATTGGGGCTGCTGAGGTCAGTATAGCGAGACGCTTGAAGCAGTGACCCAGGTGGGAAGAAAGAGACACCTTTACTCCTCAAACAGGGTATGAGCCCAGCTTTGTTTCCTATTGCCTAGTTATTTTTCCAGAAAGCAATTTACACCTCCACCTTCCAGATACAGACATGCCCATCTCACCACATCCTTGCTAGCATTGGGCTTTATTGTTTTTTACATCTTTGCCAATTTCAACTGGGGAAAACAATATATCATTGTGCAAATGAAGACAAACAAATATTTCTCTTACAGGGGATGGGGTGAACAATTTTTCCAGATACGCATGGCCCATATGAACGCCACTTCTTGCCTGTAAGCGTTAAGAAGTCTTATACCCACTGGAGAGTTTGTGGTTGTTTCTAGCTCCCCTCTTAGCACAGAGCAAAGGGAAAGCTTGTGGGCTTCTTCTGGCCATGTGGGTGGGGGATTTGTGAGGCTGCCTACCCTCTTTTCTTTGATTCATCTTTTTTTTCTCACTTTTTTTTTGTCTTTTTAAAGTTTTAAATTTCTCCTGTGTTGGTGGCTGAGACCCCAAATGATGGTAGTTTGTCCTCATCTGGGGTGTCTTTGGGCTCGAAGAAGGGGTCTGCTAAGCCCCAGGAAGGTTTTCTCCATAGAATCAGCTGGATATGCCAGGTGTCTTATACACACAACTTACTGTTTAATTCTTAAAACATTTGCATGTGAGGGGGACTCTTGGGCCCATTTTACAGGTGAGGAATCTGAGGCTCTGACACCAGCACCCTGTGGCCATTGTTGATTATTCCTCTTAGTTTCACTCAGTCAGTTCCTCTTCTGACGTCAAGATCCTATTTAATTAAATTCTAATTTGGAGGGGAGGGCTGTCCATTTCTCCGTGCGCCTTGTCTGCCAAGACAGGTGACTGAAGCCCTGTTTCTCATTAGGGAGAAATTTTGATGTCCAGCTCAGCGGCAACCTCATAATACAGGAAAAGAAAGAAAAACAGGAAAGAGAGGGGAAAGCCACAGAAGATCCTTGGGGAGCTACAAATGGCCTCCAGGCTCTGGGTCTTGGTTTCTGCTTCTTCTAGTCAATCCAGCTTTTGAGTTTTTTCTTGGCAGCTACGTTTTTCATATCTGAGCTGTTAGTTCTTTTTTCATATCTACCTGTTTTTGTTTCCTGACCTCCTGTTCTTACTTCAGGGCTAGTATTCCCTCCTTTACCTTTTTTTTTTAAATAAAAAAAAATGTTTTTTCCTTTACCTTTTTGAATCACTTAATCTTATTCATTGTAAAACTCTTTGAAGATTGCACTGATTATCTCTATTTCCGCAGATGTAGATTCTTCCAGTTGGGGACTTTGTGGCAATTTCATGAAGTGGTTGTAGATTCCTCTTCTCTTCCGGATTCTTTCCCCTGCCTTCTGAGTCTGCTGAGAATGTGTGTCCTTGACCTTGTATATTAGGGGCCCTACACTTCCACGAGTGGGGTCACCCTTGTTCCTGGGCCCCTCTGCTTTGGTCTCTGGTTCATGTTGTCCTTTCCTGGTCATTTCCAAGTGTTTGGGGAGGAAGGGGGAGGTCTCAGTGTGCACTCGGTCTGCCATCTTCTACAGAAGTCCAATCTCATCATCTCATACCGTTGCGTTAGGTGATCTCCAAGGCTTCTAGGGGTATTTTCAACACAGACTGAGGTTTGGCAGCAGAAGCCTAGTGGTAGAGGGTTCTAACACCACCACCACCAAATTAAAAGTATCTACATGGCTCATTTTGTACTGTTATTATGTACTGGATTTTCCTTTCTTTTCTTTCTTTCTTTCTCTTTCTTTCCTTCTTTCTTTCTTTCTCTCTCTCTCTCTCTCTCTTTCTTTCTTTCTTTTGCTTTTTAGGGCCGCACTCGCAGCATATGGAAGTTCCCAGGCTAGGGGTCGAATCGGAGCTGTAGCTGCCGGCCTACACCACAGTCACAGCAACGCAGGATCCGAGCCAAGTCTGTGACCTACACCACAGCTCACGGCAACGCTGGATCCTTAAGCCACTGAGCAAGGTCAGGGATCTAACCTGCATCCTCACGGATCCCGTTCAGATTTGTTAGCCACTGAGCCACGACGGGAACCCTGTACTGGCTCTTAATACATACGATCTCATTTATTCTTTATAGAACCAATGAGGTCGGTACTACTGTTCCCCTCATATTAGATGAGGCATTGGAAGCTCGGAGGGGTGATGTGACTCATTCACACTCAGCTGGGAAGGAGAATCTGAGCCTGGAGATTTAAGCTCTTTACTCTGGCCTTCCAGTACATGCTTCCAGCAGCACGGGCGTGTTCATCTCAACCCTGTCCCATTAGCTGTGCAGTTTCTGGACGCCTTTCTCCTCTGTGGACACTGACCTCTCCTCTTGAGAGGTGCTAAGTGAACTCCAAACTGTGTCCTCAGTGGAAGAAGTGGGGAAAAAACTGAGTAGTTTTGTCTGTTGCAAGTGGATTCTGGCTCTGCCAACTCAGGGAGATCATCTGTTTGTGTGTGCGTACGTGCGTGCGTGCATGTGTGTGTGTGTGTGTTTTCCTTTTTAGTGCCGCACCTGTGGCCTGTGGACATTCCCAGGCTAGGGGTGGAATTGGAGCTGTGGCTACCAGCCTATGCCACAGCCACAGCAATGCGGGATCCAAGCCGTGTCTGCGACCCACACCACAGCTCACGGCAATGCTGGATTCTTAACTCATTGAGCAAGGCCAGGGATTGAACCCCCTTCCTCTTGGTTACTAATCGGGTTCATTACCACTGAGTCACAACAGGAACTCCTGGTCATCTGTTTTTTCATCTGTCAAATGAAGATAATGCGTGAACGTTTCTTTTTGAGTGGTAGTGAGTTCGGAGTGAGGCATTGCAGGTGCCTGGCACATAGTAGGTGCTCAACAAACACAACTGTTTTCTTAGAGGAAAGCAGACTGGAAAGCAGAGGGATGCAAGTGTTGACCTGTCAGGTCCTCAAAGCGTCTTAGGGGCCGCAGAGAAGACGAATTACTCATGGATGCACAGAGAGAGTGCATTCGAGTTGGAGTCGGAGTTCCCATTGTGGCTCAGTGGGTTAAGAACCTGACAGAATATCCACAAAGATGCAAATTTGATCCCTGGCCTCGCTTAGATGGTTAAGGATCCCCTGTTGCCACAAGCTGCAGCTTAGGTCATAGACACTGCTGGGATCGGGCGTTGCTGTGGCCGTGGCATCGGCTGGCAGCTACAGCTCCAGTTTGACCCCTAGCCTGGGAAGCTCCATATGCTTCAGGTGGAGCTCTAAAAAGAAAGGAAAAGAAAAGAAAGAAAGAAAGAAAGAGAACAGGGAAAAATCTAGAGAGGGTGTTTTAGCTCCATGTCAAGAAAACCTTCTTGACCAAGCTGCTGACTTTAGTGAATGAGCTCCCCATTGCTCAGGGGAATCAAGAAGAGCTTAGACTGCCACCGGGTCAGGGAGGCTGTGGAGGCTGATAGGGCTGAGGTGAAGCTGTGCTGGGCCATCTCTGAGGGAGACCCTCTTCCGGTTTCCTCACCCCCTGTGGCTGCTTCATGAAGAGTGTCCCCTGTCTCGTCTGCCCCCCCATTAGCACCTCCTCCGAAGACCACAGGAAGGCCTAGCCCAGGCTTCTCTGCGTCTTCTCTAAATAAACTCGGGCAGCTGAGCTATCTACTGCCCCATCTCCCTCTGGGTTCCTGTGGAGGTGTCGGGGTGGTGGTTAGGGGGGCTCAGGCCAAGTCACAGAGAGTGGGGACTCGGGCAGGGAGGTGCACAGTGAGGCTGAGCCCCTGTCTGCCTCACTGGCCTGGAGTGAGAGCTGCCTGTCCCCCCTCGAGCTGACTGCTGGCACATGGTCTGCCTTCTTCCCTGGACATGTTTTGGCTTTGGCTTGACTTAGAGGACCCCGGGCTCTTTCCTCCCCTTTCCAGACCAGCTGGCCCCCGGCTCAATTGTCTTTGGCCTTGCCTGCCACCTCCGTCCTCTCTCCCAGAGCTAGGACGGTGCCTTCCAGATGCCGACCCCAGGGGCCTTGGGATGTGCCTTTGATCCCCACAAACTCCTGGCTGCGTGAAGTCAGGGAGGCTGTTTGATTTTCCTCTGTTGCCCCAGTAACCAGCTTAGGACCTGGCACAGTGTTGTATGAGTGAATATACGAATATGCATCCAAAGTGTTTAGTGGAACAGCTATTTCAGGGCGGAATATATTTGAGAACTTCCACATCAAGCAAAAATTAAACTTTTTTTTTTTACAGGACTTCTCAGAGCCTTTAATGATTCTCCTTTGTGATTTTCATAGAAGGAACAAGGAACACAATATTTCTCAAATGTATTTGTACCTTTTTTTTGGCAGAACACTGTTACCACTTTTTGTTTTGGGCCACTGGGCTTCTTTTTTTCTTGGTGGTTGTTCAGCAGTCAGTTGTGATTTCGGTGTTTTCAGGAGAGGAGGTGAGCTGAAGTCTTTCTATTCCTCCATCTTGTCTCTTCTCCTTTCAGTAGAGATGTAACCGAAGGCAAGTTCCGTACCTTATGCACACAATCCAAATACCAAGACTCCGGAGTTTGGAGCAGAGGAAGGCTTATTGCAGGACTGAGAAAAGACATAGATGCTAGTGATCAAATCCCCCAAACTCTGCCGCTGGGGTTCTTGAGAATGTACTTTGGGAAACGTGGACTTAGAATCACAGTCAGAATTCCTAGGACCGTTATTTGACCATTTATGCCTCTAGCCTTTTCAAACGTGACCTTCGGAATTCCTGTTGTGGCGCAGTGGAAATGAATCTGACTAGTATCCATGAGGATGCAGGCTGGATCCCTGGCTTCGCTCACTGGGTTGGAGATCCGGCATTGCCGTGAGCTGTGGTGTAGGTCGCAGACACGGCTTGAATCCCGCGTTGCTGTGGCTGTGGCGTAGGCTGGCAGCTGTAGCTCCAATTTGACCCCTAGCCTGGGAACCTTCATATGCTGAGGGTGCGGCCCTGAAACAAAACAAAACAAAATACAACTTGCGTTAGCTTGTGTAGACATAGGCATTGATGCCAAGAGTTGTTGGCACAGAATAAAAGACTAAATCACCCAATAGCATTGGAGAAGAAAAACTGCTCTCTCAAATCAAGAAAGATATTAGAGTTTATCTCAAAACTGAGTGCTGAGTTTCCTGGTGACCAAAACAAACAGGGCAATGAAGTGGGTTTCATAGCTTTTTTTTTTTTAATATCCAATTTATTTTTTAATTTTATTTGTATTATAGTTTATTTACAGCATTGTGTCAATTTCTGCTGTATAGCATAGTGACCCAGTCATACACATATATACGTTTTTTTCTCATATTATCTTCCATCACTTTTTGTCTCAAGAAATTGGATGTAATTCTCTGTGCTGTACAGTAGGACTTTGTTGCCCATCCATTTGAAATGTAATAGTTTGCATCTCCTAACCCCAAACTCCAAGTCCATCCCACACCCTTGGCAACCTCAAGTATGTTCTCTATGTCTGTGAGTCTGTTTCTGTTTTGTAAATAGGTTCATTTGTGCTGTATATTAGATTCCACATATAAGTGATATCATATGGTATGTCTTTCTCTTTCTGACTTCCTTCACTTAGTACGAGAATCTCTAGTTGCATCCATGTTGCTGCAAATGGCATTGCTTTGTTCTTTTTTTATGACCAATAGTATTCCATTGTGTATATGTACCATGTCTTCTTAATCCATTCATCGTTTTAGGTCGGCAGCTCAGCAGGAGGATACAACATTCTCTATGGGTGAACAAATTTCCATTTTCATTCATCTGTATGTCTCTTCACATCTTTAACAAATGTTTATTGTTATTATTTACCAATTACTCCCTTTGAGCAGGATGCCAGACACAGAGATACAACAGTAAACAAAAAGAGATATATACCTGCCCTCCTGGAGGTTAGTCAAGGGTTTTCAGAACAAAGATGCCAGCCCTGGACATCTGCTCTTCCCTGAAGCCTCATCTGAGTTCTCAGGCGTAACCCTCTCACCTTGCGCTGTTTTTTCTCTCTGCCTGTTTTGCATCAGAATCACAGAGGGTGATGAAGTCCTAATGCAGGGAACCCAGGAAGCTGACAAAGCCCAGCTCTTTCCCTTAGAATTTTCAGGAAAACCAATGTGGGAAACTACACTGAGGCAAAGCAAGTGTTCTCCCATCCTTGGGGTATCCCCGAGGCCCTGGGTATCTTCTCTGAGTTCCACCCTAGGGTTTGAGAATGTAATGGCTTTGATCCTTCTAACTATCCTTCTATATTCTTTTTTTTTTTTCAATTTTTAGAAATATATTTTTTTCTTTTTATGGCTAAACCTGTGGCATATGGAAGTTCCCAGGCTAGGGGTTGAATCAGAGCTGCAGCTGTCGGCCTGCGCCACAGCCACAGCAATGTGGGATCTGAGCTCCGTCTGTGACCTACACCGCAGCTATGCTGGATCCCACGGAGCAAGGCCAGGGATTGAACCCAAATCCTCATGGATGCTAGACAGGTTCGTAACCCTCTGAGCCAGGACAGGAACTCCCATTCTTCCCCTATTCTTAACATTCTGGTTCTTCAGCGCTAGGCTCATGGGATGTTCTTGCTGATTGCTTTCTTCTTGGCTGGACAGATGGAAAGACTCACGGAGGGATATGTAAATGAGTGGAGTTGTGGAAGGATGACGGGCACATAGGAGGGATTTGCTGGGTGAATGAGAGAATGGACAAGAAGGCGGAGTGCGACCAGTGAATGAAGGGCTGGAAATATTGATCCAGTGAATATATGGATGGGAAGATGCCTGACACATAGTAAGGGCATATTATTATTACTAAAATACCTTTAATGTGGTACAGCACGCATTGCGGAAAATTTACCGTCTTAACCGCTTTTAAGTTCAGCGGTATTAAATACATCAATGTGACACGTATTGTGCAGATGGCACCACCATCCATCTCACAACTCTTCTCATCTTCTGAAACTGAAACTGCATCCATTGAACGCGACCTCCCCACTCCCCTCCCCCAGCCCCTCGCAAGCAGCATTCTACTTTCTGTCTTTACGGTTTTGACTGCTCTTAGTACCTCCTAGAAGTGGAATCACACAGTATTTGTCCCTTTGTCACTAGCTTACTTCATTGAGCTTAAGGCCGTTAAGGTTCAGCCACGTTGTCGCGCGTGTCAGAATTTCCTTCCTTTTAAGGCTGAATAATATTCTATTGTGTGGATGCATTTATCGTGCCTATTCATTCGTCTGCTGATGGACACTTGGGTTGCTTTCACTTTTTGGCTATTGTTAATAATACTTCTATGAACTTGGGGGTACAGGTATTTCTTTGAGACTCTGCTTTCCATTCTTTCGGGTATTCCCAGAAGTAGAATTGCTGAATCATATGGTAATTCTATGTTTAACTTTTTGAGGAACCATCATACTGTTTTTCATAATAGCCGCACCATTTTACATTCCCACCAACACCAGAAACAGTTCATAATGGTTCCAGTTTCTCCACATCCTGGCCAAACCTTGCTATTTTTTGTTGTTTTGAGTGTAGCCATCTGAAGAGGTGTGAGGTGGTATCTCACTGTGGTTTTGATTTGCATTTCCCTAAAGGTTTGTGATATCGAACATCTTTTCATGTGCTTTTTGGTCATTTATTTCTTCTTTGGAGAAATGTCTCAAATCCTTTGCACATTTTTTTTTTTTTTTGTCTTTTTAGGGCTCCACCCACGGCATATGGAAATTCCCAGGCTAGGAGTCGAATTGAAGCCGCAGCCGCTGGCCTGAGCCGCAGCTGCAGCAACACCAGATTCAAGCTGCCCCTCTGTGACCTACACCACAGCTCACGGCAACACCAGATCCTTTAACCCACTGAACGAAGTCAGGGATTGAACCCGCATCCTCATGGATACTAGTCAAATTCTTAACCAGCTGAGCCACAACAGGAATTCCCCTTAGCCCATTTTTAAATTGGGTTGTTTGCGTGTTATTTTTGTTGTTGTTGTTGAGTTTTCTATAGTCTGGATAGTAATCCCTAGATAAACTGGGTATTATATCAAATATATAATTTGCAAATATTTTCTCCCATTCTGTTGGGGTGTCTTTTTATTCTGTGGATAGTGTCTTTTGGTGCACAAAATTTAAAAATTTTCATGAAGTCCAATTTGTCTATTTTTACTTTTACCTGTAGGCATAATATATTTATTTTATTTATGCTATGGCCACACCCACGGCTATGGATGTTCCCCAGGCCAGGGACTGAATCTGAGCCCCAGCTACAGCAATGCTGGATCCTTTAACCCCCTGCACCCAGTCGGGGGTGGGGGGTCGAATCCTCATCTCTGCAGCAACCCGACCCCCTAATTCTTAACCCACTTGGCCACAGTAGGAACTCCACAATATTATTTTTGAAATGAAGCTATCAGTGAGTGAATGGACAGTTAGATGGATGAGTGAATGTGGTAGACGGACAGAAGATTGTACAATCGGATGAGGGGATAGATGGGTGTTTGAAGGAGTAGCTGGATGGGTCAATAGATGGTGGCGGGGTGGATGAGCAGATGAATGACTGAATGTGAGTTGGTTGGGTAGGTGGATAGAGGGATGGACAGATGGACAGCTGAGTGAACAGGTGGGTGAATAGATGATTTTATGAATATATAGGTAGGGTGCTGGGCAGATGCAAAACTCCGGCTGCAGATGGAGATCTTGGAGGACAACCTTGGCCCTTTTCAGATGAGTCGTGGTTTATCTTCTGACCCCGCCTTGGCTCAGTTTAACTCCATAGACCCACACTCTCTTTTTCTAGGTTCAGCTTTCCTCCTCTGTCCCTCTGGGTCTCCAAGAATCTTACCCCAGAGCTCAGATCGAACTGAGCCTTTGGCTTGTCTGCTGACCGTCTCAGCGGTAAGAACTCCTGGGAAGGGGCCTGCATCCTCCTGCGGATACGGTACCCAACCGGCTCTTCATGATGTCCGTGGTCTGCTTTTAAGCCTTATCCCAGGATTTCGCATCATGGCTCAGCGGAAACGAATCCGACTAGGAACCATGAGGTTGCCGGTTCGATCCCTGGCCTTGCTCAGTGGGTTAAGGATCTGGCGTTGCCATGAGCTGTGGTGTAGGTTGCAGACGCAGCTCGGATCCTTCCTTGCTGTGGCTGTGGCGAAGGCCGGCGGCCGTAGCTGTCTGGCAGCCTCACCCACTGCTTCATCAGGCATTAAACCAGCCCACCAGCTCCCCACTCTCTCTGCTGCCTGCCCCCCCGCTTCTGCCTCCCTGCTGGTCTTCCTGGAAGTGCCCACCCTGTCCTCGCCCCTCCCCTACCGAGGACGGTGGAGACCCAGGATAAATTCGAGGGAGGAGTCATCCAGATCAGCTCCTCCTGCCTCTAGTCCAAGAACTTCTTTCTCTTCCTCAAGTCCCCTAGGCAGTCATGGATGTGGGTCTCTTGGCCCTGGACGTACCCCAGAGTTGCAGCAAGACCCTGCGGGGAGCGCAGGGCCGGGGGCCTGCTGTGCGTCGGCGGAGGGAGTTCATGCCGGAAGAGAAGAAGGACACCGTTTACTGGGAGAAGCGGAGGAAGAACAACGAAGCAGCCAAGAGGTCCCGGGAGAAGCGGCGTCTCAATGACGCGGCCCTCGAGGGCAGGCTGGCCGCCTTGCTGGAGGAGAACGCCCTGCTCAGGGCTGAGCTGCGGGCGCTCAAGCATCGTTTCGGCCTCCTTTCCTCCATTGGTGGTACCCGGACCCTGCCCACTCTGCTGTGGGAATCCCCCTGGACTGGAGACCCCTGCCCAAGGGCTGAACCGTACCCGTCTCTACCTGGCTCCCATGGTTGCCTCTTGAGACCGTGTTCCCTGGACGCCGGGGTTCCAGGATGTTGGGGCTGCCTGGTGGCTCACAAGTGGGCTGGCCTGGCCGCTTCCCCCAGATCCCTCCAGGACCCCGCACCCTCTGCCCCCAAGAAAATGGACATAGCTTTGCAGGCTGCTCTTCCAGCTGCCGTCTTCAGCTGTCACCTCCTGGATAGGCATGGGGGTCCCAGACCAGAGCTCAGGCCCTGCTGGGGGTTGTGGTCATCTGTGCCCACCGGTTGCCGGGCCTCAGGGCCCTCAGATGTGTTGCTGACCCCCGGTGCTGATCCCTTGGGGTTGCCTCCTGGGGTGGCCTGTCCTGTTCCAGGGAATGATCCAGAGGGTCTGGCTCATCCCTCCCTGCCCCACAAATTGCGTATCAAGTCCCAAGCCTCAGGCAGAGTACCTCGATGTTGGGAGGGTGGCCAAGGCCCCATCTGAGGGCTTCCTCTGGGCAAGAAGGCTTGCAGGTAGTTGGGACTGAGTGTGGGTTTGTCTGAGAGTAGGAGTGGCTTGACCTTGACCCAGCTCCCAAGACTGGGCAAGACCTGTGGGAGGCAGGGAGCACCCTGCCTGGGGGTAGGGTCTGCTTCTTAGTGTTCAGACCATTCCTTTAAGAGGAGAGGCTGGGGTACCTTTGTCATACCATGGCTTCTGTCCTGCCTAAAATATTTACTTCGGGTAGTCACTTTTTCTTCCTTCCTCTTTTATCTACTCATCCATCCACCCATCCACCCATCCATCCACTCATCTACTAATTTGTCTGCCCATCCATCCATCTGTCCATCCTTCCATCTATCTATTCAGCCATCTAACCACACCCATTTACCCATCAACACCCACCCACCCATCTGTTTTTCCTTCTTTTCTTCAGTCTGTGGATCCATCCACCTAACCACTTAGCTATGAGTCTACATACCTATTAATTCATCCACTCGTTTATCTACCCACATGTCCACCAAGCTGTCAATTCTTTTATTCATTTAACCATTTGTTCCTCTGCTCGTTTGGTCACCACTCATTCATTCATTCTTTCACTTGTTTATTTACAGTCCATTTGTTCCCTCACTTGCCCACTTATGAACTGTGTGCCCCTCCCTCCCTGCCCAGCTTAGTAACAAGTGTGAGGACACCTTCCTGGCTTTGGGGTTCCTGTTCTAGGGGTGGTGGATACTGAAGGAGGTGGTAGTGTCTCAGGATGTCTGACTCACTTCCTGGAATCCCCTTGGTGGGCTTGTTTACCGCCCAGTTTGGGGATCAGATTTACCCAGTTCAGATGGCTTCCTGTATGTGTTGGGTCAGGGACCTAAGCCACTGAAACTGGCCATCAATATCTGGAAAGGGATGGGAGCGTCAGTTTTCTCTCTCCAGCACATACACTCTGAACTGGATGGGAGAAAAGACCACTCGCCAGTGACCCTGGAACCCCCAGAGCTCATTAAGGCCCCCTCCTCTGTTCC
The DNA here is from genome assembly GCA_004024745.2 of Catagonus wagneri. Lineage (NCBI taxonomy): Eukaryota > Metazoa > Chordata > Mammalia > Artiodactyla > Tayassuidae > Catagonus > Catagonus wagneri. The sequence continues at coordinate 6,059,118 of PVHT021183507.1, forward strand.
TCAGGTCCCTCTTTTTGAAAAAAAAAAAAAATCCTTTTAGGAGTTCCCATCGTGGCTCAGCGGAAATGAATCTGACTAGGAACCACGAGGTTGCGGGTTTGATCCCTAGCCTCTCAGTGGATTAAGGATCCTGCGTTGCTGTGGCTGTGGTGTGGGCTGATGGCTACAGCTTCGATTAGACCCCTAGACTGGGAACCTCCATATGCCGCGGGTGCAGCCATAAAAAAAAAAAAAAATCTTTTTAGAGCATTTGTTGGATTCTGGACAGAAAAATCCCAGTTCCAATGGTGGGCAGGGCTGGCGGGTGTGGACCTCTGGATTGGCGCCATCGCTGAGCACTGGATGCCCCTGTCGGCCTCAGGAACTTCAAGTACAACCCCCCCTCCCCCGCCGCCCATGTTCAGGGGCTGGGCTAGTTCTCCGCCACCCCAGGTTTATCGCAGTCTCAAACCATGAGAACTGTGTGCTGGCCAGCAGTCCTGCCCCTCACAGGCAACATGGGGCACCCTGCACATCACGGCCTGGCTCTCCTCCGCAAGCTCATTCCTTGTTCTGGTCCCTCATCTAGTTCTCAGGCCTCCTAGCCTGCTGGTCACAGCTGCAGCAGTCAGCCACGGGGGCTCTGCCCTTCTGAGGAGCTGCACTGCCGGCTTAGCTGCTGGCCCTGGGTAATGATAGTGCCCTGCCTTCTCTCTGACCTTTGGGCTGGGCTTGGAGACTTACATCTCTCAAGAATGTCCTAGGGAGGTAGGAAGGAGGACTGCCCGGAGGAGGCAGCTCTGGCCTCTCCTTTGTCAGCCAGCTCCCATAGCTGGGAGAGGGTAGACTGGGGGTGCAGAGGAGACCAGTCTCCACACAGAGATACCACACAGTTTTGGCCGATCCTGCACAGAGGTCTTTAATGCAGCCTTGGCCCTGGAAATACTGAAAAATGCTAGCAAGGAGAGGGAAGGAGGAAGTGGGGGCACAGCATCCTGCTGCTGGGAGATGTGGGTAGATTGGTGCTTCCTTCTGGTGATTCCATGCAACTGGTGCGTCTGAAGTGTCTGGGCCCTGCTTGCTGACACCCCACACCCTCAGGGGAGCGAGGCTGTCTGTCCTTGGGTGACTCAAGCCCCCTTTAACCTTCCAGCTCTAGTTGGAAAAGCCCAGAGAAGTGTATTTTTGTCTTAAGGATCCTTCCATGTCTCAAGGTCATAAAGACGGTCTCCTAAATGTTCTCATAAATGTTTTTGAGTTTTGCTTTGCCCATCTCTTTAGGTCTCTCTTTCTCTCCCACCCTGTATCACGAAGTGCCATCACTCAAAGGTCTTTGATCAAAAGAATCACCTACAAGTGCTTATTTAATTACGGACCTCTTGAATTCAAACTTTCCAGGAGATAGGCCTCGGAATATTTTTTTCCCTTTCTTTTTAGGGCCACACCCCGCGGCGTCCCTTAGGTCGAATCAGAGCTGCAGCTGCTGGCCTACATAACAGCCACAGCAGCGCTTTATTCAGATCAAACCCACATCTTGTGGATACTATTTGGGTTCTTAATTCGCTGAGCCATAATGGGAACTCCTCTTAGAATCTTCTTCTTTTTTTGTCTTTTTGGTGCTGAACCCGCAGCATATGGGAGGTTCTCAGGCTAGGGGTCGAATTGGAGCTGTAACTGCCAGCCCACTCTACAGGCATAGCCACACGGGATCTGAGCCTTGTCTGCAACCTATACCACAGCTCACGGCAATGCTGGATCCTTGACCCACTGAGTGAGGCCAGGGTTCGTCCTCATGGATCCTATTCGGGTTTGTTAACCACTGAGCCATGAGGGGAACTCCGTCTCTTGGAATCTTCTTACTAGCACCCAAGTGATTCTGATCATCAGACCAGTTTGGGAAAATCTGGCTTGGGGTTAGAAGATGGTTTGGTAGCTGGACAGGATCAGTAACCCATCCTGACTGGGTGGTCTAGCTCATATCTTTGAGTCTCTCTTATTTATCGCTAAGTGGGGATTCCAAATGTGCTCATCCTGCAGATAGTTCTTGTGAAGGTTAATTGAGAAGAAGTACATTAATGGCTGGACACAGGGTCTTTCCCTGGGAACTCAACTGTTTTATCTTCTTGGAGAATATAACTAATCTTGTTTCCTTTTTTGCCCTGGCCACCAGGGGGCTTGAGGCTAAATTTAGGGTTCAATCTTTTTTTTTTTTTTTTTTAGGCAATGAATAAATTTATTAGGATAGGACGCAGGATGCTTGTGAGAGATGAAAGCAGGCTGGCAAGGAGGCTTTGCCATTAGGGCTCAAGCATAACTCTTCCTTCCTTCCTTCATTTAAAAAATTCTGGAGTTCCTGTTGTGGCTCAGTGGGTTAAGAACCCAACACAATGTCTGTGAGGATGCAGGTTTGATCTATGGCCTCGCTCAGCAGGTTAAATATTTGGCGTTGCCTCAAGCTGCAGTGTAGTTTGCAGATGTGTCTTGGATCTGGCATTGCCTTGGCTGCGGTGTAGGCCAGTGGCTGCAGCTCCAATTCAACCCGTAGCCCGGGAAATTCCATATGTGCAGGTACAGCCCTACAAAGGAGAAAAAAATTAATAAAAGAAGCCCTGCTTTAAAAAAATTCCTTTACTCATTTACCAAATATTTATTGATTATATACTGTATTCCAGGCACTGTAGAAAGAACAATGAAAGAACAGATGTGGTTCCTGCCTCCATGGTGGCTGAGAACCTAGTTGGGAGATAGATAAAAAAAAAAAAAAAAAGCCAAGAAAAATGTACAGTAGGCTCAGTGGTGATAAGCGTTATGGAGAAAAAAGAGATAGGGGGCTTGGGAGAGGTAGTGATGGGCGGGTTATAAAAATTAAAATCGAGAGGTCAGGAAGGGCCTTGCTGAGAAGGTGACATTTGAGCAGAGACTTGAAGGAGCTATGCATGTACTGGGGGCAGAGCCTCCCTAGGCAAAAAGAACTGTCTGTGCCAAGGTCCTGCGGTAGGACCATGCCTGATGAGTTGGAGAAACATAAAGGAAGCTCATGTGGCTGAGGCCGTGATCAAGGGGGAGAGTGGGAGGAGGTGGGGACAGGGAGGTGATGGGGGCAGGTCACGCAGGACCAGTGGGTTGAGGTGAGGACTCTGGCTTCCTCTCTGAGTGAGAGGGGGTGCTGGGGAATTTCTGAGCATATTTCTGCTGTAACTGTCCTTCCTCCCCACCCCAGTCCATCCTGTGGTGTGTGAGGCTGAGCGAAAATAAATGAAGCCACCACACAAGCACAGGAGAGGTGGCTCGTTGTCTGAGAAAGGGGGTGACTGAACACAGGTTTCTGTGACTTGCCTGCCCATGGGCGGCCACACCCCCCCTGCCTTCAGAGCCAAGGTGCTCATCCCATCCCTGTTTCTGACCCTTTCTGAGATACGAGGGGTGAAGCAGATAAAGCTGTTCCATGAGGCGGATTCATGGAAGGGAAATGCACATGTTCTCTTTTTCTTCTTTATAAAACTACCTTCCATGAAAAACCATTTCAGACAAGTGTGGGAGGGTGGGCTATCAGGTGCGTGTGTGCAGGATGCCAGAAAGATGTAGGACCTGCCCAGGCTGGGGGAAGGTCAGCAAGGACGTGAGCAGGAATAGCTGAGGCTGAATGGGCTCAGGTAAACTGGAAGTGTTGGAAAGAAGCTGGAGGTGATGGGCTCCAGCTGGCAACAGTGGGGCTATGCTGTGTCCTTGCTGTTCCCTCTGCCTACAGTGCTTTTCCCTCAGTCTTTAAATGACTCTCCATTTCCATGTTTAGTTCTTGGTTCAAGCACTACTTTCTCAGGAAAGGCTTTCCCTGAACACTCATTGTAAAATACCTCTGCTTAGTTACATTGACACAGTAGATGTTCCATAAATATTTGCTGAGTGAATAAATGAACTAGATAGGGACAGTTGATCCTCTGAGTGACAACTTCAACTGGAGTTAAATCCTGGGTCACCAGGTTTGATCATCTTCACCTCGAGATAAACGTGCTATGGGGACAGGGAGCTGATCTCTTATGTCATTGCAGGAGCCTTGGTATCTGCGACAGGAACTGTCACACAGCAGGTATATGATAAATACTGTTGAATTGAATCAGGTTTGACAAGGAAGCCAAGGTCACATTATGGGGCAGAGGGAGACAGGGAAGGACAGTGTCCCACAGGTCACTCATTCAGTCACTGACAGCTTTCCAGAGAGGGTGACATCTATTCCTTGACCTTTGGAGCCTGACTTTGAGGAGATGGATAACCTTTGAGTGAACAAATAGACGGTCAGGATTATGTCAGATGCTGCTGAGGGCTGTGGGCTGAGGCCTTTGGGGACAGGGGAGGTTCAGGGAAGGACCCCCGGGGGAGGTGACATTTCAACTGAGACCTGGAAAACATGAGTGAAAGAAGCCAGTCACCAAAGGCCACATGTATGATTCAGTATTTTGAAATATCCCAACTCTATCAATCCAAGGAGACGGAAGCGTGTTGGTAGTTGCCAGGGGCTGGAGGAGGGGTGGGGTGGCGGAGGGGAGTCAGGCCTGACTACTTAATGGGCACAGGGTTTCCTTTTGGGGGGATGAAAATGTTTTGGAACTAGATGGAGGTGGTGGTTGCATAACTTTGTGAATGGACTAAATACTTTTATTTTTTACTTTTTTTGAGATTTTTATTTTATCCTTTTTTAGGGCCGCACCTGTGGCATATGGACGTTCCCAGGCTGAAGGGCAAATCAGAGCTGCAGCTGCCAGTCTACACTACAGCCACGGCAACACGGGATTCAAGCTGCCTCTGTAACCTACCCCGCAGCTCATGACAAGGCAGGGTCATTAACCAACTGAGCAGGGCCAGGGATGGAACCCCCATCCTCCTGGATTCCAGTTGGGTTGTAACCTGGTGAGCCACAACGGGAACTCTGAATTGTTCACTTTAAAATGTTAGTTTTTTTATTTTTTGAATTTCACCTCAACAACAAAAAAATACCATTGAGTTTGCCACACACAGATGGATGGATGGGTCCCTGAGAGATGGAAAGGAAACACCGATCAGAGAACCGGGGTAGAGGGCAGAGGCGATGTGGAAGGACACGGCCGCATGTGGGGTCCTAGCTTGGACACACTGTCCTCAGGGTGATGGGGGTGGGAGAACCTCACCAGCCACTCCCCTTCCTGGTGTGTCTGGGTGGCTGGGGTGAAATGCCTGGGTCTGCCTGAGTTGACTTACATGCGTGTACCTGCATGCCTGTGCGTTCCCATGCACACACACACGCACACGCACACGCACACTGGCACACAGTGGCCCTGGTGTGCACTGTGACGCGACCCATGCATGCACACGTGTGCACTGCGGCCTCCATGGTGACAAGAAGCCTACACATGGACACAGATGCCACAGCCGTGTGTTCAGGGGGCCGCTCAGGTCTCCCCATATGTGGGCCCCCTAAGCCCTGCTGTGGGGGCTGACACTCAAAGAAGTGGGGGGATGGAGACGAGCCGAGCCCCCTCCCTAAGGCCTAAGCTGGGGCCTCCCATCCCCCCACCCCGTACTGCGGCACAGGCCCCAGGGGCAGCCCCAGGCTCCCTCCCCCACCCCCATCCCCCCCATCATACTGTAAATTCTGAGAAATCCTGTCCGCGGTTTGGCCCGGCCCCTCCCCGCCCTCCAGCAGGGCTGTCCTGGCCACTGCCTTCCTGTCTTGGGGCCTGGGTCGGGGGCGCGAAGCCGAGAAGGACTAGGAACCGCCCCCTGCTAGCCCCGATCCCCAGACCGAGGGGAGAGGGCTCTGCACTGCCTCTGGGGCCTTCGCATCTCCTCCCTGGGCCTCAGTTTCCCCATCTGTAGAATGGAGAGAATAGTAGTTCCGACCTCCGAGGGAGAAGTGGAGGAGGTAGCAGGTGCGGCTTGCTTAGCCAGCAGCGTCTGGCAGGTAGGAAGGGCTGAGAGATGCTGGCGGCTATTACTACCCACTTCCTGCACCTCGCCTCCCCGCGCTCCGGCCTCCTCACCTCCTCCCTAACCCGCATGCCCTCACTCCTGTCCACCTAGTCCAACCCAGGAGTCATTCAGATTTTGGTTCCTTGGGAAATACGGGAGAGCAGTGGGACCTACTGGATCCGGGAGGCAGGGAACCTGGCTTCGAATTCGGAATCTGTCACGTGCGTGCTGGACGGCCTCATCCAGGTGGTTGCGCGGCCCCGTGCCTCAGTTTCCCCTGTCGCGCCCTGATGCTTCGTGGTCCTAAGCCTCCCTGATGAACGTCTTTCGTGGGAACCTCGCCCCAAGCTGGCTCTCCTCTCCAGCTGCTGAGCCACCTTGCCTGGGCTGTTCTTGCCACAAACGTGAACCTCTTGAGATTTATTGTGCTGGAGGTTTGAGGACCTCCAGACCTGCCTCTAATTCTCACGCTTTTGCCCACTCGCCCTCCAAAATGCAGCTTAAATCAGCCCACTTCCCAACTTGACCTACAGCTTGAGCTTCACCTCGGTTTCCCCGGATGCAATTGTTTGCCCTGGCTGCGCTGCGTCCCTGCTCTCAGATCTCCCATGGCTCCCTATTACTCCTAGAAAGAAAAGAAATCCAAAGTCTACCCTGTAGCTGAGCCTAGAACAGTAAAAACAAATCTGGACTTAGCAAGGTGAGCCTTTATTCAAAAAGATTACCTCAAGGGGAGGGGAAAATACCCCCCAGGGGGAGCGCTCTGATCCTGAGTGAGACCAGAAGGATTTTTTTCCTAAAGAGGAATGAACAAGCCAGGGAGGACCAGGGAGGGAGGCGATGAAAGGACCGCAGGACTGGGGGACGCATCCGTTACCCTGGGGAGAGCCAGTCTGCGACTGGGTTGAGGGGGCGGGGGTGGGGTGGGCTCGGTTCAGGGCCCTAAGGAAGGAGAGGAGTTTAATCAGAGCTTGTTTAGCAAGGATTTTGTTCCAGGTGATCTGGGGACACACAGTTCAGCTAATTACTGAGAAGGGAAAAATGGGCATTTGGAGGGTTTGCATCTGGCCTTGTCATAGGTACCTGAGGAAATCTGTATTAGGATTATTCAAAGAGACAGAACCAAGAGAACGGATCTGTCTCTCTGTCTACCTATCTATCATCTAGCTATCATTTAGCTATCTATAGTTCTGTTTATCTCTGTGTATCTGCTATACATGCAGATATATATGTATATATAGAAAAAGATATCTATATATATAGATATCTATTTACACAGCTATAGATACATAGATATGTCTATATAATATAGATATTTATAGTCTTAGAGATCTACAGAGATCCGTCTATATACATCTATAATATCTGTATGTTATATACCTGTACTGTATATACATGTATCTATAGATCTAGATATCTATCTATATTGATAAAATATCTGTCTGTAGATCTGCCTCTATGTCTAGATATATGTCTATAACCTGGCGTATATATTTATATTACAAGGTGTAGGCCTACGTGATTATGGAGGCTGGCCAGTCCCAAGATATGCAGGTTCAAGACTCAGGAAGAACTGCTGTTTCGGTTCAAGTTCAAAGGCCAGGAAAAAAGATTCGCTGTCCTGAGGGTTGCCAGGCAGGTGGAATTCTCTCTTGGCAGCAGGACCATCTGCTGTTTTGTTCTACTCGGCCTTCAGCTGAGGAGGGCAGTCCGCTTTACTCAGTCCGCTGCTTTAAATGTTTTTTTTTTTTTTTTTTTTTTTTTGCCTTTTGTCATTTTATGGCCGCGGGTTTATGGCCGCACCCGCGGCAT
>PVHT021183507.1:6066951-6078667 GCA_004024745.2 Catagonus wagneri
AGGGGTCTAATCGGAGCTGTGGCCACTGGCCTGCGCCGCAGCCACAGCAACGCAGGATCCGAGCCGCGTCTGCAACCTACACCACAGCTCACGGCAACGCCGGACCGTTAACCCACTGAGCAAGGGCAGGGATCGAACCCGCAACCTCATGGTTCCTAGTCGGATTCGTTAACCACTGCGCCACGACGGGAACTCCCGCTGCTTTAAATGTTAACTCACCCACAGACGCCCTCACAGACAAGCCCAGAATAATGTCCGACCGAATATCTGGGCGCCCTGTGGTCCAGTCAAGTTTAGACATAAAATTAACCGTCTGAGGGGGTCTCGGAGGGACTCGGTTCAGTCACAGGGGAGGGAGGACAGTGCCTTCGAGCAAACAGCTTCCGGGAACACGAAGCGTCAGGGAGGAATTCTTTTTTTTTTTTTTTTGCCTTTTTTGTCATTTTATGGCCGCACCCGCGGCATGTGGAGGTTCCCAGGCTAGGGGTCTAATCGGAGCTGTGGCCACTGGCCTGCGCCGCAGCCACAGCAACGCAGGATCCGAGCCGCGTCTGCAACCTACACCACAGCTCACAGCAACGCCGGATCGTCAACCCACTGAGCAAGGGCAGGGATCGAACCCGCAACCTCATGGTTCCTAGTCGGATTCGTTAACCACTGCGCCACGACGGGAACTCCAGGGAGGAATTCTTAACCTTCACCGTTTCCCAAGGTCACAGGGCTTGGGTAGAGGTTCCTGTCGTCGTGGCCCACAAGCGCCTGTGCGACCTGTGCTCACGCCCTCCGGCTCTTACTGTGCTCTCCCGACACGCCAGGCTGGTCCTGCTCCCCGCCTTTGCCCTGGCGGGCGCCTCCGTCTGGAGTGCTCTGCCCTCGTCTTCTCGGGTCCTCTCTGATCACCCGTCAGCTCCACTTAATTTTCTTCTGGGTGTTTTTTACCCTCTGGAATTCTTATTTCTTTTGCTGTTTATTTCATCTAATTTTATTCCTTGCTTCCCTCCTTCCTCCCTCCCCCCTTTCTCTCCCTCCTTCCCTCTTTCTTTTCCTCCCTTTCTTTCTTTTTTCTCTTTCTTTCTTCTCTTTTCTTTTTTCTCTCTTTCTTCTTTCTTTCTCATTCCTTCCACCCTTCCTCCCCCTCTCTTCCTTTCCCTTTCTTTCTCTCTCTTTTGTCTTTCTTTCTGTCTTTCCTCTTTCTTTCTCTCTCTTTCTTTCTTTTCATTCCTTCCACTCTCCCTCCCCCCCTCTTCCTTTCCCTTTCTTTCTTTTGTCTTTCTGTCTGTCTTTGTTTCTTTTTTCTTTCCCCATGGGCTAAAAGTTCTTTAGCTGCAGGGCCGTGGGAACCATGGAAGGGTATTAAGCAGCAGAGATGTGTGATAAGATTTGCTTTTTGCAGATGAGATTCTTGGGCTTCGGGGTGGGGGGCAGAGTGGAAGGGAAGGAGGGTGTGCTGGGTGCCCATGGGTGGGGAAAAGGGTGGCAACCTGGGTTGGGAGAGACATGGACGGGGGAAAAGGAGACGGAAAACAGTGAGTCCCAGGAGGTAAGACTTGCCCCGTGAGGGGTCACCGCCGACCAGGTGGGCTGGGCTTTTCCTCTCAATGCCCCGTGGCCTGGCCAGCTGCTAGTGCGGTTCTGGGAAAATTGATTAGCCCCCTGATCTTGAACCCTGCCACATGGCTCGGCATCCCCCCTCCTCCTGCCTTTCTTCCCTACATCTGGCATCCACATCTGTGCAGTTTCAAGAGGCGCCAGGTGAGAGCTAGGGCTGAGGGTGTATAGCTGTGTGTGTATGTGGGAATGATCCTGCTAAAACCAGAATTCTTTGTCTGTTGGGAATTAAACTCCCCACCCCCTGTTGGATTAATTCCAATATCCTGCGGGGGGGGCGGTGTTGGCTGTCTTCCTCTTGCCACCAGGGCAGTGTCTTGGCTCGGGGGTGGGGCAGCAGCGGGCAGCAGCTGTGGGCGTGGGAGGGTGTCGGCGACTTCCTGGTTTCCGCGGGAAGCAGGCTCTGAGGCCAAGGCCTTGAGGAGCCTGACCTTCCGGTCTCCTCTTCCTGGGTCAGCCTCACGCAAACTGTCTCAGCTCCTCTGCGCGGCTGGGATTAGGGTGAGGCGCATGAGGCATTTCCCGGGGCGAATTTAAGGGGTGCCTCAAATCTCAGGAATCAAAACAAATAATATTTCTTTAAAAGGTGAAATATATTTCACATACAACATTGTGTAAATGTAAGGTGCACACCATACTAATTTGATACATTTATATTTTGTAGTGTGATTGCCAGTGTAGCGCTATTTACCACCTCTCTCATGTCGATTATCATCTTTTCTTTCTAGTGGTTGGAATAATTAAGCTCTAGACTTAGCAAACTGGATGATTACGATACAATATTGTGGTCTACAGTCACTATACTGTCTATTAGATTACTAGGGCTTATAAACTAATAATATTTGGAGTTCTCGTCGTGGCTCAGTAACAACGAACCCAACTAGGAACTATGAGGTTGTGGGTTCGATCCCTGGCCTCGCTCTGTGGGTTAAGGATCCGGTGTTGTTGTGAATTGTGGTGTAGGTTGTAGACGTGGTTCGGGTCCCGCGTTGCTGTGGCTGTGGCAAAGGCCAGCAGCTGTGGCTCCGACTGATTAGACCCCTAGCCTGGGAACCTCCATATGCTGCTAGTGCGGCCCTAGAAAAGGCAAAAAGACAAAAAAAAAAAAAGTCCCACTGTAATGCACAGGAAACTATGTTAAATGTCCTGTAATAAACTGTAATGGAATGTATGAAAAAGAATGTATGTATGTGTATGTGTATACATGAATCACTTTGCTGTACACCAGAAAATAACAGTATTGTAAGTCAACTATCCTTCCATAAAATCAAAAAAAAAAAAAGACAGTGGCAATTTGAGATGTGTCCTTCCATATTTCCCAGAGTGTCTGTGTGATCTGATTTAATCCTTATAAAGCCTCCCTGCAGTGAGTACTGATATAACCCTCACTTTACAGGTGTGATGATTGATGCTCAGAGAGGTCAGGTCACTCGTCCAAGGTCACACAGCATGTGAAGAGATGACACTAGAACCCAGGTCTGTGTGACTCCAGTGCCAGGAGGGAGCAAGGTAGAGGGGCCCCTGTCTAGGATGATTTCTCTTCACCTAGCCAAAGTCATAGCTTAATCATTCAGTCATTCAACAACCGCTTATTGGGTGTGACTGTGCGTTGAGTACAGGATACCATGTGGCCTCTGCCCTCCCAAAACTCAAGGCTGGGGTGGGGGACACCATCCGTTGACAAGGAATCCAACAAATTAGATGATCACAGCCAGGGAGAGAGAAAGAAAAACAGTTACTTGGGTGGACACCGGAAGGACCTAAAGTAAATTGCTGTATTTAAACAATACAATCACATGATTAAAAATTCTAATAGTTTAGCAGGGCAGGCGGTGACAAGGCTTCTTTCCATCTGCATGCCCAGGCTCCGCGGTCACTTCTCCAAGAGCATCAGTCCTCAGTGGAGGTGGTATTGCCCCCAAAGGAGCAAAAATGGTTCTGGGGGTGTGGTGCAAAAAAAAGGAAAAATCTGTTTTTAGGAGTTCCTTGGTGGCTCAGTGGGTTAAGGATCTGGCGTTGTCACTGCAGCAGCTCAGGTTGCTGCTGCAGCGTGGGTTCGATTCCTGGCCCTGGAACTTCCACATGCCATGGGTGTGGCCAAAAAAAAAATCTGTTTTTATGTGTAACACACAAATATACATAGAATATATAAACAGATACACAGTAGATCTGTGGTATTAAACTATGGTATGGGGCAATTAAGAAAAAATGTCTAGGAGTTCCCTTTGTGGTGTAGAGGAAACAAATCCGACTAGTGTCCAGGAGGATGTGAGTTCGATCCCTGGTCTTCCTCAGTGGGTTGAAGAAATTCTGGTCTAGAAGCAGCTGCTACTCAGATTTCTTTTGAGATCTTCTAGAGATAGCCTAGGCGTTTTCAAATAAATATCTACATATCCATTTGTCTCCCCCCCCCTTTTTTTTTGCCACGTCTTAAGCATATGGAAGTACCTGGGCCAGAGATTGAATCCAAGCTGCAGCTTCAACCTATGGCACAGCTGCAGCAGTGTTGGATCCTTAACTCACTGTGCTGGACTGGGAAATCAAACCAGCGTCTTCACAGAGACAAACCAGATCATTAATTCACTGTGCCACTGAGCGAACTCCTTTTTGTTTTTTAAACATAAATGGTAACATATCATTCTGGGACTTCTTTTTTCCTTTTAAATATGTCTTGGCAATCACTCCATGTTGAATAAAATTTACTGGTTCTTTTTAAGGGCTGGTTCTTTTTAAGGAATAATAGTATTCCTCCCCATTCAAATGAAATTTATTTAACCCTTTCACATGGATGGGCACATAACATTGGCAACATGTAGGGCTGTTTCCAGTGTTTTGCCACCATGAATTGCCGCAGGTTACAGTGAATAACTGCATTTACGTCATTTCGCATATGAGCGATTGTATCTGAAGGAGAAATTCCTAGAAGTGTGATAGCTGGTTTGGAAGCCATGTGTATTTGTCATTTAAGTAGCTATTGCCACTTGTTCTGCATAGGAGTTTGTACCAGTTTCCTTCCTCCTCATCAGAAAAAGAGTGCCAGTTTCCCCAGAGCCTCACCAACATGAGGTGTTATCAAAACTTTCAATCTCTGCCAATCTGATGGGTTAAAAATGGTATTGTAGTTTTAGTGTTCATTTCCCTTATGAGGTTGAGAATCTTCTCCTATGACTAAGAACCATTTGTTTTTCATAAGACTTTTATTTTCTCTATTATAGTTGATTTACAATGTTCTGTCAATTTTTGCTGCACATTTGCTTTCCTTCCTCTGTGAGCTCAAAGTTCATGTATTTTGTTAAATTTCCCATGGACTGCTGCTATATTTTTCTTTTGAACAATTTTTTTTTTTTTGCTTTTTAAGGCCACACCTGCAGCATATGGAGGTTCCCAGGCTAGGGGTCAAACTGGAGCTACAAGCTGCCGGCCTTTGCCACAACCACAGCAACACGGGATCCAAGCCACATCTGCAACCTACACCACAGCTCACAGCAATGCTGGATCCTTAACCCACTGAGCAAGAGCAGGGTTTGGCCATGGTTACTAGTCAGATTTGTTTCCACTGTGCTACAACAGGAACTCCTGAACAATTTTTTTAGTTTTTCTTTTTTTTTTTTTTCAATTTATGGCTGCACTCATGGCATATGAAAGTTCCTGGACCAGGGATTGAATCTGAGACCTATGCTTCAGCTGTGGCAATGCTGGATCATTTAACCCATTGTACTGGGCTGGGGATTGAACCTCCACCTCTGCAGAGACCTGAGCCACTGCAGTCAGATTCCTTTGCTTTTTAGTGCAGCACCTATGGCATATGGAAGTTCCCAGGCTAGGGGTCAAATTGGAACTACAGCTGCGGGCCTATGCCACAGCCACAGCGATGCGAGATCTGGACCGCATCTGTGACCTACACCACAGCTCATAGCAACGCCGAATCCTTAACCCACTGAGCTAGTCCAGGGCTCGAACCTGCAACCTCATGATTCCTAGTTGGATTCATTTCTGCTGCGCCATGATGGGAACTCAGATTCTTAACCCACTGCACCACAGTGGGAATGCTAATAGTTTTCTTATTGATTGTTTCCAAGGGATCTTTATATATTATGGATATTGTCCCTTTGTGTTATGAACTATAGTTTACTCCATTTGTCATTTGTTTTTTAAAAATTTATTCATAATTTATTTAATTTATTTTTAAAATCATCATTTTTCTTAACATCGATTTTTACCTTGAAGATTTTTTTTTGATGTTTACATGAAATCTAGTGTTTTCAGTATCCCTTTTATGGCATCAGAGCTTTGAGTCATACTGACAAAGAGGAGGCTACCTTCGGGAAGACTGGAGGTGGGAAGAAGCATTCTGAGTAGAGGGAATAGCAGGTGCAAAGTACACCCTGAGGTGTACTAGTCAGGGTTCTCCAGAGAAACAGAACCAACAGGATATATATGTAAAGGGGGAGCTTTATTTTAAGGAATTGGCCCACATGACTGTGGAGGCTGACAAATCCAAAATCTGCAGTGTGGACCGGCAGGCTAAAGACCCAGAAAAGTTGCAGTTCGAGTCTGGAGGCAGTTTGCTGAAGAATTCCTCCTTCCTTGAGGGAAGGTAGTCTTTGTTTTCTTAGGTCTTCAACTGATTAGATGAGGCCCACCTTCCTTTTTTTTTTGCGGGGGGGGAATCTGTATAACTCAAAGTCTACTGATTTAAATGTTAATACCTTCACAGCAACATCTAGACTGCTCTTGACGAACATCTGAGCCCCATGGCCTAGCCAAGTACACACATAAAATAAACCATCACAAATTCACCCATTGTCAACTTGGCACCCAGACAACGTCTTACAACATACTTAATTGGCAAATAAAGACAATAACAAGATAATACTTCTACCTAACATGATACAACTATCCTGTGTACAACTTAAAACACATTAACCCTTTCCCCAGAAGAGGAGATAAAATCTTTTGAGTGATGTTTACCCTTCTCTTTGATATCCTAACTTAAATACTATGATGTGAAGTTAACAATACTAAATACTATGCTATAGAGTCAATACATCCTGAGTTACATGATATGGAGGTAAAAGAGGGAAGAAAATAAAGATATTTTATATATATATATATATATGCATACATATATGTACTATGCACACGTATTCAAAGTAAGGGAGAAATACTCATGACGATTACAAGTCACATTTCTGTAACTGGTCACATGGTATTTATAAATACCTTCTAAACCACATTTGGTACCAAAACCTCTCTTAGTATACTAGGGTTGCCATAACAAAATGTATAACAGACTAGGTGGCTTAAACAACAGAAATTTATTCTCTCACAATTCTGGAGGCTGGAAATTCAAGATCAAGGTGTTGGCAGGACTGGTTTCTTCTGAGGCCTCTCTCCTTGGCTTGAGGATGGCCATCCTGTAGTTGTGTCCTCATGGGGTCTTCCTCCCGCCTGCACTGTCTGTCACAATTTCCTCCTTTTTATAAGGACACTAGTCATATTGGATTAGGGCTCACTCTAATGGCATCATCTTAATTACCCCCCCTTTTTTTTTGTCTTTCTGCTTTATCTAGGGCCACACCCACGGCATATGGAGGTTCCCAGGCTAGGGGTCTAACAGGAGCTGTAGATGCTGGCCTACACCACAGCCACAGCAATGCGGGATCTGAGCCTCGTTTGCAACCTACACCACAGCTCATGGCAACGACGGATCCTTAACCCACTGAACAAGGCCAGGGATCGAACCCGCAACCTCATGATTCCCAGTCAGATTCCTTTCTACTGCACCACAATGGGAATTCCCCTAAGCTACATTTTGCAGAAATCCTCTGCAAGGGTCTTTCAGAGGGTAAGGAGGGGTGGTGACCATGGAAAAGTCTCCCACAATCCTCCAGGTGAGCAAAAAAGGGGCCTGAGCTGGTGTGAGAAGGAAGGAAGTGGGTGGTTTGGGGGGCACAAGAAGGAAAGGGCCTGTGGGTCTGTGTGTGGAACAGATGTCAGGCAGCCAGAAGTTGATGGAAGAAGTGACCACCTACCCACCGCCTCTGGTCAGACTTTCCAAGGAGGGTCTGAGAGGCTGAGACCTCATTTGTTGTTTGCTGTGGTTTCCTTAGATTTGAGCACAGTCCCAGGCACGTGGTGGGTGGCCAGTGACTGTGGGTGGAATGGATACATGAATGACTTAAAGCCGGAAATGGAAGAAGTGGGGGATGTTGGGCTGGGGAGAGAGCAGACTCCAGGGGTGTGTGTGGGCCCGGCCGTGTGTGTTTGTGTGGGGGGCTCAAGGTCTCTGGTGCTCTCAGTGCTCAGGATGGGGGGCGGGCAGCGGCAAGGAGAGTGGGGAGGTTTACCTAAGACTCCTGGGAGGAGGTGAGATTTCTAACAATAGACTTGAGGTAGTGAGCTCCTCATCCCTGGGAATGTTCAAATGGGAAGGACACATTTCCAGAGGGTTGTAGGGGGAATGCCTGTCCCAGGGGAGGTTTGTAGCTGGGGGACACTTTGTCTGGTCTAAATGAGAGTCCTTTGGGTTTCCCAGCAGCCAAAGGGTGGTGGGGATTTCTGCATCCTCCTCACTTCCTGTGGCTTCTGAGACTCAGCCTGTCCCACACCCCTTCTCTGTGTGTGGGTGGTTGGCAGTGCCCTGGCATTGAGGTGAGGGGTGGGTCCCACTTGAGGTCTGGGATGCCAGGTTTGCTGCAGCCCCCGCAGTTCTAAATCTGGTGCTGGCCCCAGGGCCCTGTGCTTGTAGGTGCTGCCCCCTGGTGGGAGGAATGAGAAGTTTCCCTCACCAACTCCTAACCTGGGAGTTGCTGGGGCTATAGGTTGAGGCCACCTCTGTGGGGAGGGAAGGGTGGCAGGAGGGAGGCAAGCTCTGGCAGCTCATGATCATTTTGTTGACACACTGGGAGGACATGTCCAGACTGCTGGCCAGAGTTCCTGATGTTCAGTGGGCTGAGCTGGATGACATCAAGGCCAAGCGTCCTGCCTCCAGCAGGAGCCCAGGTGGCTGAGGATGAGGGCGGAGCGGGGAGAGCGGAAAGAGTGCACCCTGTGGGGAGAATGCCCAGCCCCTCTTACCCTATTTTTTTATTTTCCTTTTTAGGGCCGCGCCTGTGGCATATGGAAGTTTCCAGGCTAGGAGTCGAATCGGAGCTGCAGGTGCCGGCCTACACCACAGCCGCAGCAATGCCAGATCTGAGCCACGTCTGTGACCTACACCACACCTCTTGATAACACTGGGTCCTTTAACCCACTGAGCAAGGTCAGGGATCGAACCCTCATCCTCATGAATACTAATCTGGTTCTTAATCTGCTGAGCCACAGCAGGAACACCCAGCCTCTCCCCCACTCTACAGGGACAGGGTGGGATGGGAGAGGCCTCATAGGGTGTCTTCAGGGCAGGTCCCATAGAAAGCCCCCAGGGTGGCATAGCAGGAATAGGCCAAGAGAAGTCTGGGGAGTTGGAGTGAACTTGGAATAAACTACTAGCAGAATGGAGGAAGGTAGAGATGACAGCCCAGGATGACTGGCCCCTGGGGACTTGTGAGGGGGAAGCGGGTATCTGCCTCAGGGTCACTTTGTGCTGAGTAGCCCTTTTGAATCTCACTGGCTGTTGATGTCTCAGCTAATGAGATGGGATCTGGGAGCTGGTCCTGGGGGTGGGTTCAGGGGAGTCCAGTGGGTTGCCTTGGGGATCACCACGGGGCAATCCTGGGAAAGGGCCTTTGGGGAGGGAGCTGGGGGGTGGTCTCAAGACAAGGGCCAGCCTAGGGCATTAGTGTGATCATTAACCGATGGTCCTGGAGCCCGAGCCTTCCTAAGAAGATTCCAGGGGCTGAGGAATGGGGTCAGAAGATGCACTGAGAAACCATGTGGGAATATTTCTGGGGGAGATGCAGAGCAAGGGGGTGAGCTGAGAGCAGACGGGGCCATCCTGGGGCCTTCGGGGGTACAGAGGGGGAATTTTTTTTTTTTTTTTGGAGCACCTACGCTGTATGGAAGTTTCCAGGCAAGAGGTTGAACCAGACCTGGCTGGCCTATGCCACAGTCACAGCAATGAGGGGTCCCAGCAGTGTCTGTGGCCTATATCACAGCTGATGACAAGGCCAGATTTTTTTTTTTTTTTTGCCTTTTAGGGCCGCGTTTGCAGCCTATGGAAGCTCCCAGGCCAGGATCAAATCAGATCTACAACTGCCAGCCTACAGCACAGCCCTAGCAAAACTCAGATTCCAAGCTGCATCTACGAACTACACCACAGCTCACAGCAAAGCCGGATCCCTGACCCACTGAGCAAGGCCAAGGACGGTGGATACTAGCGGGGTTTGTTTCTGCTCAGCCACGATGGGTTTCAGGAGGGATGGGTTTCAGGAGGATCTAAATGGAAAGAGTTTGGGGATCATGCCAGACGGGCAGAGGTTTGGAGGAGGGTGGAACTTGGGGGATGGGCTTTGGCCACTGGGAGATCCTTCAGCAGGTCATTCATTGTAGGGGAGACACTTGAGGGTCAGAATTTGGATCTTTGGGGTGGGTGTGGGGGTCCAACACGTGTTAGAGGGGAAGTTCAGAACATCAGGGTGTCAGAGAACTTTGGACAGTCAGACCTAGGAAACCCGCAAAGGTATGGGTTTAGGGTGCTCACAACCAGGGGTGTTTTTGGGATGGGCTTGGGGAGCGGATACCAACTGAGTGCCTTGGGGGACTGTGATCACGGGACATGGGCTTAATAGGGTTGGGACATGGTGTGTGTATGACGGCATTGATCATGGGGGGAGGTGGACTCAGGGAGTCAGAACTGGGGTGTCTCAGAGGAGGGATCAGCGAGGCCAGGCGAGACTGGGCAGAACTGGGGGTGTCTTGGAAAGCAGACCACTGGGGGGGGCTGGGTCTACGGAATCAGAACCAGAGCACATCTGGGTGGGTCCTGGACAGGACCGGGGTGGGGGGGGGTGGCCCGAGGGGGGGTGGCCCGCGGCAAGGCAGGGCGGAGCCGGCTGGGTAGCAGAAGCTTTACTGCCCATAACCTCCCCTGCCCGGACCCACCCCCGGTCCAGGTCAGTAGCACTTGCGGTACACGATGTGGGGCCCCTGCTCCTCGTACTGCTCCCGCAGGACCCAGCAGGACTGGAAGGCGCGCAGCGAGGCCAGGATGGAGCCGCCGATCCACACGGAGAAATTCCTGTTGGGCCGGGCTGTTACCACCACGTGGGGCTCCGAGGGTAGACTGCGCAGCAGCTCGGCCCGGAAGCGACCCTCGAACCCGGCGAAGAGCGAAGAACCCCCGCAGAGCAGTACGTTCTGGGCCACATGGGTCCGCACCTCCGGAGGCACTTTGTGAAGACTCTGTTTGGCCATGGTGGGGATGCCCACAGGCGACAGCCCTGGGATCTCCGGGGGGCTGAACAGCAGCTCCGGGCACTGGAACAGCTCCTTGCACAGGGTGACCGTCCGCCCGTCGGGCAGCTTCAGGGTCTGGCGGCATTCCGGCTCGGGCCGGGCCTGTTCCTTTAAGATGTCGGGGGCCACGTAGCAGTAGCGGTGCTTGATGTTCTCCACAGTGTCCAGGTCCTGCTGCCCCAGGGGCAGGCCGGAGCCCAGCAGCATCTCCGCCAGGAAGGCGGTCAGGTGCGTGCCCGCCAAGTCCAGGCGCTCCGTGGCGTGCGGCAGGTTGTACCCCTGGAAGACAGGCACGGTGTAAGTGACTCCGTGGCCCGTATCCACCACCAGCCCGCTGACCCGGCCGTGCGCGTAGACGGACAGCACCGACTGGGAAGCCACATACATAGCGGGGGAATTCAGCGACTCG
Source organism: Catagonus wagneri (assembly GCA_004024745.2). Taxonomy (NCBI): domain Eukaryota; kingdom Metazoa; phylum Chordata; class Mammalia; order Artiodactyla; family Tayassuidae; genus Catagonus; species Catagonus wagneri. The sequence continues at coordinate 6,078,365 of PVHT021183507.1, forward strand.
AAGACCACCTCCACCAGCTTCTCGCGGTTGGTGGTGGGGCTGAAGGGCGGGTCGGAGAACAGCAGTGGGTGTTCGCGGGTGGCCACGCGGAGGTCGTGCTCCAGCATGTGGCGCCATATGAGCTCGGCTGCGTCCCAGTCCACCACTATGCCGTTTCGCACGGGCTGCACCAGCGTCAGCTCGGGGCGCGTGCGGGCTGCCTCCCCGATGAAAGTGTCCAGCGCCGGCTGCCCATTGGCGGCCTGCTTCTTGGGCTGGCAGCCGACGACGGTGGCCACGGTGTAGGTGGGCCGGGCCTGCCCC
>PVHT021183507.1:6078767-6101708 GCA_004024745.2 Catagonus wagneri
GGGGGTGCAGGGGGAGGGCTGGACCCTTCCCCGCTTTGAGGGGTAAGATGTTGGGGTGGGTCCTTCCTGGCTCCAGAAAGCTCCCATCCTGGATTTATCTATTCTGAATTCTTCCCCCACCTGGTGCCAAATCTGGAGAAGGAGGAGGATAGAGGGTTCCGAGGAGCGCCCTCCGATCCAACTCTTTGATCCAGAACCCAGTAAGACCCAGGAATCCTTCCTCTGGTGCCTTGTCTTGAAGTTCTTTCTAGTGTGGCATGTGACAGCAAGTCAGAGGCCTCCTTAGAAGATTAAAATATTAATCCTTAGAATATTAATCAGAGAGTAGTTGGCTTTAGGATAGCTTTCTGGCTTCCAGGAGGGAAACAAGCCAGCCCAGGGTGGGGGGCCCAGGAGAGGCACAGACACCCCTGTACTAGATTCTTTGCCTCTTCTGCTCTGCCTGCTGTGTCTCCCATTCCATTCCTGCAGAGCAGGAATTTGCTCTTCAAATCTTAGCAGGATCACCTCCTCCTGTAGGTCTTCCCTGATTTCCCCTCCCTCTCTCTACTACCTGGTGGGAGTAGGAGGGGTCTGCCTTCACTCTGGGGACCTTATCTGCTTCCTCCTGGTGGGAGGGGTTGGCCGTGGGATACAGAAAGGGGCTTTCAGTATAGATGGAAGAGGATGGCTTTGAGAGGAAGACATTGTTGCAAAGGGCAGCAGGCTCCATCGTGGATCAGGAATTGCTTCAAAACCTGTTTTTGGTGGTGGTAGGTATGACCTGTTGGTTAAAACAAATAAATATTTGTGTGTGTGTGTGTGCGCGCGCGTGCGTGTGCTGCTAGAAATTTCTGACTAGTGCTGAACCAGTCATAGGGATATTAAAGTGAAAGAGCCGGAGTTCCTGTCGTGGCACAGCAATTAACGAATCCGACTAGGAACGATGAGGTTGCAGGTTCGATCCCGGGCCTTGCTCAGTGGGTTAAGGATCCAGCGTTGCCGTGAGCTGTGGTGTAGGTTGTAGACGCGGCTAGGATCTGGCTTGCTGTGACTGCGGCTGTGGCGTAGGCTGGCAGCTGTAGCTCCAGTTCGACCCCTAACCTGGGAACCTCCATACGTCGCGGGTATGGCCCTAAAGAGCAAAAAAAAAAAAAAAAAAAGTGAGAGAGACTTCACTTCCTAGTTGAGTCTAGATTTATTATGCTGACCAAAGAGTGCAGTCAAATTTTTATTAAATTAATTATTTGGTATGTGGTCTTTTACTGTGGGTCCAGGCAGTCCCCCCAAAACCCCGATTTATTGAGATGTAATAGATGTATAACAATATATAAGTGTATTAAATAATACACTTATATATTGCAAAATGATTTCCATCAGAGCATTTGTCAGCACCTGGATAACCTCACGTAATTGCCATTTCTTTTTTGTGATGACAACATGGAAGAGCTATTCTCTTAGCAACTTTCAAGTACGTAATGTAGTATTATTAACTGTAATCACCATGCTGCACATTAGATCTGTAGAAACTATCTTCTAACTGGAAATTTGTAGCTTTTTTTAAATTTTTTTTTTTTATTTTTAGGGTTGCTGACTCAGCATATGGAGGTTCCCAGGTTAGGCGTCGAATCGGAGCTACAGCTGCCAGCCTACACCACAGCCACAGCCACAGGAACACCAAATATGAGCTGAGTCTATGACCCACACCACAACTCACAGTAATGCTGGATACTTAACCCACTGAGCGAGGCCAGGGATGGAATCTACGATCTCATGGATGCTAGTCAGACTCATTTCCGCCGAGCCACGACGGTAACCCTGGAAGTCTGTACCTGTGACCACCATCTTCCCGCTCTCCCCACTTCCAGCCCCCGGTTACCAGCATTCTACTCTTTGTTTCTATGACTTCAGCTTCTTTAGATTCCACTTGGAAGTGAGATCACACAGTATTTGCCTCTGACTTATTTCACTTAGCCTACCCTCAAGGCCTACCCAGGTTGTCACAAATGGCGGTATTTCTTTTTCATAGATGAATAATTATATATATGATCTCACATCTTCTTTATCCATTCACATGTTGACAGACACTTAGGATGTTTCCGTATCTTGGCTATTGTGAATAATGCTGCAATGAACATTGGGGTCTAGATACTGCTCCTAGATTCTGTTTTTTTTCTTTTAATTTGAGGTATACTTGATTTCTAATTTTATATTAGCTTCAGGTATACGACATAGTGATTCATTTTTAAATAGATTATTCTCCTTTTATAGTTATTATAAAATATTGGGTATATTCCCTGTGCTGCAGGGAATCCTTGCAGTTTATTTTATACATAATAGTTTGAACATCTTAATCCTCTGCCCAGATCTTGTTCCTTCCTACTTCCTCTCCTCCCTGGTAAGCACTAGTTCTCTACAGCTGTGAGCCTGCTTCTGTTTTTGCTGTATTCACTGGTTGGTTGGGTTGTTTCGATTTCATATAAAGTGATATCATATAGTATTTGTCTTTTTCTGTCTGACTTAATTCACTAAACGTAATACCCTTAAGTTCCATCCATGTTGTTGTAAATGTAAAAACGTCATTCCTTTGTATGGCTGAGTAGTATTCCACTGCATGGAAATATCACATTTTCTTTATCCATTTGTTCACTGATGGATCCTTGGGTTGCTTCCATATCCCAGACTGATTACATTAAATATCTGTGGATGGACACCAAGTATTAGTGATTTTCCTTTTTTTTTAAAAAAACTCTCAGATCTTAATGTGCAACAAGTGGAGACTTACTGTTCTGGGTCTTCAAACTTTTTTTAATATTTTTTTGGCCACCTTGCCTATGGGCTGGGCCAGGGATCAGATCTCACCTGCAGCTGTGACCTATGCCTAAGTAGAATTGTGGTGACCAGGGCATATGGGGAGATGTTAATCAAAGGGTATAAACTTCTAATTATAAGGTAAAGAAAATGTGCGGACCTAATGGCTACCTCGGTAGCCATATACTTGAAGGCTGCTGAGAGAGTAGATCTTAAATGTTCTTCCCACAAAAAAGAAACAGTAACTATATGCATTAGTGGAGGTGTTAGCTAACTCTATGGTGGTAATGGTTTTGCAGTATGTAAGTGTATCGAATCAACATATGCACTTGAAACTTACATGGTGTCATTTGTCTTGTATTTCTTTGCTCAGTGTTTCCTGTAAATTATCAGTCTTTGCCTCCTGCTTATTTCCAATGTCTTGCATTATCTTCGGCATCAACAGTCTAAAGTTTTTTTCCGGGAGGCTGATAATCTCCTGATCACTGAGCTGTTTTTCTGGGGTATATCCTTTCTCCCTTATCTGAGTTATAGTTCTCTGTCTTTTCATTTTTATAGGTTTTTGGTGTGGTGACCTTTTTGCCTACAATAGAGTCGTAGGCTCTCTTACTTGTGGTGTTTGCCTCTCTTGTGGCTGAAGTTGGTATGGGGGGCTTGCTGTAGGCTTCCTGATGGGAGGGACTGGTGCCTGCCCACTGGTAAGTGGGGCAGATTCCTATCCCTCTGGTGGGTGGGGCTTTGTCTCTGGGTGAGATTAGAGGCGGCTGTGTGCCTGAGGGGTCTTTAGGCAGCCTGTTTACTGATGGGTGGGGGCTGTGATCCCACCTGGATTATTGTTTGGCCTGGGACTTCTCAGTGCTGACGGGTGGAGCCAGATTTTCCCAGAAATGGCCACCTCCAGAGAAATGCAGGCTGATGAATGTTCCCAAGAGCTTTGCCTCCAATGCCCTCCCCCCACAACAAGCCACAGTCACCCCTGTTTTCCCAGGAGATCCTCCAAGAACTGCAGTCGGGTTTGAGCCAGATTCCTACGTAGCCTCTGCTTTGCTCTGGGACCCAGTGCACGTGAAAGTCTGTGTGCGCCTTTCAAGAATGGGGTCTCCGTTTCCCCCCGTCCCGTGGCGCTCCTGCACACAGGCCCCGCTGGCCTTCAATGCCAGATGCTCTGGGGGCTCTTTCTCGCTGTGCCAGGTCCTCAGCCAGGCGTGAGGATTTGACGTGGGGCTCAGAACTCTCAGCCCTGTAGGTGAGTCTCTGTGATACAGTTATTTTCCAGTCTGTGGGGCTTCCCACCCGGGAGGTATGGGGTTGCTTCTGTCGTGTAACTGCCCCTCCTACTTCTTTATGTGGTCTCCTCTTTGTCTTCTGGAGTAGAATATCTTTTTGAAAGTTTCCAGTTCACTTGGTTGAAGGTTGCTCAGCATTTGGTTGTAATTTTGTTGTTTTTATGAGAGAAGGTGAGCTCTGGTCCTTCTATTCCGCCATCTCAGTCCCATCTCCCATAGTGACATTTGTCAATTATAGTTCAATATAGCTGGGGAAGAAAGGAAAAAAAGACACGATTAATACCGTATTTGCATTTGCTCTTTAATATTTATTTTACGAATTCGTGAGTAATCCGTGGTTGCACCTCTGTATTTATTTCAGTAGCTGTACTCTATAAAGTTGCCGTGAATGCTGAATGAGTGACTACTGAGGCCCTCTGCCTTGGGGCCGTACAGGGTCAGATTCTGCAGGCCTCGTGACAACATTTTTGTCAGTCCGTCAAAACACACCTTTGTGTTGTGTTTTGTATAAAGGCACCTCATCTCATATGTATGATCAGCTCATCAACGTTGAACTTTTGACCAGCAGCTCTATGACTCAAGCCTTGAACGAAGCCCAGCTTCTAAGCCACCCGTTTTTCGCTGTAAGTCACATCATAGCTTCCTTCTGCCTAAGAACACTGGACAGCCCATCGGTACGATGCCGGGGTGGGGGGCATGGTTTAAACACCGCCAGGAAGCACAGAAATGAGGAACATGTGGCACTATGTCCTGTTCATAAATAGGACAACCGTTTATGAGAGCTGAACTGGAAGGTAGGGGTCACTTTGTTGACCTCATGTCTTGGCTATTGTGAATAGTGCTGTTATGAACATAGGGGCGCATGTATCCTTTTTTAAATTTATTTTTATTTTATTACTATTATTACTAAAGTGTAGTTGATTTTCATTGTTCCATCAAGTTCTGTTGTACAACCAAGTCACTTATTGTGTATGTATCTTTTTGAATGAAATCTTGTCTGGATGTGTGTCCAGGAGTGGGCTTGCTGGATCATATGGTAGTTCTATATTCAGTTTTCTGAGGAACCTCCGTACCGATAAACCTATATTTTAAAACAGACTCCTTCACTTGTTCTTCTCACTTGAAACTCTCAGGGGTGTGTCCTACCCAGCACTTTGCAGGCATCCATGCCAGCACTCCCTCCACCATTCCCATGGTGAATTAGGAACCGGGCATAATTGTTTTCTCATGCTCTGCTGGGGCCACTTCAGACGTAGGGAACTGCCTCCCACTGCGAGTAATGTTTCTCTGTAGTTGAAAGAGGAAGCCAGAAGAGCCTTCCCCCGGAACCTCCATCCCTTGGCAATTAGCTCATTACTGCCTCAGTGAAATAGATCCTGGTGGGCCAATCAGACAGTGACACCTTTCAGGCAGGTGTTATCAGGAGTCACTGTGAGATGGGGAGAGCTGACGGGCATCTCTTACTGGGTCTGTTCCAAGCATCCCCTTCCCCTTTCCTGGCTTAGCGGACTTCAGAACAAGGTAAGGGAGCACCAGGGGGAGGCGTGTCTCTCAGCTTTGTCTTGTGCAAATAAGATGCATAGTGCTCTGCAAAGCTGAGTGCTGCTGGCCCAGCTTGCAGACCAAATGTCTGGATATTTCATGTCTTCTTTCTACTTTAAGTCCACAGCCGTGTGTTTTCTGGTGAGTCAGGCTCTCTAGATTTGATAGAACCAGTTTCACCCCTGTGGTGTCCTCACACAGACCTGTGTGCAGGTGTCAGCAGGTGAGTTTGGGGCAGGTCTGTTGGTGAAAAGATGTGTTCTTTCTTTTTTTGAACCCCAGACTCTGCATTTGTGTAAATCTCCTCTCAAAACTTTCTTTTTCTTCTTTCTTTCCTTCTTTCTTTCTTTCTTTCTTTCTTTCTTTCTTTCTTTCTTTCTTTCTTTCTTTCTTTCTTTCTTTCTCTTTTTTTTGCCCTTTTGTCTTTCTAGGGACACACCTGAATCATGTAAAGGTTCCCAGGCTAAGGGTCCAATCAGAGCTGCAGCTGCCGGCCTACACCCCGGCCACAGCAGCGCGGGATCCAAGCCGTGTCTGTAACCTACACCAGAGCGCACATTTTTTAATAATGTGAGCTGGGGCTTCCTCCTGATTGTGTGATGATGTAGTGGGGGAGGGATTAAGGCCAGATGGTGCCATGTATTTTCCTACTGGCTTCAGTGCAACTAGTCTCACTCAACTGGGCTGTAGGAGCTCCTCAACTGATCTCTGGATTTTTCACAAAGGGAATTGATCCATGTATTGTTGAATCAGTATGTCCACCTGGGGGAGAAGTCTGGAGGTCCCTATTCTGTCGTCTTGCTGACATCACCCCTAACCTTCTCTTCATATAAGAACACGAGTCATATTGCCTTAGAGCCCATCCTAACAAGCCATTTTAACTTAATTACCTCTTTAAAGACCCTATTTATTTATTTTTTAATAATGATTTTTATTTTTTCATTATAGCTGGTTTATAGTGTTCTGTCAATTTTCTACTGTACAACACGGTGACCCAGTCACACATACATGTATACATTCTTTTTTTTCACATTATCGTGTTCCATCATAAGTGACTAGATATAGTTCCCAGTGCTATGGAGCAGTATCTCATTGCTTATCCATTCGAAAAGCAATAGTTTCCATCTATTGACCTCAAATTCCCAGTCCATCCCACTCCACCCCCTCCCCCTTGGCAATCACAAGTCTATTCTCCAAGTCCATGATTTTCTTTTCTGTGGCAAGGTTCACTTGTGCCATATATTAGATTCTGGATATAAGTGATATCATATGGTATTTGTCTTTCTGACTTACTTCACTTAGTATGAAAGTCTCTAGTTCTATCCATGTTGCTGCAAATGGCATTATTTTGCTCTTTTTTATGGCTGAGTACTATTCCATTTTGTATATACACAACGTCTTCTTAATCCAGTCATCTGTTGATGGACTTGTCGATGGGTTGCTTCCATGTCTTGACTATTGCGAATAGTGCTTCAATGAACATGCGGGTGCGTGTAAGACCCTATCTTTAAATGCAGTCGTGCTCTGAGGTGGTGGAGGTTTAGGATTTCAACGCATGAATTTCAAGAGTATGTAATTCAGTCTATAGCAATGCTACAGCATGGATGAAACTCTGAGAGTACGGGACGCAAAAGGTCACAGAATGTGTGATTTTATTTATATGAAATGCCCAGAATAGGTAAATCTGTGGATATGGAAGCAGATTGATGGTTGCCAGAGGCTGGGAGAAGGGTAGTAAGGAGCTGACTGCTTTATGAGTATGGAGTCTCCTTTAGGGTGATGAAAATGTTTGGAACTAGATAGCAATGACGATTGTACATTGTGAGTGGACTAAATGCCACTAAATTATATGCTTTAAAATGATTATTTTTTTTGTTATGTGAATTTCATAGCAACTAAAAAAGTGTGTGTGTTTATGTGTAAAGAGAAAAGGCAATGTGGTCGTAGAATAACAACTGGTGAAGGGTACAGGATCCTCCTTCAACTTTTCTGTAGGTTTAGAAATTTCCAAGTAAAGGAGTTCCCACTGTGGCGCAGTGGAAACGAGTCTGACTAGTATCCGTGAGGATGCAGGTTTGATCCCTGGCCTTGCTCCGGCGTTGCTGTGAGCTGTGGTGTAGTTTGCAGACATGGCTCAGATCCTATGTGGCTGTGGCTGTAGCTGGCAGCCGTAGCTCTGATTTGATCCCTAGCCTAGGAACTTCCATATGCCGCAGATGCAACTCCAAAAAGCAAAAAAAAAAAAAAATCCAGGTAAAAACTTAGAAACACTGAGAAAACAGTCGATTATTTTCGTCTTCAGCTATTTCCAGCATTTTAGGCTTCTTTCACTCATCCATATTGCTATGATTATCAGCAGTTTGCTCCATTTTATTGCCTAGTAATTTTGTGAATTTGTGTATTCAGTAAAGATAAAGATTTATGGACATTTGGATTATTTCTAGTTTTTAGCTCTTCTGAATGAAGATGCAATAAGCTTTCATGTACAAGACTTTTTGTAGATTTTTTTTTCCTTTTGGGGGAAGTAACTAAAATTGGAATTGTTCTATTTTTTATAAGAATGATAACTATCTTTTTCTTTCTTTCTTTTTTTTTTTTTGGCCATGCCCGTGGCATGCAGAAGTTCCCAGGCCAGGGATCAAAGGTCCTTAACTCACTGAGCCACCAGGGAACTCCCATGATGGCTATCTTTAGTGTTGTGTTTGGATTCCTTTCTCTTTGTGTGTGTATCTATTATAGATTGTTGTTTGGTTTGTGGTTACCATAAGGTTTATATATAGCAATCTATATACCTGTGATTATTTTAAGTTGCTAATCTCTTAAATTTGAATGCATTTTAACAACCCTGCATTTTTATTCCAACCCCTCCATGTCCCCAATGTTTACTGTGTTTGACATCATATTTTATATCTTTTTGTTTTGTGTATCCCTTAACTACTTATGGTGGATAAAGATGATTGTACTACTTGGTCTTTTGACCTTCCTACTAGCTTTATATGTTGTTGATTTAGTACTGTTGCTGCCTATGTGCCTTTACCAATGAGATTTTTCTTTTTAAAAAAAATTTTTTTTTGTCTTTTTGCCTTTTATCTAGAGCCACTCCCGCGGCATATGGAGGTTCCCAGGCTAGGGGTCTAACAGGAGCTGTAGCTGCTGGCCTTCGCCACAGCCACAGCAATGCGGGATCCGAGCCGCGTCTGCAACCTACACCACAGCTCACGGCAACACCGAATCCTTAACCCACTGAGCAAGGCTAGGGATCGAACCCGCAACCTCATGGTTCTTAGTTGGATTCGTTAACCACTGAGCCACGAAGGGAACTCCTAAAAAAATTTTTTTATTAACATGTAGTTAATTTATAATGTTCTGTCAGTTTCTGCTGTACAGCAAAGTGACCCAGTCATACATATGTATAATTCTTTTTCTCCTATTACCTTCTATCATATTCCGTCACAAGTGGTTGGATATAGCTCCCTGTGCTGTACAGTAGGACCTCATTGCTTATCCATTCTAAATGCAATGGTTTCATACTTTTCATATTTCTAGTTGTGGCTTTTTATTTTTTACTTAGTGAAATCCCTTTCACGTTTTTCATAAAACTGGTTTTGTGGTGTTGAACTCTTAGCTTTTGCTTGTCTGTAAAACTTGATCTATCAAATCTGAATGAAAGCCTTACCTTGTGAAGTATTGTTGGTGGTAGGTTTTTCTCTTTCATCTCTTTAAATATATGGTGACACCCCCTTCCAGCCTGCAGAGTTTCTGCTGAAAAATGAACTTATAGCCTTATGGGAGTTTCCTTGTACATCATTTGTTGATTTTCCATTGCTGCTTTTAATATTCTCTCTCTCTTTTAAAATTTTTTGCCATTTAAATTACAATGGCTGCTGGTGTGGTCCTCTTTGGGTTAATACTGTTTGGAACTCTCTGTACTTCCTGGATATTGATGTCAGTTTCCTTTCCCAGGTTAGGGAAGTTTTTCAGCTTTTATGTCTTCAAATATGATCTCTTCCCCTTTCTCTCTTCTTCTGGGAGCCCTATAACATGAATGTTAGTACACAATGTTGTATGAGAAATCTCTTAAACTGTCATTTTTTAATTTTTTTTTTCTGTTCTGTTTCAGTGATGTCCACTTCTCTGTCTTCTAGTTTACTGATCTGTTCCTTTGTATTATCCAATCTGTTGATTCCTTCTAGTCCCGTTTTAGTTAATTATTGTACCCTTCACCTCTTTTTGGTCCTTCGTATTTTCTAACTCTCTCTTAAAAACTTCTAACATCCCTGTTTAACCCTTCTTCTCCCAAGTTCTTTGAGCATCATTACAATCATTCCTTGACCTCTTTATCAGATAGATTGATTATTTCTCTTTCTCTAGTTCTTCTTCTGGGGTTTTAATCCTGTTCTTTCATTTGGAATATATTGCTCTGTTGCCTCTTTTTTTGTCTCATTCTCTGTTTCTACTTTTATGTACCTGGTATGTTGGTTACATTTCTTAATCTTGAAAAAGTGGTGTTTTGTAGGAAATGTCCTAGGGGGCCCAGGAGCACATCCCCACTGGTCATCAGAACTATGTGCTCTATGTCTGCCCCCTATGTAGGCTGCATGGGCCCTTCTGTTGTAGTGAGTGGGCTGACTACTGTGAGTGGGGTGGTAGGTTTGACTGTCCCCTGATCTGGTTGGTTGCCAATCCCTGCCTTGTGCAGAGACTGCCAGCAGCTGGTGGGCAAGATTGGGTTACAAGCAGAGGGGTGCTGAGCTCTAGGGCATCCTGTGGCTAGTTCTGGCCCACTGGTGGGTAGAGCTGCGTCCTGTGGTTGGTAGGCTGGGACCAACCATCCTATATCTAGCGTCACCCTGCTGGTGAGCGGAGCTTGTTTCTGACAGACTGGCTGTGTGGTCTGGGTGTCTTAAGGCTGCTATTGTCCTACTTGCGAGTGGGGCTGAATCCTGGTATGGCTGGCTAAGGGGCCCAAAGTGTGTGTTGATATTGGTCTTGACTTGCTAGTGTGCAAGACTGGGACCCAGTTAGGTCCTGAGGATGGAGTTGGCCTGCTGGTAGGTAGGGCTGGGGCACAGGCTATCCCAGGACCAGTGCCAGATCATTGGTGGGCAGAGCCAGGGGTTGGGGTCTCTGGCTGCAGGGCCTTTGGGGTCCAAGAATTAATATTGGCCTGCTGGTGGATGGGGCTGGGGTCTGGGGCTCCCAGGGCTAGTACTGGCCCTCTGGTGGGTGGGGCTGGGTCCTGGGGCAGCTGGGAACTCAGGAAGTCCTAAGGCAATGGTCTTGGTGGTGGTTGGGGTTGTGTCCTCACCTGGCTAGGTGCTTGGCCTGAGGCATCCCAGTACTGGTATAAACAGGCTGGTGGGCAAGGCCAGGTTCTTGCATCAATAAACTAGAGGGAAGAGTCTAAAAGGGTGCTTGCCAGTATCAGTGTCTTTGTGGCAGAACAATCCCTCCAAAACAGCTGGTGCCAGCCTCTGTGTCCCCTGGGTGAAATTCATTTGCCTTCTGTCTCTCTAGGAGACTCTCCAAGATCAGCAGGTGGGTCTGACCCAGGTTCCTTTCAGATTACTACTTCTTCCCTGGATTCAGAACATGTGAGATTTTGTTTTTGCCTTCTAAAAATTTTTTTTTGACGTGTAGTAAAATATTATATTAAGTTGCAAGTGTACAATGTCGTGATTCACAATTTTTAAAAGTTATATTCTATTTATAGTTATTATAAAACATAGTGTTGTATACTATAGCCTTGTAGCTTATTTTATACCTAACAGTTTGTACCTTTTAACCCCATCACTATATTTCCCCTCCCTCTTCCCTCTCCCCACTGGTAACCACTAATCTGTCTCTGATATCTGTGAGTCTGATTTTTTGGGGGGTTATATTCAAAAGTTCGCTGTATTGTTTATATTCCACATATAAGTGATATCATACAGTATTTGTCTGACTTATTCACTTAGCATAATGCATTCCAAGTCCATCCATGTTGCCGCAAATGGAAAAATTTCATTCATTTTTAAATTTTTTTTAATTTATTTTTTGTCTTTTTAGGTCTGCAACCATGGCATGTGGAAGTTCTCAGGCTAGGGATCGAACTGGAGCTGTAGCTGTCAGCCTACACCACAGCCACAGCGACACCAGATCCCAGCTGTATCTGCAAGCTACACTGCAGCTCACGGCAACACTGAATCCTTTAGCCCAGTGAGCAAGGCCAGGGATTGTACCCGTGTCTTCATAGATCCCAGTCAGGTTCATTACCACTGAGCCATGACAGGAACTCCCCATTCATTTTTTAAAATGGAATGAGTAGCATCCCATTGTGTATATGTACCATATCTTTTATAGCCACTCATCTGTTGATGGACACTTAGGCTGCTCCCACACTTTGGCAGTTGTAAACAATACTGCTGTGAGCACTGAGGTGCATCACCAGCGCGTTCACCTTTTAAGAACGGAGTTTCTATTTCCCACAGCCCTCTGGCTGTCTTAAGAGTAAGCCCACCGCCCTTTAAAGCCAAACCTACTTGGGGCTCCTCTTCCCTCTAAGGGGCCCCTCAACTGGGAGCCTGATGTGACTCTCAAACCCATCACTCCTTGGGGGAAAACCTCTGCAATTGTAATTATTCTATTTGTGGGTCACCCATCTAGGGGTATGGGTTTTGACTCTTGCATCTTTGCCTCTCCTACTCATCTTGTGGTGGTTCCTTCTTTATATCTTTAGTTGTAGAGATCTTTTCGGGTCTTTCTATTCAAGAGTTGCCCTGTAAGTAGCTGCAGTTTTGGTATGCCTGTGGGAAGGGGTGAGCTCAGGATCTTCCTGCTCCACCCTCTTGACTGGTCCCCTATCCATCCAACTTTGATATAATTAACATGGTAGGTGTTGACAATTCAAGACACACTGCCCACTTCTCCATGTTTTGTTTTCTCTTTCCAAACTCCTGCCTGCTCCAGCCCCTCCTTTTCAATAAACCTTGATGTGTCCATGTGTCTTGGGTACCAGTTATACAGAAATCAAAAACAACAGGCACCTTCTGTCCAGAAACTCATTTTCTATGGCAGTGTTATTCAAGTGTGGTCCATGAACTGTTATTGGCCCTTGAGGAGAAAAGGACTTTGGAACACATTATAAATCAACAACCTTACTAAGCTTTAGTTCAACTGACATTTTTCCCAGAGCAAGACTTTCTCAATGAAGGAAGTCATGTATTGAATAACTTTCTGGTATAAGCTCTTTATCTCTGTGCAGACTGTAGCAACTGCTTCGAGTACTGGTCTAGAATTTGTTTAGAAAGATGGTTTCATGATGAATGTCAAATCCAGTTTATAAGGTCTGGTTGTACAGTGTGCTGAGTTGAAAAGTTTTATCCAGACTTAGAAAGTGAGGAGATCAATTACAATTCCATGTAGGATAGTACAAGGAATTTGCTGATAGGTGATCTTCTATATATCAAGCCCTTAACGTATGTCATTTATTTCTTCTTCCACTCTGGTTCCATCTTGTTGCCACCTGTCTGACTCAAGTTCTTTAAAAATTTTGTTTATTTATATTGAGGTGTAATTGACATATGTCATTGTTTTTATATTAGTTTAGAAAAAGAAATATCTTCATCCAGGGAAGATACTCCAGCTGTTCCACTACCACTCAGCCTCATTATTTAATGCAGTGGAAATGGCTTGGACCTCAGAATTTTTTTGAGCATGGAGTCCATTTGTAGTAATGGATTCCTACATCTCCTCCTCATAATTAGATCCAAAAAAACAAACCAAAAATAAAAAACAAACCCATGGATAGTTTTCACATGCAATTATCCACATCAGTGCTGCTCACACTTCCTGTTGTTTTCCATAATCCTCCAAGGACAATAAAACTATTAAGGGCTCTTTGTTCCCACAGCAAACAATTTTCTCTCTAGCAGAAAGAGAGACCCAGAAGGGTTATGATGCAACAGCTCTTGCTGGAGCCTCGACTCCCCAGATAATGACATTTATGTCTGCATAGAGAGATGAAACCCTAGTTAAGCCCAAGATGCCACAATCCAGGGAGATTTTATTAGGGACTATCCCAGAATGAGGGTATTGATATGCTAATGGGGTGTTGAGAAAGGTTCCATACTTTACGCTTTACGCACAGACCCTTGTAATTGGGGGTGAGAACCTAGCTTGTGGGGGCCTTGGGTGTCCAGGAATGATCTAGAAATTATACGTTAGTGGCAGGATGGATCCAAAGAACTGCTGATGTTTTCCACAGATGTGCTGGGTTAAGGCTATACAGATATTTGGATGGAAAGATAGACTCTTGTCTATTTCCTTGATGTTTGCCAGCTGGCAGAAAGGTGTCTTACTGTTAAGCTTATTCTTTTTCCTGTCTGTCTTCATTGCTATGAAGATGATCCCAAGAAGAGAAGGCTGGAAATCATCTTTGTTAACGTTCAACCCATGTTGACAGTCAACCCATGCTGACCTTCCAAAGAAGCTGTTGGAAGTTTCCAGGCAAGGGCACCCCAACTTTGTCATGGGGCTGGTACCAGGACAACCTCTCTGGAATGGGTTGGGGGTACCTTCAGTTCACCTCTGTAGACTGGCCATCCGCGGGAGTCCTTCCTAAGAAATTCTAAGTTCTGAATTCCCGGGCAGAAGAGTTGAGCATTAACTCTAAGAAAGAGGCAGCAACCAGAGTTGAGAGGGCTCAGGATTTGGAATCCATTTGATTAGATTCTCAACCTGCTGCTTCTTGCTTTCTTAGTAGCCATATGGCTTTAGGTAAGTCACCCTCTCTCAACCCATTTGTCAATAACATTCATTCCAACAAAAATACTGTTTCTCTTGCAGAGTGTATTCATTTAACAGCTCTTTACTGAGCAAGCTCTGCTGTGGATCCTTGAGGAGTACTTGGATGTGAGGATTAAGTAAACAATGTAAATGACAGTGTCCTGAAACTGTCACTTGATTATTAAGGTGACCAAGGATCCAGATCATGTCTAGTCTTAGTGGAGAGATGTGAGAGTTGTTTGGCAATAAGAAGGTAGATAATGCCAGCACCTGTCCCCTGGTCACTTAGCACCAGCAGAGGGGGTCCCCCCAGACCCAAATTTTGGCATCACTTATGACAGTGGAGAAAGGAAGAGATAAAACATAACTTGGGAACTTGCCATAGGGGATCTTCTTCTACTCAAATGAGAAGCATTGATTTAGAAGCTGTGTGAGTAAGCCACCCCAGATTTTAGTGAGTCATGGCTAGTTCTGTCCAGCTCTGCCTGTCTGAAGGGCAGGTCAAGGATTGGGGAATTTGGATGGATAGAATCTTTTTTTCCAAAAGAGGACTTGGGTAGGGAGGGAGAATTTCTCTGAAGCTTAGGACACAAGGGGATCACAACTGGAGGATCTGCAGGCTAGAGATTCCAAAAGACCAGGGAATCTGCCTCTTTAAAAAGATGCAATTTGTACAACTATAAATGTAATAAAAAGCACTGAGGGAGTTCCTGTCGTGGCTCAGTGGTTAACGAATCCGACTAGGAACCATGAAGTTGCGGGTTCGATCCCTGGCCTTGCTCATTGGGTTAAGGATCCAGCGTTGCCGTGAGCTGTGGTGTAGGTTGCAGACGCGGCTCGGATCCTGCGTTGCTGTGGCTGTGGCTGTGGCTGTGGCTGTGGCTGGCAGCTACAGCTCCTGTTAGACCCCTAGCCTGGGATCCTCCATATGCCGTGAGTGCGGCTCTAGATAAATGCAAAAAAAAAAAAAAGAAAAGAAAAAGAAAAAGAAAAAAGCACTGAGTAATAAAAATAAATTAATAAAAAAAAACAACAACAAAGATGCATTAATAACAATGAGACGACCTGGGAACCTTGGAGGGAAGGTGAGTTTGGGGACACACAGAACTGAGTATGTGAGTATATACAACAAACCTAAAATGTATATGACAGCATTTGGGAGGAGTGAGTAGAAGGTAAAGGGAGTGAGTAGATTTGTTCAAATCTTGGTTCTGTTACTTACTTGCTGGACAAGTCACTGCACTTCTCTGCACATCTGCCTCTCATCTAAAGAAACACAGCAAACCAATGCATATACGCAGTGTTTCTTTTTTGTTATTGTGATAAAATGCACATGGAAATTATTATTAAACCAGTTTTAAGTGTACTGTTCAAGGCATTAAGCATAATCGCTTTGTCATGCAACCATCTCCACCATCCCTCTCCAAGACTTGAAGACTGAAGTGCTAAGTATGTGAAACAATCAGCCACATGCCTGCTATACAGTCTGTGCTCAGTTGGTGTCAGTTCCTCTCAGGGTGAGGAGATGTGGACGGACAGAGCAAGTCCAGGTTTATTTGGACACTTAAATACAAGTACCATATGATATGACTTACATGTGGCATCTAAAATATGGCACAGATGAGCCTATCTACAAAAGAAACAGACTCACAGACACAGAGAAAGGACTTGTGGTTGTCAAGGGGGAGGGGGAGGGAGTGGGATGGACTGGGAGTTTGGGGCTAGTAGATGCAAACTACTAAATTTAGAATGGATAAGCAATAAGGTCCTACTCTATAGCACAGGGATAGACCATGATGGAAGATAATATAAGAAAGGGAATATAAGAAAGGGAATGTGTGTGTGTGTGTATATATATATATATATATACACATACACACACACACACACACACATACATATTTATGACTGAGTCACTTTGCTGTACAGCAGAAATCGGCACAACATTGTAAATCAACCATACTTTAATTTAAAAAAATAGCCCTTGACAAGAGTGTGCAGTAAATGCTGTTTTTCCATCTGGGAAACTTGATGACTGAGGGAATTGATTGGCTCTACACTGACAGAAAATTGTAAGGACTGGTCTTTTTTTTTTTCTTTCTTTATGGAGACATGGAAATAGTGGTCTACCCCCAGGATTTATGCTTGTCTGAGCTTAATAAAATTTTAGAATGAATGCCTGGAAAAGGAATTGCTGAGTAAACTTCCTGCAGTTTAAAATTATCCTGTCTTGGGAGTTCCTGTCGTGGCTCAGCAGTAATGAATCTGACTAGTATCCATGAGGAGGTGGGTTTGATTCCTGGCCTTCCTCAGTGGGTTAAGGATCCTGGTGTGGCCATGAGTGGTGGTGTAGGCTGCAGACCTGGCTCGGATCCTTCATGGCTGTGGGTGTGGTGTAGGCCAGCAGCTGCAGCTCCAATTGGACCTCTAGCCTGGGAACTTCCATATGCTGCAAAAGGAGCCCTAAAAAGAAAAAAAAAAAAGTCCTGTCTTTAAGACAGAGGTTCTCAACCAGGGCAACTCTGCCAAGTTGAGGACATTTGACATTGAGTGGAGCCATTTTTTATTTTCATGGCTAGGAATGGTGGGGAGTGCTACTGGCATCTAGTGAGTTGGACTAGGGGTGCTGCCACAATCCCTAGGTTCAGACTCTCAATTTGACCCCAGTGCTGGCTCATCATAGATTTCTCTTTGCTCCAGATTCTCATCCAGGCACTTGGACCCAGGTCCTTTTCTATTTTCTTGCTTGGTTTGTTGATCCAGCTCTTTCCTCCCCTATTTCACTTCCCAGTCTTTTTTTTTTTGGGGGGGGGAATCTCACTTCTGCTTTGGCCCTGGCACCACTGGGATGAGGAATATTAAAAACACTTTCCTGAGGCTATGTCCCTGTCTTTGACTTGGACCTTGAAATTGGGACTACAGGAATCGGGCAGCGCATAACTGGAGTGGCCAAGTGTCATTCAGAGATGTAAGTTACTGCTTTCCCATCCCATGCCTGTGGCAGACATCATTAATCAATTATGGGTTTCCACCTATTAATTTTAGCTGTGACCTCATAACTCTCCTCAAGATGGCACTCCAGGCAGCCTCTACCAATTGATGGCCATTGGCAGGTGGGAAGAAACTTATTTGCCACCTTCACTCCAACTTCTTTCCATAAGTCTTTTGGTCTTTCTGCCGCAAAGGTATGTTGGGCAAAACATGGGGGACGTGAATCAATCATCAGGCTCTCACTTCATTCTGGTGGGCCTCTTCGGGCGCTCAGGGTCAAATCAGCTTCTCTCCTCCCTGGTGGCCGCCATGTTTATCATGGGGCTTTTGGGCAACGCCATTCTGCTCTTCCTGATACACATGGACTCCCGGCTCCACACACCCATGTATTTTCTGCTCAGTCAGCTCTCCCTGTTTGATGTTGGCTTCCCACTAGTCACCATCCCCAAGATGGCATCAGACTTCCTGCAGGGAGAAGATTCTATCTCCTTTGGGGGTTGTGCAGCTCAGATATTCTTCCTCACGCTGATCGGTGTAGCCGAGGGCATACTGTTGGCCCTCATGTCCTATGACCGTTATGTGGCCGTGTGCCACCCCCTGCAATATCATGTGCTCATGAGGCGTCAGGTGTGCCTGCTCATGGTGGGCTCCTCCTGGCTGGGAGGTGTGCTCAACGCCTCCATCCAGACCTCCGTCACTCTGCATTTCCCCTACTGTGCCTCTCGCATCGTGGACCACTTCTTCTGTGAGGTGCCAGCCCTGCTGAAGCTCTCCTGCGCAGACACCTCTGCCTATGAGCTGGCGCTGTCCACCTCAGGGGTGCTGATCCTGGTGCTTCCGCTTTCGCTCATTGCCGCCTCCTATGGCCACGTGTTGGGGGCTGTTCTACGCATGTGTTCAGAGGAGGCCCGAAACAAGGCCTTCACCACCTGCTCCTCGCACATCACAGTAGTGGGACTCTTTTACGGTGCGGCCGTGTTCATGTACATGGTACCAGGCGCCTACCACAGTCCACACCAGGACAACGTGGTCTCCCTGTTTTATAGCCTCGTCACCCCTGCCCTCAACCCCCTCATATACAGTCTGAGGAACCGGGAAGTACGGATGGCTTTGGTCAAAGCGCTCAGCAGAGCTGGGCTCAGGTCAAAGTGATGAGCACATAGGGAGCTACTGGCGCGATCTCAGGGGTCCTGCATCTCACCCATCTCTCGGAAGTAGCAATGCGGTGCAGCTGCTAAGACCTTACATCCAAGGCTAAGTGTGTGCTCAGCTTCTTCCCATTCCCTGAGGACTTGGGTTCATAGTTTCTCCCATGGGCTTGCGGAAAGCAACAGTAGCAGTCTCATATTAAAAGGAAAAATACTGTCAGTATATTCTTTCCTATTCTTTAGTACTATTTATACAAATAGAAGGCCCAGCCTGTAGTATACTTGAGATCTCCTTGTTACTGAATTGATAATTATACCAGTAATAATCAACATTTTGGACCAATCAATATGCTAAGTGAATGTTATTTCATCCTCGTGACAGATTTTGAAAGGCAGGGACTACATTTGTTTCCCCCTTTTTATGGCTGTACTTGTGGCATATGGAGTTTCCTGGGCGAGAACTGAACTGGAGTTGCAGCTGCAGGCCTGTACCACAGCCACTGCATCTGTGACCAACACTGCAGCTTGTGGCAGTGCCAGATCATTAACTCACTGAGTGAGGCCAGGGATTGAACCTACATCATCATGGAGACTACCTTGGGTTCTTGGGTTCTTAGCCCTCTGAGCCACAGTGGAAACTCTAGGACTACATGTTTTATGTGTAAGAAACAAAGGAGACTCAACGAAGGAAAACAATTCACCGATGGTCACACTTCCAGAAAGTGGCAGAAGTGGGACTTGAACCCATCATACTCTGATGCCAAACCACTGTGCTGTTAGACTGCTAAGCAGTGATCAGTTAACTGCCATAGGGGAGTGTATGCGCGCGTGTGTGTGTGTAATGATGGAAAACTATGCATATCTTAAAAAATGAAACATGGAACTCTTCATTTAGAAGATTAAATTGAAAATTTAAGCCTTGAAAATTGTTTAAAACAAGAGGAAGGGGAAAAAACAGTAAAGCCAAAATATAGACATTGAACATAAGTCATTCATTTGCCGTACCATGTTCACTAGATATTTGAACCTTTATTTTGTCTTTGATTAGGTAACTAAAAGGTGCTTTTTTTTTTTTTTTTTTTTTTTTTTTTTGGCTATGGCCATGGCATGCAGGGCCAGAGATCAAACCCATTCCACGGCAGTGACAATTACAGATCCTTAACCACCGAACAACCAGGAAACTCAGTGCTTGGCTTTTAAAGAGAAATTTAGAACTACATATTTCCTAAAGAAATAATGTTTTCCTTTCTATTTTCTTTTTGTATTTTTAGGACTGCACCCGCAGCATATGGAAGTTTCCAGGGTAGGGGCTGAATCAGAGCTGTAGCCACTGGCCTATGCCACGGCCACTGCAGGCGGGATCTAAGCTGCATCTGTGACCTACACCACAGCTCACAGCAACTCCCAATCCTTAACCCACTGAGGCCAGGGATTGAACCTGTGTCCTCATGGATTCTAGTCAGATTTGTTTCCGCTGAGCCACGACGGGAACTCTCTGTTTTCCTTTCTATTTATACCCTCCTGCTTTCCTTGAGATTCTTTTGTTCTTTTTCAAATTTCTTCAATTTCAAGAATAAGTTAAATACTTTTCATTAATTAAAAACGTTTTAGGTGAAATATTTCTATTCAATCAGTGTATTACATATTTTTCAGTGTTTCCAATATGATAATTCTGTGTATTTCAGGCAGCCATTTTTTTTTTTTTTTTGCAAAGCATTTAAGAGGCATTAAAAAATTTATGGATGAAAACTGGTTTCTTGTTTTAACATGCTTTTTAAAACTGAAGTATAGTTGATGTACAATATTATTTTACTTTTAGGTGTACAACATAGTGATCCATCAATCAAATACATTACAAAATGATCACTATGAGAAAGAAGTTCAGTAACTGCCTGTCACTGTACACAATTATTACAGTGTTACTATGCTGGTTATGCTATATATTATATCCCCAAAGACTTACTTATTTTATAAGTGGAAGTTTGTATTTCTTAATCCCCTCCACCTATTTTCCCAACCCATAACCCCCTCCTTCTGACAACCACCAGTTAGTTCTCTGTATCTATAAGTCTGTTTCTATTTTGTTTTTAAATTCCACATATAAGTAAGATCATACAGTGTCTATCTTTATCTGACTTATTTCACTTAGCATAATACACTCCAGGTCCGTCCGTACTGTTGCAAATGGCAAAATTTTATTCTTTTTTTGTGGCTAATATTCCACTACATGTACACACCATATCTTTATCCATTCATTTATTGACAGATATTTAGATTGCTTCTGTATCTTGGGTATTATAAACAATGATGCATAAACATAGGAGTGCGTATATATTTTTGAATTGGGGTTTTTGTTTTCTTTGGATGAATACCCAGAGGTAGAATTGCTAGATCATATGGCAGTTCTATTTTTAATTTTTAAAGGAATCTTTGTACCATTTTACATAGTGGCTGCACCAGTTTACATTCTCGCCAGCAGTGCGTGAGTGTTCCCTTATCTCCACATCCTTCCCAGCACTTGCTATTTGTTGTTTTTTTGATGATAACTATTCTGACAGGTGTGAGGTGATATCTCATTGTTGTTTTGATTTGCATTTCCCTGATTAGTGATGTTGAGCATTTTTTCATCTGTTGGCCATCTGTATGTTTTTGGAGAAATGTCTAACAGATCTTAAGAGGTATTTTTTGTGTGTGTCTTTCTAGGGCCACACCCACGGCATATGGACATTCCCAGGCTAGGGAATTGGAGCTCTACCTGCCCGCTTATGCCACAGCCACAGCCACAGCCACAGCCACAGCAATGCAGGATCTGAGCTGCATCTGTGACCTACACCATAGCCCACGGCAACACCAGATCCTTAACCCACTGAACGTGGCCAGGGATTGAACCCTCAGCCTTATAAGTACTGTTCATTCCTGCTGAGCCATGATGGGAACCCCCTAAGAAGTATTTTTAAACTTTCCCATATAAGGTGATTTATCCTTAATTAAAATTTAAATTATTTCATTGTGTTCACATATTTTTGTTTGAATCCTTTCTAGTCATAGTAGTTAAGTTTTTCTTCCATTGTTTAAACATACGGTCAAAGTTTGTTACAGACCATAAAATCTAAAACATGTTATATGTCAAATAGATACACTACACAAAATAATACCATTTAGAGTATCCTTATGAATAATTTTACTCGCTTGAAATAATATAATCTGGGAAAAGTGGATTAAAATTTGAATTTATTTACTCTTAAAATTTGCCTTATTTATTATTAGTTTTCTCTTTCAAAGAGGAGTTTTTATTTGCCTCTGAGATTTGCAACATTTTGTGACGTCTTTAAAGTCATTTAATTCTTTTTTTTATCACAAATTCAGTCCTATTGGGTGATAATTACCTGATCCATCAGAGGTGTATCAAGAAAACCTGAAGAGAGCATAAACAGCAAAAAGGTTAGATTTGTCCACATACAACTCAAAGCCCCAGAAATAGATGGCTTTTCAAGTGGCCTTTAATAAAGTTATATGAAATATGCAAAGGCAATGTATTAAATTTACACCCAAAGAAGAAAACCAAGGACTCTCTAATCAACTTCCTTGAAGCTAGAATGACCCTGACAACAAATTGGAAAGGAGCAACGGGGGAAAGGGTTTTTAGTTCCATTTCTCGTGCACATCTAGATGCAATCATGCTTTGTATCATGGTACCTACTGGAATCCAGTTGGATGTTAACCAGTTTCTACTTGGCCTCAGTTTCATAGTCTCTTCTGTGAAGGTGGGACATATTTTTTTGAGCTTTCTCTTTAAAAACAAAATAGGGAGTTCCTGTTGTAGCTCAGCAGTTAGTGAACCTGACTAGGATCCAAGAGGATGCGTGTTTGATCCCTGGCCTTGCTCACTGGATTAAGGATCAGGTGTTGCCGTGGGCTGTGGAGTAGGTCAAAGATGTGGCTTGGATCCCAGTTTGCTGTGGTTGCGGTGTAGGCCGGCAGCTGCAGCTCCAATTTGACCCCTAGCCTGGATACTTCCATATGCCCTGGGTACAGCCCTAAAAAAGCAAAGCAAAGCAAAGCAAAACAAAACAACAACAAAAATAAATATGATAACTGATTGAAAGGAGGGTCAAAAACTGCCATCCATGGAGAATGTTCTTAGCTCATTTGAATATTCTATCTTCCTTCTCTCCTTGGAGAAATGTGCCTTAAATTGTAGAGTGCAGGAGGAGTTCCCGTCATGGCTCAGTGGTTAACGAATCCGACTAGGAACCATGAGGTTGCGGGTTCGATCCCTGGCCTTGCTCAGTGGGTTAAGGATCCGGTGTTGCCGTGAGCTGTGGTGTAGGCTGCAGATGCGGCTTGGATCCCGCGTTACCGTGGCTGTGGTGAAGGCCGGCAGCTATAGCTCCTGTTAGACCCCTAGCCTGGGAACC